>CM023955.1:32988095-33009416 GCA_013407115.1 Glycine latifolia
GGTTGCACACTCACATATAAGTTTGGCATTGGTTTGACCAGATCATCATCGAATACTTTCATCTGCATATCGTATGATCCCAATTCCATAATGTCTACAATCGAATGCTCAATGGAAAAGTAAAATTTTCTCACTTGCTAATATAATTAATTTCAATTTACTTATTGTTTCCTGCTGATAGATATTGATGCAGTTGACCAAGAGAGAGGTACAAGGCAAAGGTTGGGACAGAGAGCTTGCTACAATCAAAGGGTGTCAATTGGACTTGTATATGGCTGATCTACATGACTACATCTATGGACCCTTGAAGTACAACACTGTTGAAGAATAGCTTTTCTATAGATTTAAAGTTGGTCACCAAATTCCTATACTCGTCTTGGTAATTATAGATAAACCAACTAGGTCGTATGTTAGGTATGTAGGTATTTGCAATGTTATTGTTCTTTAGCTAATCATATCCATTTTTCAATTTGAGGCAGGTTTAGAGACATAAATATGATTCAAACCACCTTTCTATTACTATTACTTCCTTAATCAGTTGGAAATTTTAAGTATTAGCCTTCTTGGATGCTTTTGAAGAACAGGGATGATTTTTCGTAAGAAAGGCATTATGCACAAATCGCAGGAAAGAGTTATATAGGGCAATTATTTAGTTGTTGTTTCAACCAATAGAAAGGCAGAACCTTAAATTCGTATCTTTCGTACTGAAAACTCTTCGTACGAAATAGAACTGTTCTTTTTTTTCTTTTCAAAATAAATATTAATTAAAATAATCTTGAAATAAAAGATAAGCGGTTGACACAGATTAACATTACACACATTCATTTAAATTGAATGAAAATCTTTTCGTATTAATAAGCATTTCTCTAAAAATTATTGTTAGTGTTGCCATGAAATGCTTAATTAATTAATTTAATTAAAAAGAAATTATGCTTCAGAGAAACATGACTAACACATAAACTATGATTTATAATAAACATAAAATGTCATTGTTGTCCTAACCCCAAGCTAAAACTGCTTCAGTAAATTAGTAACTAGGAAGGGATGAAAAATCTATAACCGCAACACTAACACTATCAGAAATCAAGAATACCATGGATAAAGAAAAAACAAGCAGAATAAGCAGAGAAGAAAAGAAAGATGAAAAAATTGATTTGTATTACAGACTTACACGCTGCTTACAATAGAAGAAATATATATATAGCTGATTGGTAATAGACTTAACTAACTAATCAGTTAACCAACTAACTGCATTAAGATAACTAAGCTAAGATCCCCCCCCCCCCTTCAGGTTAGAAATGGATATTGGACATTCTTAGTTTGGAATACATGAATTGAAAAGCACTAGGCAGCAAAGCCTTAGTATAAATGTTTGCAAGCTGATCAGTAGATTTGACATGAATTAATTTGACAATGCCTTTGTGAATCTTCTCTCGAACCAAATGACAATCAATTTCAATGTGTTTGGTTCGTTCATAAAAAATCGGATTTGCAGCTGTATGAAGAGCATGTCTATTATCACAATATAAAACAGCAGGTTGTTGGAAAATTACTTTAAACTCTTCAAATAAGAAAGTAAGCCATTGTAGCTCACAGGTAGCACCAGCTAAATCTTTGTACTTAGCTTCTGAAGAACTTCTAGAAATAGTATCTTATTTCGTAGACTTCCAGGAAATCAAAGAATTACCAAGGTATATAGCATAACCAATAAGAGATCTTTTGGTATCAATACATCCAGCCCAATCAGAGTCACTAAAACCTTGCAAATGGATGTTACTGTCAGCAGAAAATAAAATCCCTACACCAGGAGAGCCTTTAATGTATCAAAGAATCCTGAAGGCAGCTTGTTGATGAGCTGAAGTAGGTCTAGCTACAAATTGACTTAAATGTTGAACAACATAAGTGGTATCTGGCCTTGTATTAGTAACGTAAATCAACCTGCCAATTAATCTCCTATAGGAAGATTCATTTTCTGCTAAAAGAGGAGTACCTGAATGCTGATGAAGTTTTGTTGTATACAAGAGGGAGTAGACAAGGGTTTAGAACCAAGCATACCTGTGTCATTGAGAATGTCGAGAGCTTATTTCCTTTGACAAAGATTGATGCCAACAGGGTTCTAGCTACTTGAAAGCCTAGAAAAAACTTCAAATAACCTAAATCCTTAATTTTGAAAGCATTGTCTAAGGATTAAGTAATATTCTGGATTTCAATCAAATCATCACCAGACAAAACAATATCATCCACATAAATCAATAAGGCAGTAATAGACTTTAATCCATGCTTGAGAAATAAAGAATAATCAGATGTACACTGGTTATACCCATGTGAAATGAGAAAAGAGGATAATCTAGTATACCATTGTCTACTGGCTTGCTTCAAACCATATAAAGATCTTTGAAGTTTACATACTTGTCCAAGCTTATCTGATTTATACCTGGAGGAAGAACCATATACACTTCCTCATGCAAATCACCATGTAGAAAAGCATTATTCACATCTAGTGGTTTCAAATGCCATTGATTAACAATAGCTAAGGCCAATAAAAGCCTTACAATGGTCAATTTAGCCACTAGAGAAAAAGTATCCAAATAGTCTTGCCCTTCTATTTGAGTATAGCCTCTGGCTACCAACCTTGCTTTAAATCTTTCTATGGAACCATCATACCTATGCTTAATTTTGTAAACCCATTTACAACCAATGACAGTGTTTTGCTGTGGGAGATCGGTGATGATCCAAGTATTATTATCCTCTAAAGCTTTAATCTCAACATTCATAGCTTCAATCCAATTAGGATTTGTGGAAGTTGTTCTGTAAGATTGAGGTTCAACATGTTGTGTAATGGACAAGATAGCCTTTTGGTAGGAAGAGGATAATCTATTTTAAGAGAGAATAGAACTGAGAGGATAAAGTGTAGTACCTGTAGAGAGATTGGCAGCAGTGGATGAGGGATATGTGATGTGAAAATCTTTATACTATGTGTCTGTCTCATAGATCTTCTAGGTGTATGATTGATTCTTTATGAAGTATCATGATCATAAATGGTGTTATTAGGTTCAACAACATGATGATCAGTGGTTAATTCTGATGGAGAATCACCAAGAGGATCAATAGTAGTATTAAAAGAAGAGGACGGCACATGTAAGACATTAATGTTATCAGGTTTATCCTGGGCAGTAAAAGGAAAACAATCTTCATAAAAAATGAGATTCCTAGAGATAGAAATAGCTCTAGTCTTAAGGTCAAGAGTGATATATCCCTTTGTATTAGGCTTGACCCCTAAATAAACAGAAGTAGCAGCTCTAGGATCTAACTTTTTTATGTTAACAGTTAAAGTACTAGTAAAACATAAACAACCAAAAACTCTTAAAGAAGTGATATCATAGGAATTTCCATAAAGCTTCTCATAGGGGGTTTTGTTACTAATAAAAGGAGTGGGTATGCAATTAACAAGAATAGTAGAAGGGATTAAAGCATATGACCAAAAAAAAAAAAAGGTAAGTTAGATTGAAATAGTAAAGATCTAGTAACATTAAGCATGTGTTGATGTTTTCTTTCAACAATACCATTCTGTTGAGGGGTTTCAACACAAGAGGTTTAGTGTATAATTCCAGTTTCATCATATAACTGTCTCAAGATGAATTTTGATCCATTATCAGATCTAAACATTTTTACCTTTTTATTAAACTGTCTATTAACCATAGCAACAAAGTTCTTTAAGTGGTGTTTGTGTTTCAGCTTTTGAGTGCATAAGGAAAATCCAAACGAAAATGATTAGTCTGTTATTCCTTCCTTTTATGTGTGTTGTTCCACTTGACCTAATAGGTTCTCTAAGAGTCCATTAAGTCCTTTTGGGGCCCTTTTTCTTTTTTTCTTTTTTTATTAAATAACTTTTCTTCTTTTCTTTTATTTTTTTATTTTTTTTGGTACCCGGACAGAATTAGTGTATGACAGCTTCCTCTCTTTACTTATCCTTTATTGAAAATAAAAGATTAGTAAAGACAAAGAAACTAATTTTGTTCGGGTGATCCATCGAAAGATCACAACATGAGAATGAAGAAACTTCAGAAAAACAAGATATGATGTATCACCAAAATAAAGAACTTTGAGTTCAACGTGACAAGGCATGGAAATGAGTCTCGTGAAACAAAATGCAGAGGACTTTGAGTCCTATGAAACATAAGGCAGAGGACGTTGAGTCCTAAGAAACTAAAACACAGAGGACGTTGAGTCCTATGAAAGATAAAGGTTGAGGACATTGTGCCTATGAAACATAAAAGCTGAGGACGTTGAGTCCTATGAAACTGAAAAGCAGAGGACGTTGAGTCCTATGAAACGTAAAAGCAGAGGATGTTGAGTCCTATGAAACTTAAAAGTAGAGGACGTTGAGTCCTATGAAACATAAAAGTTGAGGACGTTGAGGACGTTGAGTCCTATGAAACATAAAAATGGAGGACGTTGAGTTCTACCTTACCTTAGGTTAGGAGAGCAAAGGGGTTTTGTTGGGAACTTCTATCATTTGGTGGCTAATGTGATGTAAATACTTTATTATTAAATATGGCTATTCATGTGAATTAAATCTTGTATTGAAAAGAAAAGTAAAAGAAGAAAAGAAAAAGTAAAGGGAAACAAGTTCTTTGTGAATAAATAAACATATGAATTATGTACATTATGTTCTAAACTGAACAAAGTTGTTGTAGATTTTGAGTTGGGATGCTGGTATAGGAAATATTGATGACTTGGTAGGAAAAGTAAGAGATCGGAAGTGTCGCAATGTAATTGGCCACGACGGGGCTGCGATGAAAAAAATAAAGGATTTTCCCAAAAAAGGAAAACTAGAGGGGGTCACCACCAACGTTTATTTAAGAAAAACTTCAGAAAAATCAAAAGATAAGGAATGGTCTATGATTTGTGATAAAAGGATTCGGGAGTCGTTTATGCACCGGAAAGGTGTTAGCACCCCACGCATCCGTCATGAAGACGACAACCTTTAATTGAGTGTGCTAAGAATAAAGTGACTTTTAAATTATTTATCTTCCCTTAAGAACATGAATTATGTTGTTATATTTTTTTACTGAGAAAAATAATTATTTTAGAAAATAGAGCATTTTATATTTTTTTTAGTTTTTAGGTCAACAAGGGATTTGCCCTCGCTCCTACATATCCCTAAGTGCAATGAGAAAATCAGAAATACGTAGTTCTTTGGTAGAAAACAGCTTGTGTGTTGGGTTGACTTTATCTTTTTTGAAAGATTTGTTTCAATTGCGTGAAAAAGAGTCGTTAAGGCATTGGACCTTGAAACAAAATTGAATTTGAAGAAAAAGCGGAGAGAATCGCCTAAGGCATTGGACCTTGAAGCAATCTCGAGTAATACATTTTTATAGAAAAAGAAGAATTGAGTGATCATTTATTTGAGTATTTTTTAGATTATTTTTAAAAAAAGATTTTGGATTTGTGGTAAACTCTATGAAGTCAAGCAAGGTGGAGACCTAGCATGTCATTCACAAAATCTATCCACATATTATTGAAATATCACTTAGCAAGTCGGAGACCTAGAATAGAGTGTAAGGAACATAAGTGTGTACTAAAGAAAACAAAAGTGGAATTGCAAAAATAAATGAATAACTAAGCTAGCATTACGTAATCAAATAAATCAAATGTGAATAGAAAGGGAAAGAATAGAAATAGGGAGTACACTTAGTAATTGAGGGTGCATATATGAAAAAAAAGGTGCAGTTAGCAATGCTTATTTTATTTCAAAAAAGGCTGCCCCAAAAGGTAATGGAGTGTAGGTATGAGAATGGGTGTGTAAATAGCATTACGTATTTTGTTTCAGAGTGGACCAGGCACAACCACTAAAGGGGGTGCAGTTATAAACATGACATGTAAATATTGTTTCAGAATGGGTCAGCCCTAATAGATATGGAGGTGTAGTTATAAACTGGAGCCACCATGACAAGGTTAGAGGTGGCTCTCAAGGCTCTCACCAGCGGCCAAGGTGCTTGTCGGCAAGATGAAACGAAAAGAGACAGACCAAAAAAATTGAGAAAAAAAATGAAAAAGAAAAGAGGGAAGGGGAAGAGAGAAGGGAGAGAGAGGAAATGGAGAGAATGGATATACCTGGGAGACCCCTCTTCCTCCTTTGGCCACGCCACCAAATGGCAATTCCTAATTGGCCTGTTTTCTTTTCTCGGGGTTCGCATCTTGTCTGTGCAATTAATACACAGACTCCTTCCTTTTATGTGTTTTGTTCCACTTGACCAAATGGGCTCTCAAAGAGCCCATTAAGTCCCTTTGGGGCCCTTTTTTTAAAAAAAATAACTGTTCTTTTTTTCTTTTTTTCATTTTTTATTTGGTACCTAGACAGAATTAGGGTATGACAGAAAGTAATGATTCATTTGAGTCATTAGTTTGTTTTCATCTTTGCTCTCTTATTCTCAAGGTAATTTTGAATATCCAGAAAAAACCAAGATTTTTTTCAATCCAGGCCCAACCCTAAAAGTCATAATGATCCATGATAATTATGTAATTTATTTTTGATTTATGACATTTCAATGTTGGAATTGAGATGAAACACTTGCTTGTGTGAGAATTAAACACCTTTGAGATGTTTTCCTCTGTTTGAGTCAATCAAGTGTTTTCTCTTATGTTCTTTAGAAATAAAATGTGAATTGATCTTAATCTCATTTGGTTTTGCGAATTTCATCTTTTGTGTCTTCATTTCTCATTGTTAAGTGTTTGAAAATGTTGTTTTGATCACTTTGGAGGTTGATTCTTTACAAATCATGTTCATAGTTTTTGGTGTATAATTATTGAAGCATTTTTAGTTAAACTTTTGTTATTCGTAGTTCTATTTCTATGCTTTGCTTGAGGACAAGCAAGATTCTAGGTTGGGGGGAGTGATAAGTGTTATATTTTAGTTTTTTTTCGGGATTATAATGCTAGCACTTATCTTTTGATTTTAGTAATTTCCTTATAAACTTCTCTAAATTCTAGTTGTTTTATATTTTGTATATTTATAAATGTTGTTGTTTAAATTTGGAAGATTCATCCATGAAATTTTGATGTTTCGATAGGTTATTTGTTGGATCCAGAAATCAAGCCAAGATGAAGGACAAAATGGTCATTTTTTGTAGAATTCCAGAGCGAAATTCGCCCAGGCTAGCAACCAGCTCGCTTGGGCTATTGAGATTACTTATACCTGAAGTAATCAACTCGCTTGGGCGAGCTACCTTACTTCAGCCAAAAGTAACCAACTCGCCTAGGCGAGTTGGTCTGGTACCTCTTGCATCATTAGCTTTTAAAAGCCATGCAAATGGAGGATTTGGGAGATTCCAACAGTCCAAAACAAACAGAGAACGAATAAACCAATGGAAGAAGCAAAGCAAGATGAGAGAAGAGAGAAAAAGGTGGAGCTGAGTTGTAGAAAAGTGATTGTGGATCTCATCCTTCACTATTTCTTCTATTGATCTTATGCTCTAAACAATGATAGACTAGTATCTTTTTTTATATTTGATATATATATATATATATATATATATATATATATATATATATGAATCTCTTCTACTCATTTCTGGTGATTTCATTCTGTTCATAATGCTTGATCACTAGTTTCATGAAATTGGATTCTAAGTTTGACTGGAAATTACTCTTAGAATTTGAACTGAATGATTTTAATCTTTCTGTTACATTGCTAGGAATAGAGCATAACATTTTGATTGCAAATAGCATGAGATTATGATTGTAATGTTGGGTTATTTAATTCATATGTGAGGAATCAATATTTGGTAAATATCCTTAGGATTCTTGAGTGCGAGGGATCGATTCGAGGTGACTTAATGGGTGCATCAGTAATGTTAGAAAATGATTCATATGTATTAATGTTAACTGGTTACTGAGGGTATGAACAATGAAATCCAATCCTACATTTCTCCTGAATTAATTGAGATCATCTTAACTATTTTCGTAATTTTTTAGACGCACTAATTTCATTATTTTTGTATTTCCATCATTTGTGTATTTCCATTATTTCAATTAAACCATCAACTTTTAACTAAATTTTTTGTGTATAACAATTAAACTATTTACTTTTATTTGGGAAAACTGAGTAACTTAAGTCCATATGGAGACGATTTCTTTATAAATTCTATAACCTGCGATGACATTGGTACACTTGCCAAAAGTCTAACAATGCCTAAGGTAGTGTTTGTATAAGAAGAAACTCATCTAATTAGTTTCTATAAAAGTTTTCTCTTTTGGGTCTTGTTCATTAAAAAAAGGATTTTTGTCCAAAGGTTGTAAGGCCTAACTCCAATTACAGTCAAGTGGAAGTTTCAAATACTAAAAATGTTGTCAAGTAAGCCAAGCCACTAAGGTTGTTTGCACTAGATTTACTTATCTTCTTATCAAATAACTATAATTCTAAACTCATTTCTATGCATGAATTATAGGAAATTCAGTAAGACAAAATCTACTTTGGAGTTGCATCTTACATTTGCTTCACTACTTAATTTATGTTTAATGATTGTGCCGTATTAGGGAAGTCAGAGACTAATGCATAGTTTATTCTTTTGCTTTGTATTAAGGTAACAAAGTTGGCACTTTTGGAGACCATATAAGAAGCAGTGCTTGAAATGTGGTCACCAGCCATGAGTAATGCATGGGAAGAAGCTCATGATTAGTTGGCTGAAGCCATCAAATATGAAATGAATGCCTCTCATAACATGCTAATAAAGGTAATAACCTTAAAAACTCTTTTGCTGGTTTAGAAGCAGCAATAGTAGATGAAAAGAAAGATGAAGTTGTAATGATTTAATGGAATAAACGAAACTACTATTTACTATTCAGTGTTTATCTTAATTTGTGGTTAAAATTAAGCTTGATCTTGGGAGGCATATTTTATATTAGATGAAATTTTATTGGCTGGAGCCATGCAAGAGACTAGCAAGAGAACTACCCTGAGACTGATAAGCGTACAGGTAATTTTTGCTATTACATTTTCCACTTCTAGTATACCATAACTATCATATTTTGGAAAAAATTGGATGTAATGTTCTAAGTACTTTTTTGTGGTAGTCTTCAATCACAATTGGAGTCTGATTTTGATCATTTACATTAGATTTACACTAAAACTCAACATAAGTTACTATAGGAAAAGTCTAGTTGTAATTAAAGAATAGCAGTAAAAATATCAAAGGAATTGCATCTTAATTTTATCTTCATATTTTATAATTAACCTTGTGTTTCACAAAATTCTGATCTTATGGTAATGAGTTGTAAGAGGATTTAGTGGAAACTGCCAAAGAGGAAGTCAACTCATTGAGTAATATAATCGCTCAAGCCAGCAAGTAAGAGCATCATTCGGGATTAAAATTATGTTTCATAGACAACACAAAGTTTTCATGCTGGTGGAAAATTGTTCTATAGAAAAATCATTAAAAAAAATATAATAAATGGTTTTATTAGTTGCTTTTTTAATAGAACTACAATAAGCATATTAACTCATACCTTGGCTATACCTAGTGAATAAAGCTTGGTTATTATTTTATTGAGATTGAAAACTCGTTTTTGTTCAATTGTTTATGACTCTGATTATTTATTGACCACAGTATGCATCTAATGATCTAATGATCTTATTGACTATTCTTCAAAAAATCGTCTTAGAAAGTGGATTTTCTGAGACGATTCTTCAAAAACTGTCTTAGAAAGTGGATTTTCTAAGATGGTTCTTTTAGAAAACTATCTTAAAAAGTAAAATTTCTAAGATGGTTCTTTCAGACTTTCTAAGACAGTTTTTCAGAAAACCGTCTTAGAAAGTGAACTTTCTAAGATGATTTTTTGAAATAACAGTATTAGAAATGTCAATTTTTTTAACATTTTTTAAAACAGAAAACACATTTTAAGACGGTTTCGAAGAGAATCGACGTAGAAATTGAGATTCTAAGACGGTTTAAAAATCGTCCTGGAAAATGTTGACTTTCCACGACAATGGTTTCAAAGACAGTTTCCGAATCGTCGTGGAATGCGTTTTTCAACCGACATGGAAAACGCTTTTTCTAGTAGTGAAGATGAATTGACTGATTGTTTGTTAGCATTCATTGCAAATAAAATTGTTGAAAAACTAGTATATAATCTATTATAGATTGTTTTTGTGACATGTAAGAGAAACATTTTATATTTTAATAGATTATTAATGTAATTAACATTTTGAAACATCAAATTATAAATATTTTGTATAAAAATTGATAGTATATATTTGCTGGATGAATTTTAATTTTTGTTGTTGGCCTCCCACGATGTCATCGTATTTCAGGTTCATCCTTATTCGCTACATTATTAAGGTATCTAGTGGAGCAACCACATGTAATTTTTTTCCTGTTAAACTTTACTTATAATCTCTCATTTATGTAGAGTAGTTGATGACATCATACTAATAAATGAGGAGCCCACTAGTTATTTTTACTCTATTTCTCATCTATTTTTCATTTTTCCATTAACTTTCCCTTATTTCTCTCAAAATCAGGAACACCTTTATTTTCACTTTATTTATTATATATTTCCATTTACATTTCTCATTTTCATTGGCAAAGGAAAAACAGTATAGAGGTGAAAGAAATATGTGAGAAATAAAATGTGAGTGTGTTTAGTAAACAAAAAATTGAGAGGGGAGAGAAATAAAATGGTATGAGATATATATTTTTATTTTCACTTTATTTTTCTTATATTTGTTTTTTCACACATTTATCTTTTTTTTTTTCTTGATTGAATCAACAATTGAGTTTAAAAGTCTGGTTTAGAGTTAAATTAGTAATCGAGTGAGAAACCTTATGGAGGAATAAGGTTTGAGAAATAGCCATACAAGTCTCTGCACTTGTACTGGGTATTGGCTCTTTAAATAGTGGAGTTTTCTCTATTCAATTGGATTGAGTGATCTAGTTAGAGTCGTGATTGTTTTCTCCTATTGAGCCTAGGAGTTTTTATTCCGTTAAAATTCCCTGTGTTTTGTCTTCTTTACAACCTGATTATCTATTTTACATTTTGGGATTTTATCAAAATTAAATTGTTAAATTTTATAAACTCAATTCAACCCCCCTTCTTGATTTCGTCTGAGACCAACAATTGGTATCAGAACTTCGTTCTACGTTTGTTGTAGGTAATACTGAAGAGTAGATCCAACATGAATGAACTTGAGACTCTCAAGCAAGGCTATGCTCTACAAAGACCACCATTATTTGAAGGGAAGTTCTATCCTTACTGAAAGAACAGAATGGAGACCAACATTCAAGCTGAAAATTTTCAAGTCTGGAATATCATGGAGAATGGAGATTATGAAATCACCAAAAAGAATGACAAAAGTGTGGATATCCCAAAGCCAAAACAAGAGTACACAGATGAGGACTGGAACAAGATGGAACTAAAGGCTCAAGCTAGGAGGATCATTCACTGTAGCATAGGACCAATGGAATTTAACAGAATCATGGGTTGCAAATATGCCAAAAGCATATGGGATCTCTTAGAGGTAACCTATGAGGGCACCAATGAGCTAAAACAATCCAAGATTGACCTTCTTATGCATCATTGATTCTTATGAAACCAAAAGAACCAATTTCTTATATGATTTCCCGCTTCATTAACATTGTAAATGAGTTGAAAGCATTAGGCAGTGAGATTTCACAAGAAGAGCAAGTATGAAAAATATTGAGAAGTCTTCCAAGAGAGGAATGAATGCCAAAGGTCACGACTTTGCAAGAAACCAAAGACTTCAAGAAGTTCAATTTGGAACAGCTGAGTAGATCCTTAATGACCTTTGAGATGCAACTGGAGGCTCATAAAAGGGAAAATCTAGCAGGAAAAGACAAGGGAATTACTCTAAAAGCTGAATCTAAAGAAGAGTAAGGCAACACTGATGATGAAGAAGACCTTGCCTTACTAGTTAAGAAATTTAGAAAGGGATACATAATTTCCAGAAACTCTAATAGGAAATTCAATAAGGTAAAATCTAAACATAGCTCCTCTAAGATTAATGATGGATGTTTCAAATGTGGAAAGCAGGACCATAGGGTTAGAGATTGCCAAGAATGGGAGCTAGAGCACAAGAAGAAGAAAAATATTAGAGAGGAAAAAAAGTTTGGCAGAAAAGAACTTAAGAAGGATATGATGGCAGCTTGGTCAGATTCTGGCTCAAAAAAGTAGACACGGATGTTGAAGAAGAAGAAGCTCATTTATGTCTTATGGCTGGAACAAATGATAACTCTGATGCTGAAACTTCTGAGGTAAACTCTCAAATTGAAACAACAGCATTACATGAACAAACTAAAGAAGAGCTAATTAAAAACATAAAATTTCTCATCAAGCAGTGCATATGTCTGCATGAAGACAAATTTGTAGCACTGGATGAATGTGATGCATTGAGAGAAAAGAGCGAGGAGTTGCTTAATAGTTATGGAAGTCTAAGATTAGAACTCAAGACCATAACCAAAACAAATAATGATTTGATTAGAAACATTCTGGATTTAGAAGTAGAAAATGAAGATATTCATAGGTGCATGGCTTTCTTGAGATCTAAAAAGAAAAAATTAAAGAGCTGGCTGAAAAGAGTCCTAAGGTAGAACTATTGGAAGAAAAAATAAGGAACTTGAATAAGGAGAATGACATCCATAGAAGTAAACTAGCTGACGTACCTAACAGTTCAAACAAAAAGCAAGTTAGAGCTTGGGAAGATACTTGGATTAATAAGGCACACACTCAGTCTAAGCATGGACTAGGTTACAAGGCATGGGATTCTAGAAAGAAACATGTTGATCTATATGAAACTAGAGTTTGCATGCATTGTGGGAAGGGTGGACACCTACAAAAAGATTGCATACACATAATAAATGCATTAAAGAAAAATGAACACTATGCACATCATTCTCATTATTCTGTAAATAAACCAGCAAAGAAAAGATAGCACAATTCTACATATGCTAAGAAAAAGGGACCCAAACTAGTCTGGGTTTCAAAAACTAACAAATGATTTTCTTTTGCAGGTTGAAGTGAAGGGAACAACACATGTACTTAGACAACAATTGTTCTAGGCACATGACAGGAGACAACTCTAGATTCCTCACTCTCAACCCTTCAAGAATGGATGTGTGACTTTCAAAGATAACAACTAAGGTGAGATCTTGGGAGTTGGTAAGATAGGTAAGTCATTCACCCATTCCATTGATAATGTATTTTATGTTAAAGGCTTAAAACACAACCTATTAAGCATATCTCAGTTCTGTGATAAAGGGAACTCAATAGAGTTCACATCTGAAAAATGTTTTGTAAGAAAATTAAAGACACAGAACGTTATCTTGAAAGGAAAAAGAATAAAAAATGTTTATCAAGTTAACTTAAACTCCTAACATGTTTAAGTGTCATAGAAAATGATACCCTTCTTTGGCACAAAAGATTAGGACATGCAATCTTTGGAGTGATCAATAAGTTGCATTCACAAGGACTAGTGTCTGGACTGCCCACTCTCAAATTTTAGAACATCAAACTTTGTGATGCTTACACTCAAGGAAAGCAGGTCAAATCCTCTTTTAAATCCAAAAACTAGGTAAGTACCTCTAAACCCTTAGAACTGCTACATATGGATTTATGTGGACAAATTGATATTATGAGCAGATCAGGAAAAAGGTATGTGTTTGTCATAGTAGATGATTACTCAAGATATACCTGGACTTTCTTTTTAACTACAAAGGATGAGACCTTTGATGAGTTTTCTGCTTTACACTTAAAATTCAAAACTCTAGTGAACCCAGAGTAATCTCTATTAGATCTGATAATGGTGGTGAATTCACTAACAATAGGTTTTTGAAGTTTTGCAAAGATAAAAGAATTGATCATGAATTTTCATCACCAAGGACTCCACAGCAGAATGGAGTAGTGAAAAGAAAGAACAAGACCTTGGAGGACATGACCAGAACCATGTTGATTGCAAGTGTTCTACCTAGGAACTTCTGGATAGAAGCTTTAAACACAGCTTGCTACATCATAAATAGGGCCATGATCAGATCCATGATAACGAAGACCCCTTATGAATTGTTCAAAGGAAGAAAGCCCACCATAGTGCATCTAAGGACTTTTGGATGCAAGTGCTTTGTCCATAATAATGGGAAGGACAACTTAGGGAAATTTGATGCAAGGAGTGATGAAGGAGTGTTCTTGGGTTACTCATCCAAGAGTAAAGCATACAGAGTCTATAACAAAATGACTATGTGCGTGGAAGAAAACATCCATGTTGTCTTTGATGAAACTGACATTGTTGATAAAATTATGCAGGAAAGTGAAGACTTTGAGCTTGGGATAACTAAAAGACATGATCTGAATCCAAGCAATCACAAGCAAATAGATGAAGATGAAAGTAAAGAAAAAGAGGAAGACTCAGGTCCAGGTCTTCGTAAAAAATCAAGCATACCTGAACCAGACATAGAAAATAGAGATAATGCAGTTCAGATAACAAGTCGAAGGAAGATGATGCACAGAGATAGTGCTAAAAACATAGAAAAGATTGAAGTCAGGAAGTGGAAGCACCAAAGCTCTCATCCCATTGATTCTATAATGAGTAACTATAATAAGGTAGTACAAACTAGAACTCAAATGAAAAAAAAGCTTTGCTTTTAATGCTTACATTTCTCTTATTGAACCTACTGACATTGTTTTTGCCTTGAAGGATCCAGATTGGGTAAATGTTGTGCAGGATGAATTACATCAGTTTGAAAGAAACAAAGTGTGGCATCTGGAACCCAGGCCAAAGGATAGAACAATAATATGACTTAAATGAGTCTTTAGGAATAAACTAGATGAACATGGTTAAATCACCAAGAACAAGGCAAGGCTTGTGGCAAAAGGATATAGTCAGCAAGAGGGAATTGATTACGAAGAAACATTTGCTCCAGTAGCAAGGATGGAAGTTATCAGAATCTTGATCGCATATACTGCCTACATGGGATTCAAGCTCCATCAAATGGATGTTAAAACAACCTTCCTAAATGGACTGCTTGAAGAAGAAGTATTTGTAGAACAACCCCCTGAATTTGAAGACTCATCAGCTGGAGACATGGTATACAAACTAGACAAAGCATTGTACGGGTTAAAGTAAGCACCGAGGGCTTGGTATGAGATACTGTCTAAGTTTTTCTTGATAATGGATGTCAAAGAGGTAAAATAGATAAAACACTCTTCTTAAAATTCGAAGGTAAGGATCTATTAAGCAAATATATGTTGATGATATTATTTTTGGATCCACTAATGATTTTTTGTGCAAATGGTTTGTTGAAATCATGAGCAAAGAATTTGAGATGAGTCTTAAGGGTGAGCTTAACTTCTTTTTGGGGTGCAAGTATCCCAAACTAAATTGGGGATAATGATACATCAACAGAAGTATCTCAAAGAACTTCTTAAGAAGTTTGGAATGGAATCTGCCAAGCCTCATCATACACCTATGGCTACTGATGATAGAGTAAGTGAAGACCTCTCAGGTAAGAGTCTTGATATCACTACTTATAGAGGCATGATAGGTTCTTTACTTTACTTAACATCCAGTAGACCTGACATTGTGTTTAGTGTAGGATTATGTGGAAGATTTCAGTCAAATCCTAAATAGTCACATTTAAAATCTGTTAAGAGGATTCTGAGATATTTAAAGGGAACTGAGAACTTAAGCTTGTGGTATCCTAAAGTGGCTAACTTTGACTTTATTGCCTATAGTGATGCTGACTTTGAAGGTGATCTAGTGGGAAGGAAAAGCACTTCGGGCATGGCCCAGTTTCTTGGACCTTGTTTGATATCTTAGGGTTCCAAGAAGCAGCACTTAGTAGCATTATCCACCACTGAGTATGAATATGTTGCAGCTGCTCTTTGTTGTGCTCAGATTTTATGGATCAAACAACAGTTACTGGATTTTGGCATAGACACAGGGTGCATTCCAATTTTTTTGGGACAACACAAGTGCCATCAGTATCTTAAAAGATCAAGTGCTACACTCCAAGACTAAACATATTCATATAAGACATCACTTCCTTCGAGATTGTGCATAAACAAGTGAAATTCAATTGAAATTTTGTCAAACTGAGCAACAGATTACAGAGATTTTGACTAAGCCACTGAGCAGGGACAGATTTGAAAAACTGAGACTAGAACTTGACTTAATTTATATGCATCCATGAGTTCTCAGGTTCACTAATTAGCTAACTTCTCTTCATCTCCTCTTTTCATTCATTCACCTTTTCCTATTTCTTTTCACTTCCATTTTCATCTCCTCTGTTGTTTATTAAGCACAATTGTCCTTTAGTACAGTAACTGGTTCCAAATTTGGTGAGGATTTAACATTTTACAAGTGAGGTGGAGAATCTAGAACTTGTGCCATTGAAGTTTAAGGCTCTAAATAAGAGATGACAACTCCATGAAACTAACAAGGATGAAATAGGCCATGTTTCTCTTAGCCAGAGCCTTCTATAGCCCACCTGACACTTTTATATCCCTAGTCACCCATATTGAGCCTAAAACGGCTAAAACAGCTGCCATACCAAGTCAAAGTTTCTAGGAATATCAAAAGAAAATATTCTGAACATTACCCCATAATCACCCCAAAAGTTCTGCACAAAGACAAAAATTAGTATCAAATGAAAAGACAACAAGTGTACACTTCTGACACAAAGACAACAGTACATTAAAAAATTATTATTATAGAAAGGCCACACACTAAAGCTTGATCAAGAGTCTTGTGAATCTAAACGGGGGAACACAAAGTCAGGGGGAACAAAAAGTCAAGAATCCTAGTTCAAGAGCAGCTGAGCAGTACATTTTTTTTCTAATACACTTTTTAACATTACTATCTCTTCCCATTCCTAAACATTACAAGCTTACAAAAATCCTATAGACTTGATTGGATCATGGAGTTAGATTCCTTAAATGAGTGGAGAATAGTCAAGAAGTACAAGCTTATGGAACCTCCAAGAGAGACAAACACTAAGTGATGTGTGTATACATGAGTGATTTGAATGGTTACTGTGCTACTGGATATTGTTCTAAGTCTCTCATATTTCAGGTTTCCTTTCCTCCACTTCTCCTTATGTTTTTCTCAACCTCTCTCTTTGATAATGCCAAAGGGGGAAGTGTGATCTAGACATGTCATTATTGCATGCCTTCTTCCTTCTAATTTCTTATGCTACTTTCTTTTCTTATGGTTATTAGTAAGCATTGGAACTCATACTGATGCTATTATTTATTAAGCACATAACCAGTCAAAGGATTGATAAACTGTAATTGTTCAGTGATCTCTAGGAAGATGTCCCAAGCTATGCTATGATATTGATATTTTTTGCTTCTGATTTGTTAGTTATCTGTCAATCTTTAAAGCCTGTAGGAATACATGTCTAAAGAGATTGTCATCATCAAAAAGGGGGAATTTGTTGGACTCGAAGTTTTGATACTGACAATGGGCTAGATATTATATTAAGGGCTTTGGTCAAAATAGAGGATCAGCGCAATTTGACTAACCACAAGGAACAGTAAATAGAGAAAGTGTGATTTAGACATGCACTAAGTGTGATGTATGTTTGTCACTACTACATGACTTCTTCCTTCTAAATCATGAGAGGAACACTCAAGTTTCAAAAGAAGATTTAAAAGGAGCAACTATTGATGGGCAAAAAAGGAAGACCATAAGCTGTCGTTTAGAAAGCTTGTAAGAGTAAGTTCTCTTTAATTTTCTTGACTTAGATTGTCACTTGAACTCTTAAATAAAATTGGGTAAGGGACAAATAAAATGGATATGATATTTGTTGATAAAGTTCATTCAGTTTATAAATGTCTTATCAGTTTAAGTTAATAAGAAAAATCTATTTTTCCAATTAAACAAAATTTGCATATTTAATTTTATAGATAAAGTCTGATATCTGCTGATAAAGTTCATTCTGTTGATAAATTTCTTAGCAGTTTAAGGTGATAAAAAATTGTTTTTCTAACTAAACAAAATTTGCATATTTAATTTTATAGATAAAGTATGTTTTTGTTTTGATAAATAAGTTTATCTAATTAAATCTGAACAAAATTTTGTTGTTATCAAAACTAACAAAAACAAAGATTTGAAAATAAAAAATGTGCTTATCTATATCTGTATATAAATAGAGTATCATGGGTTCTGAAATAAAGTGTGAATTCTCCTTGAGTTATATTGGCGGTCTAACTTATAGATTTCTTTTGAGAATTTGATCACAGGTTTGTATTGTGCCTACTGCTTAGACTTGTAAGCTTTAAGGTAACTTTGAATCATTTGATAAAAGTCTAATTTAGAGTTAAATCAGTAGTTGAGTGTCAATGTCTGATTTAGAGTTAAATCAACAATTAAGTGTAAAAGTCCAGTTTAGAGTTAAATTAGCAATTGAGTGAGAAACCTTGTGAAGGAACAAGGTTTGGAAAATAGTCATACAAATCTAGAGTTAGGTTTCAGATTGACTTGTATAAGGGCAGAATAGGTTCTGCACTTCTACTGGATATTGGCTCTTTAAATAGTGAAATACTCTCTATTCAATTAGATTGAGTGATCCAGTTGGAACCGTGGTTGTTTTCTCCTATTGAGCCTAGGAGTTTTTATTCTGTAAAAATTCCCTGTGTTTTGTCCTCTTTACAACTTGATTATCTATTTTATATTTTTGGGATTTTATCATAATTAAATTGTTAAATTTTATAAACTCAATTCAACCTCCCTTATTGAGTTCATCTGAGACCAACAATTTAGTCATTCCCAATCTCTCTCTCTGAAAGGTGCTTGTGAGTTTAGTCTTTCCATTTTAAAGGTTTAGTATTTCCTCCTATTACTTCCCCATGGTCTCTTCCTCACTCTTCGTAGGTATTGTTATTAGATTTTGGATTTCAATTTACGTTTCGTCTACCTTGTCTCTCATTTTTTAATTTTTTCAGTTGGTTGTGCCTCTGTTATCTATTATTTGAGACAAAATCATGACAAGGAAATGTTTTCAATGAATATATCAACTTATACTTCTACCAACTTCTTCAAACTTTGATTGCATCAATTTCTTTTACTATGTTTTATGGCTCTGTAATGCATGCTAATTGTGTTTGACTTTTTTGTAGGAACTCCAAACAAGCATGCTCTCAATTAGTAGAAGAGGTGGTATTAAGAATAGCCAAAAAATTCAATCATGTAGTTCAGGGCATAATCAACAAACTACATGTCTTCATTCTTGGTCACATTCTCTCATTTCTTATCTTAAAGATGCAGTTCATACTTGTGTTTTATCCAAGAAATGAATATTCATCACCAAACCACTTCATTTGAATGTTCCAAGCATGCAAAGCTTCTCACTTTCCCTTTCAGAGAGTTATGATCCTTGCATTGTTAATCAGTGGATATATGCTATTTTGAATCTAGGAGTTAAAAAGCTTTACATTGATTCAAGTGAAAAACTTGAGATCTCTTCACATTCCTCAAGTTGTGCTATCAGCAGACAACGAAAAATGAAGGTTTTTTCTATCAAAGGGACAATGAATGAATGAATTGCAATATCAGAGTTAAATTTCCCACCTTTGTTTGTCTTTCGTCTCTCACTGTCCTCAAGTTGTTCAAAATCATGCTTCCCTGTATCAATGACTGGCAAAAGTTGAACCTTAACTTCCCAGTTCTTAGAAAGTATGAGACAAAAAATTGCACTTGGATAAATGTAAAAGGTGTCACCTTAGAAGTGCCTATACTTGAAGTGCTTTCAATAAAGCATACAAGTGAGTCACGTACTATAATCAATTTTTGTGCCTTGCGTTTAATAGAACTCTCCTGCAGCGTATACATGCTATCAGACACCAATTTGTTAGACCTATCTGCAGTACATATTGTTAGATTCAAGTGTAAGAAGAATCAGAAGACAAGTAGTGTTTTGATATTTGTTTCATGCCTACTCATGTGATGATGACATTGTAATTTTTCCTTTCGGTTAAGTTTGGTTCATTAAGGTTAAAATCCAATAATCCTTTGCAGTCATTAAAGAAATCAGACATGCATGCATTCATTCTTAGGATAAGAATCATATTAGTACATGCAATTGATTAGAAATACATTGATAAGTCTAAACTAGCATAAAATATTTTCTTACTGATGTAATCAATTACACAAGTCATATAATCGATTACATAAGGCATCTGCATCAATCTGTTTAGCCTATGAACTGGTTTAATCGATTACCAAATAATTGTAATCGATTAAATATGCTATAGAGTACTATGTATACTTCTGGCGTAATCGATTAAAATACATTATAATCGATTACCTATGCTTATGATTCATACTTGCATTTCTGGCGTAATCGATTACATGGTCAAATAATCGATTACTTTGTTCGTTCAAGATTTCCAGAAATATCATGAACAACTTAATCGATTAAGTAGACGAAATAATCGATTACACATGTTAAAATAATCGATTACATGAACGAAATAATCGATTATAGTCTGTTAAATCTGTTTTTTTTTATAAATAAGCAAGCATTGTCTCAGAAAATAACAGAGTGATTTCGAGATCTTTCATTCATACCAAAGTTTTAATAATCTCTGAGTGCTCCAAAGAGTTAGAAACTTCATTTTGATAGTATGGTTCATAAGAGTTAGAATCATCATGCTTGCTTAAGAGAAGGAGGTATTTTTGTGATCATTCATGCATTGAGCTGTATCAAGATCAATCAAGAAAGCATATCATTCATCACCTCAGGTTATAAATTTCGTGTATATCCTTTATGCTGCAAAGGAATATAAGGTGATATCCTTCTTGAACATTAAGTTTTGTTCTTTGTAATTTTTCTTTTGTTTTCTGGAATTTGTGTTGAATTTTTCCATGTAACAGTTGGGTTTTTTTAAAGCATTACTAGAAAGGGTTTTCTAGTGGGTAGAACTGAGAAGGGTTCTCTAGTTCTAGGTCTTTTGATAAATCTAGGGAGTAGATTTAGAGTTTTGCCTAGGGTGGGTAAAAGAGACCTTGTTGATTGCTTGTAAAGAATTAAAATCTGTTAGTGGAACTCTAATCTGATTTGGATTAGAAGGTAAACTGGATGTAGCCTCAGTGGTTGGAGGTGAACTAGTATAAAATTGTGTGCATTTAAGTTTTGATTTACATTTCATTAGTTGCTTGAGATATTATTTTGTGTATCAACTCAAACTTTGATTCAACACAAGAGTTAATTGATTGGAGAAGAAAATTGTTTACTAAATTTGTTTTTGATTTAAGATACGATCCAGATTAATTCTTTCGCTGTGTTTTGATTTTCAAGAAAAGTTAAAAAA
>CM023955.1:33009816-33178611 GCA_013407115.1 Glycine latifolia
CTTTTGTTTTCTGGAATTTGTGTTGAATTTTTCCATGTAACAGTTGGGTTTTTTTAAAGCATTACTAGAAAGGGTTTTCTAGTGGGTAGAACTGAGAAGGGTTCTCTAGTTCTAGGTCTTTTGATAAATCTAGGGAGTAGATTTAGAGTTTTGCCTAGGGTGGGTAAAAGAGACCTTGTTGATTGCTTGTAAAGAATTATAATCTGTTAGTGGAACTCTAATTTGGTTTGGATTAGAAGGTAAACTGGATGTAGCCTCAGTGGTTGGAGGTGAACCAGTATAAAATTGTGTGCATTTAAGTTTTGATTTACATTTCATTAATTGCTTGAGATATTATTTTGTGTATCAACTCAAACTTTGATTCAACACAAGAGTTAATTGATTGGAGAAGAAAATTGTTTACTAAATTTGTTTTTGATTTAAGATACGATCCAGATAAATTCTTTCGCTATGTTTTGATTTACAAGAAAAGTTCAAAAAGGATCAAAAACCAATTCACCCCCCCTCTTGGTTTATTGGATTAGGTATTCATTGTATTTTCACATATTACTTCTGCAAATATTAATCCACCCATGTTTTGTGCTGAGAATAAGGACGAAATGCATTTATTGCTTGTGAGCTATTGAAATAATTCAATAATAGTGCAGAATGTCTAAAATTTTAGTAGTTAGAGGTATGCTTCCTTGCTCCACCCTTTGTTTGCAATGAATATAGACAAAAATGAAATTTAATAATTTGATCAATACTTCGTTGCTCATTCTATATTGAAGCCAAAATTTAATATTAGAGATTGTCACAATACGAACATTTTTTGCTTTCATTATTGGTACACCCAGGTTCTTGCACTAGCACAAGATTCTTTGAACAATCTTCCTGAATTTGGAATGTTGAGTCGTATGGAGTTAGGGGATGCTACTAGTAAAATTTTGACGGACTTGTTTCTAAAGACAATCGTTCTCAAGACTCTTATTTTTAACATTAGTATTAATTGTTAATTGATTAATAGAAACTAATATAGAAAATAGATCTAGGTAGTCTAGACTAAAATAAATATAGAACATAGACCAAGACAGTCCAGACAAAATTATAAATTTATTAAGTAATATCAATAACTATCTTGTAATCATGTATAATATCAAGCATTGTCAAACATTGATCAATGCATTATTTTTTTAATTCTTAAAAGTATCTTGGTCATTCCTAATGAATTAATTGTTGTAATTTTCTCTAATTCCAATGGTGTTCCATCACTAAATCATTGCAACATGCAATATAAACACAAGTTAATCACATTAAATAATGAAAAGTGTAATTATTAAAAATGTCAAAGTAAAATGGTATATTATTGAACATAACCTAATGACATTTTTTAATTTAAAGTCTAATAATCGAAACTTGTTAAAGTAAACTAGTATACCATGTTCCAGTTATTCTTCAAACCCCCCATAACTATGGTACACATCCAATGCATGACATAATAGCCACACTGGTAACCTCTAGTTTGAATACGACTCTAAATACAATATATAATATAGTTAAATCTCATAATTACAAAGTTATAAAATGTAGTCAATCAGATTGAAGCATAGATTAAATGACTTACCTTTATGTCAATCCAGTGAGGTGCAGTTAAAGTCTTACTTTAGAAGTGGTTACCATGGAATATGTTCAATTCCTTCATAGCACTAATTAAAAGAAACATGCATGTATATTGTAAGATCAAAAGGTCCATGTGTATCCATACAGAGTAAAAGTGTTACAAATTGAAGCTTAACTTGTTAACTACGACTCTGATGTGAATTTCAAGCTTCTTAAGCAAGGAACAAAATCATACAACAACATTGTTCCTTGGATAGATAACAAGGAGTTGCCAATGGCCCTTACATTGGACAATAATAATTAGTGATAATGAAAACATCATTTAAATGCATTATTTAACTTTTACTTACTGATTCAAGTAAGTTCCTAAGTTGATCTCTCTTTGTGATTCCTTTAACAATGTTTGAATTTAAAGTTGATATTCATCACGTCTATCCTTTGCATTGTGTTTGGACTGAAGCTCTAAGAATCTATACACAAAACCATGGTCCAACTTTATCGACAACTCATTGAGAAACCCATTTTTGTTTAAACAAATGGAAATTGTTAATCATATTATAAGTAATTAGTTAATAAATTAACCTTAAAATAAAATATACTTACATTGTCCACAACAGTAATATAGAGATACTCAAACATTGTTGGCCTGAGATTATTTCATTTACATCATTTAACTCTATGAATAAGGGAAAATCATCATTGTGAACCCAAATGTAGTTGCATTAGACGACACTTGAAAAGGCTGTGTGTAAAGGTCAAGCAAATTCTTAATTAGATCAACTAATGGATCACAGTGGGATTCAACCTATGAACAAATTCAACATATTTCTTTAGATGTCTTTATGAATCCTATTTAGTTAAAAAAATAAGTTAATGTTAGTAAAGAGTTTTTGTTAATATATATAAGAATTTCTTAATACAAATAAATATAACTTAAGTAAATACATGCTTCACAAGATCTCCTGGCCATGCAATGAAGGTGTTGAGGGCCTGCCCCACACACTGAACCTCTGAAGTGGGAAAAGGAACTTGAGCGTCAACATCTCGAACTACTTCAACACCCACCTTGACCACATCATTGGTCAAATGCACATGGTGTACGGTTGGTGCCCCCTCATATATCTTTCCCAATGCCACCATATTTGTAGAAAGGTCATTATTAACATACAACCCCATTGTAGGCATGATATCAAAGTCTGGCTCGTCCCCTGAGTGTATCAACACAACTTCTCTTTGTGCTTACACGAGAACCATAAACTTATAAATCTTCCTCATTTGGAGGTGACTGCTGGGATACCTTTTGGCTCAAGTTGTTCATGAGGACCTCCCTCAACTGCTATTTAATTCTCTTTATACTATGTTTGTTCTTTTCTTCTATTTCTCTCTTCCACTCTTGCTTCAGGTTCTCTATCATCTCAGCCAGTTGTTGTAGGGTAATTGATATTGAATTATTGGAGCCATGAGATGCATGTCCAAAATATTGGCTAATGGTCACACCAACTCCCACAACAGGAACATGGCCTAAGTGCTCAAGTTTCCCAATGGCGTTAGTTAGTATATCCTGACAACCATGAGGTACAAAGCTTCTTGGTGTCATCTAATCTTGTAAAGAGTCATATAACAAACAAAAAGGGAATTTGGTCAGATGATTTTGTTAATACATAAAGTTCAAGATGAATGACTCTAAACCAGTCAACACATTAATGGAATGTGCAATCAAGTTATCAAAGCACAATGAAGGAGAAAGAGTGGACCCAACACACTTTAAGAGCTTAGTTGGAAGTTTATGGTATTTAACATGCACAAGGCCTGATATTCTCTATTCAGATGGAGCTATTAGAAGAAAATTTTAGAGTAGCTTATAGAATATTCTAGAATTTTGAATAACTTTGTATTTATGAGGAAAGTTCTAGAGAATCATTTGTACCCATTAGATTAAGTGTTTGTTGGAAAAATCCTAACCTCTACTTTAGGAGGAGCCACTAATATAAATAGGGGTGATGTATGAGAGTTTGTATCAAGTGAAAATCAAGTCACAAATCAAGAAGTGATCATTTGTACAAGTAACGTCCACTACAAGAAAAAGTAGAAATTCCGACGGAATATTTTCCACAAAATATATTTTGTCAGAAATGTTTGTATTTCCCACCAAAATTTTCAAGAATAGAAACTTTATGTAATTAAAATTGAAATAAAAATTTGAGAACCCTTCTTCTTTTCAGCCCACAACCCGCACTGTCCATATGGCACCGCATTTTCTGTGTGTGTTCATTCAATCTTTCTTCACTTTCTCTTACTTCTTCAAAATCATTCCTTTGTTTCTACCCGCTCTTCTTCCCTTTCTGAGATCCACCATGGCAAGCAACCCCACCACCACTTCCTCATTTGCATTATCTCCTGAGAAATTCAATTTCAATTTCTCCCTCGATAACCACACCCGAATCACCCTCACTTCAGATCAGGTCAACCATTGCACCCAAGTCCTCAACCTTCTGAAGGAAAAGCTCCACGCTCCTAACGTAATCACTCAGGAGTTCACACGCTTGCAGGTTCGCACCCTAATTCATTATTCTGACATTAAAACACTAACATTGAGCTCATTGTGTTGTGTTGTGTGTTTTTTGTGTTGTTTTAGGCGAACAGGATAACACAGAGTGAGATGAGGAGAATATGCACTGTCGGGTATGAAGCCGTCAATTCGAGCAAAAATCGATAGACCATCGTTTTGCCATGTAAATTTGTTAGTTCAGTATTATTGTGTTGTTTTCGAGGTTTAGTTGGGGAAAATAAAATGAAATTCATTATTTATTGTTTCAGTTGACAAGAATAGGTTATTTACAAATCGACTACTAATTATAGACCTGAAGCACCAGGGTTTATCAATGCAAGCCTTGTAACATCCTCAAAATTTAATTTTGAATTCATATTTATGATTGAATTGTGGAAGTGTGATGATACTTGGATATAAAAAAAAATAGTTTCTTCCACCTGTATTAAAAAAATTATATCTCTCTTAATTCTTATCTAAATTAAGTGAATGATATATGGAATTAAAGATCTAGATGTCTACTATAACATATAAAAATTTCAGATCAATCTACATTGTGTACTGCTTGCAATAACAAAAACACTAAGGGATGTCACTGTCCTAAGTTAAATTTGCTGGCAGCTTTGGAAGTATAGATTAAAAATTCTATATCTCTAGTTTTATAACTCCAAATAAGGCATGTGATACCTTTTTGGAAAGCTTAGGAAGTCTAGTTTAACATACTAGAAAATGAGAATTTTTGGGTTAGTAAATTGGTACAGGATAAACAATGAGTGAACCCTATCTGGTTAAGTGTTTCTAGCCATTTGGATCATTTGGATTGAGTAAAATTTGTAACTCTTGGATTTTTGGCCAAAGAATTAAATGTTCAGCTCCAAAAGAGTGACAAATCAGAGCTTGCCCCAGTCCAAGAAATATCCATGTGCATATACTCCCTCAATAAGGCAAAGAATGCACTTGAACAATAAGCCATATGTAAAGAGTGAAAACATAGGCTGTTGTAAAATATTTTTGGCTGAAGTGAAAAGATTTAATCAAGGCTTCTTGTGTGCATGTAGAGCAATTTAAACCAAGAATCTTCATTCCTTGCTCAGCCAAGATTCACCTAGAAGCCAGCTGCCCCAAAATCCCATGATTAAAAGAATCTTGACCAAAAGGAGTCAAAGTCAAGATAAGCTTAAAGTTAAATATCTTCCAATGTAATGATGATTTAGTTAATTCCTAACTAAACTAAATCCTAATTCAGTTATAACTCAACTAAATCACTTAAAACACAACTGACTAAGAGAGTATAAATAGCTAAGGATATGAAAAAATTTTGCACGTTAGATGGCTGTCCAAAATACACTCCAAGGTCACTAAATTACTTCTTGCCAAGCTTTTCCTTTTTACCTCCTTTGCCTTGCTTTGAACGTGCCTTTCCCTAACACTTATACCTCAGCCAATTTCTTCTTTCAAGACCTCATTTCTTAAGGGATTTTCCCAAGGAAGACAGCCTTACTCCATTCCTCTTCAAGAATCAAAACTCATTTGAGGTAGGCTAGGCTTCAATCTCTAGTTAAGCATTTGTTTGGATTAACCTATATGCTTAAATGGGCAGATTTATGGTTATTATTTAGGCTGAAAATTTATGTCATTTGAAGGTTATTTTATGATGTGAAAATGTTGATTTAAACCATAGGATAGGTGACGATTTATAGGCTGAAATAGTAGTGATGTTTGGAAGTATATATAGTGATCTTTGGAAGTGATTTTGATGATATTTGGATTGTTTGTTCATATTTTTATTATGGGACTGTTTGGTATTAATTTGTAGAAGCAGAGGTTGAATGGTGTGTAGATAAATGGTTCAAATACTAGGGTGATTAAATTTTAAGGATGAGGTAGTAAGGTGGTAGGTGAAAGGAGATTAAGATGTATGCTAAGTTATAATTTTCTTGTGAAGGTTTAAAGGAATTAGAACTTATCTGAAAAATATATTGTGGTTATTAGTTAGATTATTAACATCATTTTTTTGTACCTTAAGGATACTCAATGGTCATGCCTAGGTTGGTAATAATCTTACTTAAATAAGATATGGTGATTTAACCATACTTGTGGTATGTATGAGGTTATGATAACAATATTTTTCCATAAGGTGGTATATATTTTGCTTATAGATTTTATTATGGATGAATTTTTATTGATGATTTGTTGATTCATGTTTCCAAGTCCAATACGAGATTTGTGAAACAGAATTTGATACTACATACAATACGATATGTAGTGACCAGGTGCAGATACATGGAATAAATCATGCATGTTTGCGTAAGACGATCGCAACGTCTACATCCAGTACGAGGTGTAGCTACATACAGTACGATATGTAGAGGCCATGTGCACCCTGGAAAAATTCATTTCATGCATTCATATAGTTGCATAATTATTATATGGATTTATTTGGATATATTGATGATTTACTAACGTACTAACGTGTTCGGTGGTTTAGTTTTTGCCTCCTGAGAAATTTTTATTTCTCACTAGATTTGTTTTATGTTCTATTTTAGATGGCCTCAATCATCATCTTCCTTTATGCGTTAGAGTTGGGGTGGTACATCGACGAGGAGAGGAACTGTTATGTCGTAACCATGCACCCAGTTATACGCGCATATATTTATTTTGGCACTCATTTTTCCGTTTCTGTACTTAATGGAATGTTTAATCCTAATGACCCATTCCTAGAGGTTACTCTTGCTTATCTAGATTCACCCATGGAGCCAATTAACTTGGTCAGTGATGAAGAAAGCATGAGAGAGAACTTTTGAAATGGAGGCATAGGTTGTAGGTTCTTGTAAAAAAAATAATAATTCTAACTAGGGTATCTGAGATGTTTCCTAGTAGTTAAGTTCTATGATGTATTAAAAGTAAGGTAACCAAAAGAACTGACCTATGTAACAATAGACTGTGGCTACTTAACTATATATGTTAATTTAACAACTTATGTAAGTTATACGTTTTATAATTCTTAATGCGCGTATCTTAAAATAAAACCCAAATAAAAATATAACATCTAGAAACATTTTAGGTCGTTACAAGCCTTGTCTCGATACTATTTTACTTCTTCTGTTTGTTTATTTGATATGCTCTGAATGAAATTATTGTTTTGGAATAAGCTTTGGGGGGGATTAAGATAAATTGTTACTTTTTCTTGCATGTGCTTCTTCAATGTATGTAGACCTCTTCAGCTAGAAATGTGTCCCAGTTTAAAGCCATGCAAGGTCCACTTCCACATACTTATGAGAATTTCTAGGAAATGATTATCCAATATCACTGCCCTGCGATTATCACAATTTTTGTTTGTTAAACTCATTGCAGGAGGAGGAGATGTAAGCAAAAGACACATGCAAATGATGAAAATTGATGAGTAATCAGAAAGTTGGTCCATGATGCAGAATATTCTGCAGCAAAATGAACGTTCAGCCATGTATTTGATCATATCTTTGTTTATTTTCATCTTTTACCACTTTATCTTATTTCCAAATATATTTGAAAATAACTTGGACTTTTTGAGGTGCTCACGTCTTCACCAAATTGGTAGATTCAATTTACCTTCACTACAAGAAAAAAGAATCAATAGAATACCACAAACCTATTGTGAACATGCTTCTTGTTTTATGGATAAGTTGTTGACTTTTGCCTAGAATTATGAGTGAGCAACTGGGCATACAATATAACCTTACTAAAATGCTTTTTCAAGATTCTATTACTATGTATTATATTGTAATGTACTAATGTGGCTAATAGTTAGCTATATGTCTTTGATCTTGATAGATAACTAAGAATTCATGTTGTCTACTTTTAAATATTTTGCCTTCCTGTTCATTCCACTCTACGAGCTGAATATTGTAATGTTACCTAGTTTACTGTTGAAACTTAAATGCATTGATTTTAAACATGCAGACTTTTAGATAGTACTGTTCAAATTGATTTCTCATCAATCTTCGTAAACTTTATTTCAGTGATCATACTCTTAAGTTGTGGAGTATGGATGGTCTCTCAGACAATATGACAATGCCAATTAATATTGTGTTAATTCAAATGGTGGTATGATTTTGTATGAAAAGGACAAGTCTTTATGAAGGGGAAATCTTTACAGGTGAATTCTTTTTTTCTTTTCATCAGTCATTCGATAAAATTGTTTGTTACCTTTGTTTCTATCAAGTTCTCTTTTTTTCTTTCATGGGTTATCACTTTGTCCAAATAAAATATTTGACAATATGAGATACTATGGGCTTGTTAACATGTAAATTTCCTAGTTAGTAGAGTAACAATATAGATAATTAAAATGGAACCTACAATATAAATTATTGTTGATATTACATTCTTCTTTTTAGATGATTACACATTCATTTGAGACCATGATTATCAAAATCGCGATTTAAATCGCTCAATCGTACGATTCTACGAGTTTGCTACCCTCGGGCGAGTTAAATCGGATGCAGAATCGGTTTAGAAGTAAACTCGTACGAGTCTACTGTGGAATCAGACGCTTCTACTCAAAATCGCGAGTTTGGTCCAAGTGAGCAAATCCATGGAATAGAAAAACGACGCCGTTTTATGCTTCACTGGCTTTCATTTTCCTTCCCCTAATCTTCTGTGGTGAGTGAAAAGCGAAACCACAACGTTCCTTTTCTTCTCCTCGCGTTTTTAATCCGGCTATTTGTGCCTTCCTGTTCGTGAAGCTTCGTCGCCATCACGTCCTCCCGTTCGACCGTCCTATTTGTGCACGGTGCACTGTCGGTCAGCAGTGCAGCAAAACGCGAGAAGATGAGTGCAGCAGCAGAACGTGAAAAAATGAGTGCAGCGGCCAGCACAAGAAGAGAAGCTTTTATATGGGAAGATTAGGTTTTTTTCTAAATTGGGCCAATTTGCTTCCTGCACCCATTTTTTGCTTACCATACACCTTCTGCTCATTTTTTTATATTAAAAATTGGACTTTTATTTAATTTAAGTAATTGTTATTTACACTCTCTTTTTTATTAATACACTTTACTTGTATTATCAACTTTAATACTTTAATTGTTATTTTGAATTTTTTAGTATCCCTTATTTATAATTGCACTCATTTAATTTGACAAAATTAGTTATGTCATTGTTTCATATTTATATATAGGTAATTTTTTTCCTAAACTAGACTCTTACGATTCTATGATTCGATTCTATGAGGCCTCCACGATTCTACGTAGAATCGCGATTCTGACAACCTTGTTTGAGACATGAGTTAAGGTTCTTACACTACTACAAAAATGATATTTTACGATATCAAAATGGTTGTTTTAAAATCGCCTTAGAATCCTGCACAATGACAAATTTGTAAATAAAAAAAAAAATAAACGGAGACAATTTTATGAAAGTAAGCACGTGTTTGCAAGTATTTAGAGACGGTTATGGAAAAATCGATTTTAAAAACAATTGTTTAAAGACGGGTTTTTAAAACCGTCTTTGAAATTCGTTCTTCGACGTTTCGTTTTCTGTTCCCTTTCTCTCTCATCCACTGTTTAATTTTTTAAAAAATTTCATTCATTCACCTCATGGCGTTGAAACGAAAGAACGAGAACATGAGGCCGCTCAAGAGAGGCCTCTCACTCTTCGACTCCCTCCTTGTTGCTCTGGTTCAGATCTGTGACTGTTGGACCAGATCTGCGAATGTCATGACCAGGTCTGCTACCAAACGGTGGTGGTGGGAGTTGTCATCGGTGAAGGCAAAGTAGCTGGAGATGTTGGCTTGGACCCGCGCATCGGCGAAGGACTTTTCGGCGACGGTGTTGACGAGAAGCCGTTTGGCATTGCAACCACCACCTTTATTACTGAGTTGGCAAACGCAGTTAATAAGGTGGCGTTGGTGTCATAGAGCTTCACACGGTTCAACCCCCGAGTCTTCAGAAGCTACACCACTTTCGCCAGTGTAGGTAGGTGGTTAACAATTCTTGTATTGTTTATTCCAAGTGCATTTTGCGGAACTGAACTTCGTGACGCCATTGCTAGTAACCTCGCTCCTACCTTTTTTCTCCCTCAATTATTTCGAACACCCATTACTTAACTGTATTCATTTGACTCATTTTAAGGTTATTACATTTGTAGTTACGAACGTGATGCGCACAAGAATAAGGGAAATGGAAACACTCATGAACGCTGAACAACAACAACGGCAACACGATTTCATTACCACTGACTCGTCTTTGGTGGATACATTGAATGTCCTGTGTAAACTCACAGAGGATAACAGGGCACGCAACATGTTTGTTGAATGTCCTGACTGAAAACTAAAGGCTGGAACAACCAGCGTAATTTGGAAACCCATTTGCGATATGAGCTTTTAATATTTGAGTCTCACTTTTTCAATGACTTGTCTTTTTAATAATTTTTCATTATCTTTTAACTGTTTTATGGCTTATTTTGTTTTAAGGTTTTGAATGAGTGCAGGTGATACAAAATCACGGTGGCCTTGCTAACAAGAAGCGAGTTTTTATATCTGAGTTGCTCTAAGTGTAAGTGCGTCATAGTCACTTTGTTTTGTGCAAATGCTTGATAATTTGAAGGTAGGTCATTCGCAGTGCTAATTGTATGTGTTAATGTTGTTGGGAATAAGGAGACCCTGTAATTAAAGTTGGACCACCATGTTAATTTCAATGTTCAATTTGGTTTTCAAAGTGTTATTTTCAGACTTTATGGAAGCTGTGGAGGCAAAATCTTCATCTGGGTATGGAAAGCCGCCATGGGTATTTAGAGGTAGGCAAGTGTAACAAATCTTCTATATATAGTTACTATTATTGGTCACTGAGGGTGGGGATTTAAATAATCAATTGGTTCTGTTTCTTGGTTTATCAGTGCCTAGTATCAACTCCATCTTGTGAAGGCAGAGAAAGCTCGAGCTTACATTCCAAAAGAATTCAAATTGATTGAAGCTTTTGGGTAGGTACTTCTACATATCCTATGGTGTCTTTTATTGAAAGTTTCTTTAGAAGGGTCTCTAGAAAAATGAGAATATGTTTTATCACTGATTTGTTTTCCAATTGCCCCTGACATTAATTTGTGCAGTTAAAAGGGCATGTGATTTTCTACTTATTTATTTCCAAGTTTAATCATACTCCTTTGCCTTCAAGAAGAAACAGTTCGTCTTTTATATATATATATTGTTTGGTTGGAATTGTTTCAAGAATTCAATTTTTTTTTTTCAAACTCATTTTGTGTGTAGCATTTGATGACTTGTAAGTTTCAACACTTTGATAGCACTGAAATGGAACGTGGTTATAGTTCCAAAGTCACGACAAAATTGTTTTCAAAATATGTTTACCAAAATGGATGCTTGTAGTAGTTTTTTTGCATGTGATGCTTGGTGCTACCTACTATTTGCCCAATCAAAATTGGTCTGACTTGTGCTACTGGATAAAAGCTCCAAACAAGCCTATAGTAGCACTTTGTAATGATTACAGCTTTAATTAATCATTTGGTATGTCATCTGCACTGGCAACACTTTGTGGCCAAGCTTTTGGAGCAGGACAAATTCAATCTACTTGCATTTATGTTCAAAGGTCATGGATTATACTTACTGCCACTTGTATAATCCTCTTGCCTATTTATATATATGCCACTCCAATCTTAAAGTTTCTTGGCCAAGATGAAGGAATAGCTAATCTTGCTGACAGATAGTCTATTCAAGTAATTCCACACATGTTTTCCTTTGCTATAGTTTTTCCCACCCTCAGATTTCTTCAGGCCCAGAGCAAGGTTAAAGTTATTATGTGCATAGCATTTGTTGTTTTGCTTATACAAAATGGGTTGCTTCACATCTTCATAAATATATTTGGTTGGGGTATAACCGGCTTGGCCATGGTGAGTGATATTATAGGGTGGTTGTATGTTGTGGCTTTGGTTGTCTATACCATTAGTTGGTGCAGAGAAGAATGGAGTGGATTTTCTTGGATGGCATTTAGGGATTTGTTGGCCTTTGCTAAGTTAAGTCTTCAATCATCTGTAATGGGTTGCTTAGAGCAATGGTATATGACATGCATTATGCTACTTGTTGGTCTTCTAGACGATCCTGTGATTGCTGTTGGCTCCTATTCTATTTGGTAAGAGTTTCAACTTCCACTAATTTGCATCTGTTTAGATTGGTTAATTAAAGCACACACTTTTTTTGGTATTTTCATATTTAATTGAATGAAACTCTACATGGTAATTAAAAAAAAAAAAAAAACTGAATAAAACGCTATATTTTTGGTTTTCCTCATTTATTTACTTTTGTATTTTTAGCTTCAGCGTTCAGGGTTGGCACTTCATGCTGCTCCTCGGAATAAGTACGGCTATAAGTTGAGTGACTATAAAATGTTAAAATATATTTATAATCCCCAATATGAATATCCAAATTGTGTTTTATTTTTGATAATTTTTTTCTTTACATTGAATTCTAATAAAACAATAATTTTGATTGGATCCTTCATACGTTTTTTAGTTTATGATAAATTAATAAATTATGATACGTTTTTTAGTTTATGATAAATTAATAAATTATGTTTGTTCCTTGATATTTTTTTTCCATTTGATATTAGTTTTTTTAAAGGAACCAATAATAAATAAAAATATTTATTAGGTAGAAAAACATAAAAATCACTAATTTATCAATGATTAAAAAAGTATAAAGAACCAAAAATATTTATTTTAATAGGGAACGAAAAAAATTATTAAAAAATTAACAAAAATTTGAATATTTATTAAGGATCATAAATATATTTTAATCTAAAATAAAAAATACAGGACGAAAACAGTTTTAGCATTACTACACACTTCACATTTAACGTTGGTCATTTAAGGCCTTCAAAGTCGGTTTTTAGACTGACTTTGTTTAAGACGACATTAAAAAAAATGGTACAATGTCGGTTTTTAGAAAAATTGACTTAGAATTTATTTATTTATTTTATTTTTTTAAAAAATCGTACATTCTAAGACGGTTATTTTAAAAAACCGACTTAGAATATCAACATTCAAAGACGGTTTTTACAAAATAATCGACTTTGAATGGCAGGATACAAAGACGGTTATTTGAAAAAATCGACTTTGAATGTTGATATTCTAAGTCAGTTTTTTTTAAATAACCGACTTAGAATGTACGATTTTTTTTTTAAAAAAAATAAATTTGTAATTTACCTTGTTTGACTATGATATTTTAAAAGTAACGTAACCTAATTTTTGTTTGATTAAATAAATAAAACTATTTTATAGTGTAAATAAGATATAATTTGTAGCTATAACAAATATATATAATTTGTAAATCTCAATCAATTCTACTTAACCAAAAATGCATTAAAAAAGGTTCCCAAAATCAAATTCTACTCGTGACAAAATTCATTTCTATCAGTAAAGTTGCAGTATACCGCGGCACATAAGCAATATTTATGTACATTAACTTAATTCTTAAATAAAAAATGAACTAATCTGTAAAATGTTTGTTACGAAGCTTCATGAAGCTGTTTTGTCCAGTCAAAATGTTTCCACTCTTTGGAAAAACTTTCAAAGAGTTTAAAATTTTATAACATTCATAGAAAATAATAACACATTAAATGAAGTAATTATGGATAGAAAGAAGACAACCATCAACAACAAAGCACAAGTTACAATGGATCTTTGATCAAAAGCACTGGAATACCAATTCTCAAGTGAAAACTAGATAAATTGGGCGATAAAAGAAATACCATTCAACAAACCTATCCTATCCATATCTAGAATGCTTATAATCATATCTGGCACTCATCAAAAGACCATATATAGTACGGGTGTGCAAATAAAACCATAAACTGCAATGAACTGCATCCAAAAATAAAACCATTTAAACTAGCTTAAAAAGTAATATGGTTTCATCACTTGCTACAATAGTTCAGATCAATAGCTCAAGAAACCAAGAAAGAAACAAAGAGATTAATTTCATGCTGGCTTTAAGAACACAATACAATTATGCAATTATGTGCAGCCTAATGGATTAATGTTCCTTTCAGAGATGCATAAATGAAAAGCATCCATTTTGAAGAGAGAAATAAGCAGTTAGTACTACACAGGAAAATAATGTTCAGCATCTCACCTTTTTAAAGTACAAAGGAGCCTCTTTGGCAACATCTTGGGGTAAAGGAATGCACTCAACCATACAATGCCGTTGTTGCTGTGCCAATGCCATCACAGTCTCAAGAAACACTACCTCCTTCTCTTGCTTAGCAAACATCATAATTAGGCACTTCTTGAAGTTTCGAATCTCTGTCCAGACATTATCATCCACAGTTCTTGTAGCTGATTCATGCTGTCAGATAAAAGGAAAAGACAAAGTTACAATGTAAAATTCCATAGAAACAAAGAATAACTAAGTTGCTTATGGCACAAACCAACTGGCTCAAAAATCTGTTGAGCACTTCCAATTCACATCACATTAATACGATTTAATGTTACTTCCAATGCATGAAATAATACTAATCTACCAAATATCCCAATTTCAAGAAAGCAGCATCAAATACACTTCAATTCTCATTACTATCATCGATTTGAATATTCTCCTGGATCCACATCATTTATCCAGGAATGGTTCTAGTCATACATCTTTTTTTCCACAAGAAAAAACATCAACTAAAGAACTTAATCACTCATATTGTAGGGATTGTGTTGAATAAATAACAAGCCCACACTGCTTTCAACCAGCTTCAACTCGGAAAGAAACACTGTCAGTAGCAGAAATTTAAGTCACCTGAATTGGTAAAATGCAGCAATGACCAGGCACCAACGGCTGCCACTTTGGCAACATAAGATATGTGAAATTTGCGATTGAAACAACAAGATGCATAGGTCGATTTGGATTTTCTAAACAAAATAGGCAGCGCTCTTGCTGAGTCAAGAATCGATTTGTCTTCTTTTGGATACTCTTGTGATCATCACCTCCTTGCTTCTTTATACTCTTTGTGCTTGGACCATCCTCAAAGTCATATTCCAGAAAAATGTGATTAACACCATAAAAATTATTAGACATAAAACCCATTGAAGGAACAAGAAAGAAACATGAAACACTTCTTTGTCTGTTATCAAAGATACCCTTTTAGAATCCCTTTGACAATGCTTATCAGAATCTGGTGAATTTTCTTCAGTTATCCCTCTTTGTCTATTTTTTATAGCACGCAGATGAGCATGAGCTGGGGCAGCTGCGTGAGATGCAACAGCTGCAGTCAACTCACCAAGAGAACTCCACCTTTCTTCCACAACCTGCACATATCCATATAGTAAACAACAAATTTATTACAGGATGACAGATAGGAACAAGGAATATCTGAAAAGCAAGCATAAAAACCTCGTTGAATCTTCGTCCTTCTCGAGCTGCTTGCTCTTGTGCACGCTTTAAGGCTTTAAGTCTCCAACTTGCTCCTCCATCCCCAACAAGGGAAGAAGATAGAAGTTGATCAGCACCAACTTTAGCTCCACTTTCTTCCGGGTAACCACTTCCATTATCATTCAAATATGGATTCAGTTCCTTAGGATTTGCCTTCTTTGACTGGAAAAAAAGAAGAAGCAAACAACTTAGTCTTTTATCACTTTACATTGGCTGAGATTTAAAGATGAAGACAAGCAGCAAACTAAATGAAAACATTTAAGACAACACAAATGGACAGGCACTTCAACTATGTGAATGTCAACAGGAAAATTGAAACATTGTTCCCAATTCATCACTTTTATCTTAAACAAAATCCATATATGAATACTATAATAAATACATGAATATAAAATAAATCTCCTGTAGAAGAAGGCCAAAGGATCAAACCATTTTATCTTCTAAAATCTGATAATATTTCCCATTTACCTTTATTTTATCTTTTAATTCATATATGGAGTAACTCATGACGAAACATTGTTGGGGATTCACATAACTCATTCAATGTCAATACGCACATACTTGAATCATGACGAAATAACAAATGGGAGTTCACAATCAGAAACTCTTGCGGAACACTGCCATTTGGGTTTTGTACCAAGGGGGTAACTGACTGAAGCAAAAACACAAGTAAATAAAGGGTGAAATTGAAATAATTGCTAGAGAAACGAAGCAAAAGGTCAAGTTCTACCCACAAATATGTGTTGTTGCGGCACTCACTTTGGATTTATTTATGCCATCTCTTTGGGGATATTCCATTCCATTCATCCTATGGTTCAATAGCAACAGCGCTTAAGCTTCTCACCTTCTCCTTATGCTATTTATTTATGCTATTTTTTATTTGGAATGAGAATGAGAAAAAATAAGAAAGAAGGAGAGAGGCGTTATCGGAAACCGAAAGGGGAAAATAAAACATAAAATGAGGGAATAGTTACCACATGCGCCAGATTTAGATTGTTGACGAGGGAGACCGCGAGAGCAACTGAGAGGGAAACCGCAAAAGCATCGACAAGGGAGACTGTGAGGGCGACGGCGAGGGAGACCACGAGAGCGTCGACGAAGGAGATTGCGACAGCGTCGATGAGGGAGACCGTGAGGGTGACCACGAGGGAGGTCTCGAGAGCGTCAACCAGGGGGACCGTGAGAGCGTCGATGAGGGAGACCTTGAGAGCGACAAGGAGGGAGAGCACTCGTTTCAACCTTCAATGTTGTGAGACAGGGGTGCCATTGTAGAAGGAACAAAATTTGGTTTTATTTAATTTTAAAATCATCAAAGTCGGTTATTAACAAAACCGATTTTGAATTTTACAAGACAACGACGATTATTCTATAACCGTATTTGTATCATAGACAACAACGACGATCATTCTATAAACCGACGTCGTTGTTGTATAGCTTAAAATATATTTACAAAATTGCCACCGTGTCTGCTACAAGGTCGGTTTTTGAACAACCGACGTTGTTTGCGCGTCGTAGAATGTCCATTGTGTAGTAGTGTAGGTTAATGGAAACTTTCTGATTTAAGACTACAATTCTGGTGCAATATTATGTCAATAAATACACTATTATTGATTAATTTAAGGAAAATAAATGTTAGAGGTTGATAATATATTTTTGGTTTAATATGTTTACAGTGTCTATAAATATGGCAAATTTTAATTTTACTTTATCTTTTTTGTTAATTTTAATTTTTATAAATTTAAAGTGTTATTTTATTTAAAACCATGTGACATGCATTTAAATAGACCATATTACTTGTAATCTCATAATGGTTACTGACATTTATCTAAATATATGTTACACATTATCACATCATTAATGAAGAAATTAAATTTATAAATATCAAATCCAATAATGTGGAAGTTGCTTACGATTGTAACATAGACTTTTAGTGCAAGATGATTGTGATTTTAAAATTTGAGGCATGATTATATCATGATGGTATATATGGACAGCTTCGTGGCTTTCTACCAAAGACATATCGCAGCCATTGGATGGTAGCATTGGTGCATCATGATTATACTTTTCTTGTGCCTTGTTTGTACTGTTTAAACCTAGGCACTAGTGGTGCTATGTTTTTTCTCTCTATCAATAAATATATTTTGCTTATAAATAAACAAGTTTTTTGCGGATACTAAATCCAAAGTTCCTGATATTTATCCAAGAAAAACATATTTAAACCTATATTACTTTTCATGTATTCCTTTCAATTCTTATCATTGAATATTTGTTCTTTTCATGTATTCATTTCAATTCTTAACATTGAATATTTGTTCTATGCCCTCCAAGTGTTCGCATCTCCAATACGCTTGGCATGTCGCAGCCAAGAGCAGCCAAATACACTTCATGTGTGACCATGTTCCAGTCTCTCCTCCTTGGTGTTCTTTTCATGACTGTTATTTTCTTGACTAAAGAAGACTTCGCCATTATCTTTAGCAATAGTGAGGATATGATACAAGCTGTTGCTGATTTAGCATACCTTCTTGGTGTAACAATGGTTCTCGATAGTGCTTCACAGGTCATGTCAGGTAATTGTTTGCTTATGTTCTCCATCTCATGAGTATTCTATTATTATTCATTAATTCAATTTCAATATTTATTTATTTATTGACATTTCCTTAGGTGTGGCCATTGGAAGTGGATGGCAAGTTATGGTTGCTTTCATAAACCTTGCCTGTTATTACATTGTTGGACTGCCAATGGGATATTTCCTTGGTTTCAAGCAGCATTTAGGGGTCAAAGTAAGAATCTTCTTGTTATGGAAAACGTTATATATACATATATATATGACAAATATTACTAATTAGTATCATTACAATATTGATTAAGAAATTAAAAAAATTATTTATTAAAATACATAAAATTATATTATTTATGATTTTTTATACATCTTTGTACGATCTCTATAATAAATATTGTGTCTTTTTAATTTTTTAACCAATATCTTAACAAGATTTATATTTAAAGTGCAATTTTCTTAGGGTTGGCAAAACAAGGTCATGTAGAGTTTTTTATAGCAACTACGGACCAAAAAAATGTAGAGTAAACATTATGGATCAATTCATAAACATTTTTTCACGTGGGGAGGAAAATGTAAGTTGTTATTTAGTGAATAAAATGAAAAGCAATGTGACGTTTAGATGTGAAAATTAAAATTTTAACAATATATCAAATTGTTACACAACTGATCATGGACCTTGCCTGAGCCTGAGCCATCATATTTTTTTAAGTTAAGAGTTTTAAGAATACAGCAGGACATTATGTTTTTCTTGGAGTAGGAGAATGCGAGGTTGGCAGTGGAAAGATGTCTGTTGCATTTACTGTCTCTTGATGTGTGATTGTTTATTTTGTGTCTGCTTATATTATGTTAAAAGCCACTTACTACGGCATTGTGTTCTTGCTTTTAACTTGCTATCGTTTGAGGTATGATGTTCTCTGCATTCTTAAGATGGTTTAAATTGATCATTGTTTGAATATTTATATGATCATTATCCATGTCAAAAAAGTGGGGGAAGGTGAAGTTGTCTTGATGATGAGCATGTTGCTATTAGGAGTTTAATATTCAATTTGGAGTCTTTGGTTAATTTTGAGTCTCTGGAGTAAGTTTCTTCTTGTAGCTGCTGATGATTTACAAATGGATGCACTGGAAAAATCCCATCCAATTGAGGTAAGAAGTTGTCAGTTTTTATATCTTGTATGGTTCACTTTTTTTGCTCTTGCTTATTAGCTAACCTCTTATACCCCTCTTAAAAGAAATGGGAAGTAAAATTACTAGTGTAATTGTAAAGCATAATTGGACCAACCAATTGATTGATATAATTTACTCCTTATTGGCATATTTTCAGGTAGAAATTCCCCATGCACACTCAGTTATTGAAATTTTGGAAATTCCCCATGCTATGTATGTACTCTTCTTACTTCTTACTCTCATTTTTTATATGGGTAAATATTAGTTTATTACTTTTTGTTAGAAATCTCACTTGAGTTATGGTTTATTTCTTTCATTTTGTAATTTTATTCTAGTTCTTTAAACCTGTATCTAATTTTGCTTTCATTTATCTTTAATTTTGCAATTATTTTTATTATTTTTTTAAAAAATGATATTTTAAGACGATTTTTTTAGAATTATAAATTCTAAGACGGTTTTCTCAAAAACTGTCTTAGAATTTTGTAGTTTTTTTTTATTTAAAAAAAGGCATTCTAAGATGGTTCTTTGAAAAAACCATCTTAGAATCCTCCCTTTTTATTTTTTTTTTTAAAAATTTAAGACGGTTTTCTAAAGAACCGTCTTAGAATGTATGCATTCTAAGACGATTTTTCAAAGAATTGTCTTAAAATTTAGTGTTTTTTAATTTTTTTAATTTTAAAAAATTACATTCTAAGATGGTTATTGAAAGAACCGACGTAGAAATTGACATATAAAGACGGTTTTGAAAACCGTCATGAAAAGTGTTGATTTTCCACGATGTTGACTACGAAGACGGTTCAAGAATTGACGTTGAATGGCTAAAATGACCGATGTAAAAGACCTGTTTTGTCGTAGTGTTATTTCTAAATTTGTACCTCTAATAAACTTCTATCCTGTTGCAGCCAAAAATTAAGTATGTACGTCCGTTGTAAAGGATGTCAGAGATGCTTTTGAAGGAAGTATTTTGGTGAAAATTAACTACAAGGGATTGAATACTAGTGATTACAAGAAAATAGGTGCCAAGCATAAGGTATCCACATAACAGGCTTTGTATATCGATTTATTTCTTTTGGACCTTGTTAGTTATGCCTCACACCATTCTTTTTGCACCTTATTAGTTATGCCTGAAACAAATAATTTTGAAACATGTTCTAGGTATTAATTGCACTAATTCATTTATGTACCATAAGATACAAAGTTATATGTGATTCATGTTATGATATGAACAAAGTGATAGATAGCTATATACTAAGTAGCACCGACACCAACACCGACATGCGACACGACACGACTCGACTCTCCAACACGTCAATCTTAAAAAATTATGGATTTCGACACGATGGGACACGTTTTAATATTAAATAATATTTTAAATTTATATAGTGTATATTTCATTTAATATTCAATAATTTAACAAAAAAAATTAAAGTAAACTAATAATACCTATTAATGTAACAAAAAAAAATTCAAAGATACTACATTTCAATTTTTTATTTTTAAAGATAAGAACTAAATAACTCATTATTATTATTAAGAGAGTAAAAAAAACAGAATTAATAAGGGAATTAAAATAAAAATTCTTTGAACATTTTATTTTGATGAATAATGCCTTAAAATAAAGATGTAGAAAAGAAGATTAAAAAGAAAAAATAAAATAAAGATGTAGGAAAGAAGATTAAAAAGAAAAAAATAAAATATGAGCTTAATAAAGATGCAGGAAAGAACGGCCACAGATTAAAGGCAAAGAAGATGCAGGAAAGAAAAAATAAAATAAAGATGCAGGAAAGATGCTGGAAAGAAGACAAAGGTGAGAGATTAAAGGCACTAAAGCAGAACGGTGAGAGACTAAGAGTGAAAAGGTGAACCGTGAGAGTGAGTGAAACGCAAGCTCGAGAGAGTGAAATGCAAGCTTGAGAGAGAGAGAGATGAGATGAGATGAGATTAGAGACGGGCGACGGGGGAGGGGGCGACTCGCGAGCGCGATGGGGGAAGGACGAGGTGCAAGCGTGACGGGCAACGGGCGACGGCCGAACGGCGACAGCGACCGACGATGTTTTTCTAGCAATGGCCTGAAATCGCGACGGGTGATGTTTTTCCACCAAATCGCGACGGCAATGGAAGAAGGTGGAGAATCAAATTGCGTGAAGCTATACCTAAAAAAGAGGTATGTTTTTCCAGTAATGGCCTTTGACCGTGTCGAACACGGTCAAATTCTCGTGTCGGAAGTGGTCAACGTGTCGGAAGTGTTGACCGCGTATCCGACACCGTGTCGGAGCATGTCGGCGCGTGTCGTGGTATTGGATCGTGTCGGATCCGATTCTCCCTATTTTTGGGCGTGTCGGTGCTTCATAGGCTATATATATCAAATATTGGGGTTTGCATTGTTAATCGCAAGATTGTAATAACTAAGGATAATTAAATGGAATAAGGAGAGAAATTACCCTTCAAAGGGTTTCCCTTATAATTGAACAGTTGCTTAGTTCACACAAATTACAATTTCCTAAAATTCTCCTATTTATCTAACCTGTTCTGTTCCTAAGTACCTTGACTCCCCTTTATTCTTCCAAGAAACATTTAGGAAAGAAAGCAAGAACATGGTTCAACTAGGAAAGCAAAACCTTAGATAATAGACATGAATTAATTAATGATTATAACTACTCAGTTTAATCAATTAAGTTGGTTAACTTGGCAAGTGCCAAATTCACATTAAGAAATTCTAGTTTAGTATTCATCAATTTGATTTTTCGTATTATTATCTGTATCAGACTATATGCTAAAAGTGAGCTTCAGGTATGGTCTATCATAGAATTTGAAGGCACCCTTATGGTAGTTAACTAGGGAATTATTGTTTCAAAATACAATTTTCTGCACTCAACTACTAAAATCAACATGTGTTAATCTTCTATACTTGTGACAAAGCTCAATGGTTTTGTTATCAGACTTCATTATGTGTCAGCTCTAGGGAAAATGAGGGACTTGTTACAATTGATCACTGCAATATAATATGCATTGGAATTTGTTTAGAGTCTTTCATAAATATTTGTTCACAATGATACAAGGTCATGTGCAGTTTAAGTTTAGCCTCAATCAATTGAAATAGGAATATTGTCCTGCATCCATTTTTATAGTCTTGTTTTGGCAGGATTGGGTTCCTTGTGTGCTGTTGTCTTTTGCTGATGAACATTTATGGATGTGGTGGGGCAAAGACTGGAAATCAAGGTACCCACAACCTCTACCAGTTTTTACGCCTTCAAAAGCTGACATTTTTGGGAATTTGGAAAATTCAGGTACGTGTTTGAGAAAATAAATTTGGTTTTTCTAATGTCCTGTCCCAATTGAATTCACGTACAGTGTGCATACCTATGTTTTTTTTGTACATTTTGTGATTGGTTTTTGTTTTTTGGTTGATTTGTGTTTTGATTGTTTATGCTGAATGTGGTTTTTTCTGTCTACTATCAATATATCACTATTCACCACCTAATAACCTTTCTTAGGCCATGTTATAGGTATGTGGCTGTGTAAAATTTCATAATACACATATATCATACCCAGTACAAGAACCTGACTTGAGACTAAAAGAGCTCTTGATTTCTGAGACAAAATTCTTTATGATAAACTGTGATACATACATAATTGAGAAGATTGTAAAAATAAAAAAAACATCCCAAGTGCACCAACTAGACCAATCTAACATTCCTGGCATCTGCACCTAAGAAGTGGTTCAAAATGAAACTGTTAATGAGTTCAAGGTTTTTACTTTCCTATCCTTATTGCAATTTAAAAGTTCAACTGACTAGCTTGTTTGGTTTCCCTCAGTAGTAAAAAGGTAACAGTGTGCTGTGACAAATAAACCTGTGTTAGCTAGATAGGAACAGACAAGATAACTAAATTGATATATCATAGTTACTAACTAATGTTAATATATGAGACCAAATTATTGCAATTTGTATTTAAGAATACATCATTTTAGGAAAATAACTACTTTTTTAATTTTTTAAATGTTTATAAAGTGTGCAAAATATAAGCAATGTTTATTAACAAATTTTAAGATATTTATCTCACCCTAATATAATTAAAAATTAGTTTAAAAAAGACTTGCAATTTAATTGTAATTTTACCGTAAAGATTAATGAAAATTCATTTGTAATTTTACTTTTATTTTGGTTATTAGTACTAATATGTGAATCAATTTAAGGACCTGTGCACAAATTTAAAATATTTTAATTTATTTTGTATTTTTTTACTTTTATTTGATTAATAGTTTAACTAATTTAATAATTCTTGTATAAAAGAGGGGGAAAAAGAGTCAAATAGTGATTCTCAAATATGTACAATCTTTCAAATAAATGTGAATAAAAAACATTCAAATAAATTCAAGTTTAGCCCCAGATTATAACAACTTAACCCAAACCAATGAAAAATGGGCTTGGCCCACGCTAGCAAAGAAATGAAGACAGAAAAGAATGCCATGACTGCATTTACGAAGATAATGAGACTTTTGTCAAACTGCCACGCTCCACATAAAATATCAGCAGAGTGCCAGTCGGACAAAACAAATTGCCGAAATGCCACGGGACATATCTCGCTGCCGGTAAAAGCGAATTAGGTGGCTTACTTGGCATGCCCGGATTGGTTGCATGGGGCTCCCCTGACATGGTCTGAGCTCGCTTGGTGTGCTTGCGGATTCATATCTCGCTATGTCAGGTTGCGAAATACACTGCATGGAGTTCGCTGGATCGGGTAGCTGATTAAGTGTACTTCGCTGCTGCAGGTAGCTGATTAAGGTGTGTCAAAGGAAAGGGAGCAAGACTTTGCACACGTGCATTAGGAAGAGACCAACGGGAACCATGTGGGAACCACTAGCATGTGCCATCTCATCTGTTGAATTATATACTAGATCTGTCTCATTTTATTTATTATTTAAAGTAATACATACAGTACATTTTAAGAAAACAATAAACTAATTAATTATATTAATTCTCAAAGTAAACGATTTTTATTTAACCGGCATATTATTGATTGCGTTATACAATTATAATTATATATTTTCTAGTATATTTATTTTCTGATGATATATTAAAAAAAGAAATTGATATTCTAAAATAACACTATTTGAAAAGATAAATAAAACTACAACTTTTCTTAATTACTACCAATAAAAGATATTTGTTCACTTCGTACTCAACTTTTTTTGTAGAGCTTACTCTAATTATTTGTGTTGAATTTTGAATACCTCAAATTCTAAAATTCTCCATCATAATAAAATATAAAATCACGTCAGCTACATCTTTTTTCTGTTTTGTTTTCAAGACGACAACGAGGTCTACAATAGTGGAGGAAAGCACGTGGGGCTGGGGGTCCATACAGATTGCTGGAGCTCGCTGCTGCTTGTAGCTGGTTATGGTGGGGATTCTGCTGTGCAAGGTAGCGAGATTGGACGGACAGCTTGGACCCCTTTTAGGGTTTTTGGGACCACTATTTAAGGGTAGTGTCCCCCTTCCATGGCCGTCACTCACTCTCTTCTCACGTTTTTCTCCTCCCAGCTGCATCTTCAGGTAAGTTTTCTTTCTTTCTTTGCTTTGTTTTATGTTTTTTATAATTTGTTGGTTTGTGTAGTTTAGGTTGTTAAATATTGTTTATGTTAGAGATTTAATGTTAATGGTTTCAAATATTTAATATTAATTAGTAGTTATTTAGTTAAAAGATATATAAAATATTAAAGTAATTTTATGTTTTGTTAAAATAGTTAATATATTAAAATAAATTGAATTTATAGTAACTTTAATCAAATTAAGTATATATTATGTAGTTGATAAATATAATGTTAAAGATCATTAGGTTTGTACTCTGTCATATTGATGATTAGTAATTTTTTTTTAATTTTTGTGTTTATATTTTTGTAATTATGTAATTATTTGTATTTTAATTTGAAAAAATATATTATTTGTGTAGTTTTTGTGTGTTAAATAGTATTTATTTTGGAGATTTAAAATAGTAGGCTAATTTTTTCGTTTTTTATTTATGTTTTGCATGAATGTGTAATTTATATTTGATTTGAAATATGTTTTTAATTTATGTAGTTTATATTTTTTTATTTGATTTTAAAATTTTATCATAAATATAATTAGATAGTTTGATTTTTGAATTTTGTAATAAGTTGTTAGTTTATTAAAAAGACATGTTTTGAATTTTTTTTGTGTGTATATTTTTATTATTTTTTTTGCACTTATTTTGAATTTGTTTAGCATTTGTCTCTTCTTTTAGGTTAGTGTTTATTTGTATTTTTTTGTATATTATTATAAATTGATAATTTATATTTTTGTATATTTGTATTTTTTTTTTAGTTATTTTGTATCTGTTCAGCATTGGCCTCTTCAAGTTAGTTTTTGGTTTTGTGTATATTTTTTGACATATTGGTAATTTATATGTTTAATTTTTATTATATTTTTTATTTATGTAATTTTGAATTGTTAAATATTATTTATATTGGAGATTTAAAATATTAGATTTGAGAATATTTAAGATTAGTTTATAATTATTTAATCTGAGGATGCATGAAATATAAGAGTTTTTTTTTTTGTAAAAATGCTTCATTTTATATTTTTAAATAAATTTAATTTATAAGAACCTTATTCAAATTAAGTGTATAATGTAATTGGTAAATATAATTTGTAAGATACAAATTTATTAAAATTAATTATATGTTATAGTTGATAAATACAATTAGTTTTGCACTATGTTACGTTGATTTTAAACATTAGGTTACATGATGTTTACAATTAGTTTGTAATTATTATTTTTGTAGGATAGATTAACAAAATATAAGAATATTTTATTAGTTGGTAAGTTTTAACCTTCAGAAATTCATTTATTTAAATAAATATTGTGAATAATGTTTATCTAAAATATTTAAATGAAGGTTTTATTTAATAAAAATAATAAGTAAAAAATTGTTTAATTGAACATTTGATTTAATAAGAATTATAAATAAACATTTTATTTAATAAAAAAAATATTTTAACATATAATAAAATTAATACGTATTGATGTAATAAAAATAACAATTTAATATTTAATAATTAAAGATTAAAATGAAAATATAATAAATAAAGTATAATAATTTAAGCTTTGATGTAATAAATAGAGTAAGTAAAGTATTAATTTAATAAAAATAATTATACGTATAATAAAAATAATTATTAAAAAATTAAAAATTCGTTATTAAATATATGATGTAGTTAAAAGTTTAATTAAAGTTTTGATTTGATAAATATAAAAATTATTAATTAATAATAATAAATATTTGAATTAAATCTATGTTGTTGGAATTGTTGAACGAAACATGACTTTATCCGCATTCCCCAACAAAGATTGTGAACATCAATTTATATGCAGCTATTTTATACCCCATGCATTAGTTTAAATTAGTATAATGTACACGCTGCTGATACGATTATGTTTAAAGAATGATGAAGAATTAATTTAATAAAAAATAATTATAAGTATAATAAAAATAATTATTAAAAATTTAAAAATTAATAATTAAATATATGATGTAGTTAATATAATAATTAAAGTATAATAATTTAAGGATGGTGAAGGTCAAGGGCTTGAGCGAACGACGGATACGGAAGGAAGACAGACCGAAAGGTGTTTACGGTGAATTAATCAGGGGAACATATTTCGAGTCTGGCGAGGAATTTTGGGCGTTGGGGTTTGAGGGATCAGGGTGAAGCGTCATGTCCCAACACTAACAAATGGAACTTACTCAAGACCCATGCCACATTTTCAAGTACCAAAAGTTCCGACTTTCCATAAAACCCGAACACCCAAAATTCCTCGCCAGACTTGAATAATGCTCCTCGGATTCCTTCTCCATAACACATGTTCGTCTGTCTTCCTTCCCTATCCGTTCTCACCCTGAAGCCCTTGATGTTGACCATCCTTTAACAATTTGTATTTTCTGAACTATGGTTGCATTTAGTGCTGCAGTTGCATCCTTTTTTTTTCCATAGTCTCGGATACATTATCCGGCGATCATCAAAAACCAAATCCGAAAAACTATCAAGCTTTGTTATGCTTCCTAATTAGTCACGCCCCATGCAGGCGCAAGTGGTTACGCCCGACATAGGCGGGGTGCACCACTCCACACCCGAGTTTAATCATTCCACACAATAGACCTCCGCAAACTCCCTCAATCGCAATTCCATGGCCTTCTTGGGTGAAACAGGGTCTCAAAACATTGGTAATTCCAAGTTAGCATTTATTTTCCCGAATGGAACCATAACACACAACGAAATCGGTGTTTCTTTCGTATGTGATACTCCTATACCAATGCGAGTTCCCGATGAATGTTCCTTTCAGTCACTGAAGAGTAGAATGCACAACACCATTCTTCTCACAGATGACCAGTATGTGGATGAAATTTACTATCGTCAACCGTCAATCAATACAGTTAACGGAATTTTTTTTCATGAGTTGCAACTAAAAAATGATGATGATGTTTGCACTATGTTGGTGTGCCATGAAAAACTCCCGTCTGTTGGTCCTATAGAATTGTTATGTATGATAAGCAGAACACCCCACGGTGTACTGAACCTACTTCAGTCGACCATGACTCGTACTCATGATGCCCTCTTGTATTACAACGGCAAGTGGAACATACCACGACGAGACAATTTTCTGGGTTACTCGTTTACTGGAACAAATCCTAAAAGATTTGAAATTCCTTCTGGATGCAATATAGAAACACTGAAGCATATAATCAAGCAAGTTGCTCCGCCAGGAGTTCCCCCTTATGGAATTATTGAATCACAGGAAGTCAAACACTTGTTCTTCCGACAACCAGGTCACGCAAGGTATTCGGATACCGTGGTCGAATATGAAATAAAACAACTGAATAACGATGAAGATCTACTTAAGCTGTTAGCAGAAGCTAATTACTGGAAGCGTTTCTGTCCAATAGAAATTTTAGCTACTTTTCACAAACCGGCAATCGAACTACTCGAAGATGACATGTCCGCTGCACAAGATCTTCCCAATTATGAATAGTTGCGTCATTTTGATGTTTCAATTGTTGTTCTTAGTACGTTCTGATGTGTTGCTTTGTAATGTTCAACTTATTGTGTTTGTGTTTGTAATTGCAACCCTTTGTATGTTATGTTGTTTGATTAGGTTTCCATGATTGTCTTTGACTATGTAAGCGTATATGAAAATTCACATTAGTTTTGGCTTGTTAAATATTATTTATATTTGAGATTTAAAATATTAAGTTTGAGAATATTTAAGATTAGTTTATAATTACTTAGTCAGAGGATACACGAAATTAGGTATAGTCAATTAAAAATGACAATGTTGTTACATTAGGATATTAATTTGGTTGTTAATGAACGTATAGAATTTTTTAATTTTACATCGAAAAATTTATATATAGTCATGGATGACGAGCAACATGTTCCACCGACACCATCGGATGCGTTGAGCATCATTGACCCAGGTCCATCAATACGGTCTCTCCTTACACTACAAGAGAAACATATATCCACGTATGTGTGGAATTCCCAGGCTGATCCAACCATGCGGGATCGTATACTTAATGTTCGACATGCTGCGACACACAACCATATGGCTATAGCTGAGGATATACACCCCTGGCTTATAGAAGCTGGCTTTTATCATGTTGCGCGTCTGCGCAATCACGAGGTTCGTATATTCAGTGTTGTGTTAATTTCTTATTAGATGTATTGATTGTATTGTGATGTATACGTAACTGTTGTGTAATGTATGTTTTTAGATCGACCATCACCTTGTCTCCGCGCTTGTTGAGCGATGGCGTCCAGAGACACGTACGTTTCATATGACGATGGGTGAGGTTACAATCACCCTGGAGGATGTACACCATCTGTTGGGTCTGCCGATCGATGGTCATGTTGTTTGTGGTCGTCACGGACGACATAACTTTCGGGCCATCATTGGTGACATGTTAGGGGTTGAGGCGGCTGCTGATCGTGATTTGCACGGCGGCTTCTTAAACCTTCATTTTTTGCGTGAGCAGTTTGATGTTTACGAGGTCCACTCAGGCACTAAAATAGGACGCCGTAGATACACTCGTGCTTTGATATTACGCATATTAGGCGGGATGTTGTTTGTTGACACCTCTTCGAGCTTCGTGCCAGCTCGTTATTTGTTATATTTGGATGATTTCCAGCGCACAGGGACATTCAGTTGGGGCTCTGCAGTTCTTGCAGCATTATATAGGGAGTTGTGTAAGACCACACGTGCTTCACGTCGTGAGATGGGTGGATGTGCTTTGTTGTTACAGTTGTGGGCTTGGACGCGATTCCCGACCATCTCTCCTAGCCTTCCTACAGTGGAAGACCATCATGTCCTACAACACGAGATATATGGCCACATGTATTTTTTATTTGATTATTAGTATTCCTCATTTTTGTTGTATTCAGAGTATATGTTGCAAATAATTGGTGGTGTATTTGTTGCAGATTTAATATATACCAGACGCGACAAACTGTATATACCAACATTCGCAGATATCGCCATCATATTGATGTCATGCGAAGGAGAGACATACGTTGGAGGCCTTATGAGGTTGTAGACGCAGTCCATCCACCGGATGTTCACATGGCTAGGAGATGGTTGGCTGTATGCCCTCTTATATGTTATGAGATTGTCGTATACCAGCAGCCGGATAGAGTTATGCGTCAGTTTGGGTTCGACCAGCCAATTCCAGAGGATCCTATTAATTGTAGTGAGCTGCTGACGATTACTATTACGGGCAAGACAGACGTGGATTGGAGTCGGCGTCATGTTTTCTTTATTCAACAATGGGAAAATAGAGACGCCCTTGTGTTGCAGGACGTGCAACCTATGCGGAGAGACGGGTACCTATTTGTCAACAGCGAATACATGCAATGGTACTACTCAGTTACCCGTCGTTGGATGACCCACAAAGCGGCTTTGAAGGCACATGTGGTATGCATGTTAGTTATAATTGTGTAATTTGCAAATTAGTTTACGTGTAATGTTCACTAATAATTGTTCATATGCAGACCGATCGAGCAGAGACTGTTGTCCACATGCTTTCACCTGAGGCACATGGGGCATTTGACATGACTCAGATGTACGACGAGGCGGTTCGAATGCTGGTTGCATGCGACGATTTAGACAGATTAATAGATCCTGGAGATGCTGCACCGCCACCAGTACGACGTCAGACTGAGGCCCCGCCAACAGTGGTTCGCCGTAATCGACGTGCGCGTCACGAGGGGTTACCCCTTCACCACTCGACTCCATCAGTTGCAGATACCCCAGTGGTTGTACCACCTATTCCTCCACGTCCTCCTGGGATGTTCTTTGCACCTGGGTACCCTTCGGGCCGCTCACAACAATATTGGTGGCACATGCATCATACCCCATGCATTCTGCTAGCCCCAGTACAGCTGGGCCAAGTTCATCAGGGCCGACTTCATCTGGTTTGCATTACACACCCAGATCAGACACATATGAAGACTGTTATAGGCCCGCTGCTCCGACTCCAACATCAGAACAGGATATGGTTTTTGGGACTCCTATTGAACGGTCGTCTCATGTGACATATTCTCCGAGTTTCGGACAGTATTCTACAGATGAAATCATTGCGGCAATGGATGAGGGACCTGCACACAACATGGACAATGGTTCTTATGAAGTTCGGCACATCATTAGGCGGAATCCGGTTAGGGAAGCGCGCTTTCGATGCAATCTGTCACCGTATGATCACAACATGAGCCGCTGTGGAGGATTCCATGAGGGCCACCAACAAGATGACTAAATAATTTTTTTCCCTATTAGTGACAGTACGATGCTCTTTAATTCTATGGTAACAGACTGTGATATGGATGACTGTATAAACTTTTATGATTTTGATGTATTATGCAAGACAATTGGACTCTACTAATATTCGATAATTATTGTTTATTAAATATTTAGCACGATTAACAATAGTATAACCACCAAGTACATTATTGGTTCTGGTTGCGTGATAGGCAATTACGCCTATTGTGGCCGACAACCTTACAGTAGCCGCATGTTGTTCGAGTCGTCGAGCCTTCCCTGGAGTCCATTTCATTTCGTATGCGTGTACTGTTTGGCCTTCCTTTTGTACGTCTCAGCGACACATCTGGTATAACAATTGGTGGTACAGCTGGTGGTATGAACTCCTCATTCCCAATGGGAAACCACTGCGGTGCATACACTTGACATTGATACGCAGCACTGTATACAGGATCTACATATTGTCTAGGATCATGGTGTGTGGATCGACATGCTGCAATAACATGGCTACACGGGAACCTATATGCAGTGAACTCACCACATTGACAATTTCGTTCAGCTAAGGAGATCGACCATTTTTTACCGCCCGAATGGGTTCGTATATTGTACGTTTCTTGAACCTCAAATCTCGTCCTAAGTGCGTCAAAACAAGTGACGTAGTGCGTTGCCGATTTATCAACCATCCTCATATATTTTTGCCATGCTAATTTGGAGAAATGATTACCTGTCGCCATCTCCTCATGGGCTTCTTGACCATGTGCTACAAAGTATGACACTAAACACGCGTATGTGAACCGGACAAGGGACGTAATTGGGAGGCTTCTGGCTCCTTTAAGTACCTTGTTAAAGCATTCTGAAAGATTCGTTGTCATGTGACCAAACCTTCTTCCCTGTTCATCATACGCTATACTCCACTTCTCCTTCGGGATTCTATCAATCCATGCTGCTATTTGAGGGCTTGCTTCTTTAAATGTTTGTAATCCGGCATCGAAATCTAAGCCCGAGGTTGTATAAGCTGCACATACAAACACGATGTAAAGAACAACACATACGATGAATATGGTAATGACATGAAAAAAACATTGTGTTGCAGGCTGATAGACATACCTAATTTCTTCAATTGCTTCTTCAACATGACGTTGTTGAATCTGTGATTAAAATTACTCGCCAAATGCCAAATGCAATACACATGGTACGCCCTTGGTGGATTCCATCCTAGTTCGACATTGTTTACCACGGCAATTATGCCAGCATGTCGATCTGAAATAAGACAAATTTCATCTTTTTGCGTAACGTGTATACGAATGAGTGCTAAAAACCATGACCAATTGTCGATATTCTCCGCGGAAACAATCGCAAATGCAATAGGAAGGACGTAATTGTTTCCGTCAACTGATGTTGCAATGAGCAGTGTTCCCTTATATTTCCCATACAAATGGGTTCCGTCGATGCTTATAACTGGTTTGCAATAATTAAAAGCATCGCAGCACTGTTTGAATGTCCAGAACACCCTATTGAACACCTTAGCACTTGCATCTAGTTGACCATCAATAAAATGGTCGTGCAAATCCAGCTTGTATGCAGACCCAGGAGAAAAATGTAACATGTAACCCAACCACCTTGGCAAAAATGCATAAGACTCATCCCAATCTCCAAAAATATGAACAATGGCCTTTTGCTTTGCCTTCCATGCCTTCGTGTATGATATATGAAATCCCAACGTTGTTGCTATCCTTTCTTGAATCAACCCAATTTTAACACTGGGATCCTCCCTAATCATTTTTGCATTTCGTCAAACAATCCTACATTAATAAATAATTTAATCAATAATCGGACTTCAATTTAAAATATTTAACATACCTAAGATCAACTAACATATGACATTTGAGTCAAGTTGCTTGTGATCTTGAGATAGATTCTGACCGGCGCATGTGTGTAGGTTGTTCCATATGCCTACAACCCATTCGGTGCCACCTTTTTTTTGATATGCCCTCATCCTCCATGGGCAACCATCCAAATGATTTTCACAAACCATAATAAGCCTTTTCGTGTCACTTTTTTTTTTACAACCGTTGTGCGATGCTCGGCCATACAGTATTGTTTTATTGCCAATTGAACATCCCACTTGCTGTCAAACACCTGGTCCTTATATAGCTCCTGTCCCATCTGCCAGTTAGGTATTCGCACTCCTTGCATATCTTCAGTCTCCTGATCTGGGTATTCCCAATTAATATTCGTGTAATGACTAATGTCTGACCAAAATGGAACATTGCCCCCCCTATATTATGCGACATTAGCCACATTGTTCACTAAACCTGCAAAAAAAACTTAACACTATTGACAACAAAACAATTTTAATCCTTACCTACAACGGGAGGCTGCTCCTGCATTCCCACATTGCCCGGAGAAGGAATTCGAATAGCACGATCGAAATCACCATCTACGTCGGTATCTGATGAGTCACTGTCTGGAACAACACCTTCATCCACCTCTTCCTCAGAAGTATCCGTAGGCCAAGATGGGTCGTAGGCCGCCACCATTTCATTCTCCGCTGCTTGACTTGGTGGTGCTGGTGTGTCGGATATATCCCTATGTCCATAATCCATTTCTTGGGTTTGTTGGGTTGGTATTGGTGGAGATAGGGAGACATCTCTGTCTTCGGGATTCACCTGTGGCTCTCTATTAATGTCAATGGAACCAGTGGGTTGGACACATTGTTGACTGCTTGATTGACCACCACAGTTTAATTCTGCATACAATTCGATAAATCTAGGATTTTCTCCATCGGATCTGCATGCGTCAGTAACTAACGCTAGATCGTCATCATCTACAATATCCACAGCAACCCACTGCACCGGGTTGCCCGATGCACATCTAGCAGTCAATCGAGATACACATTGTCCGTGTTGTAGTCTCAACTTTTTGTAAATCAGTTTCATTAGATCACGGTGGCTGCATCCTTGGGGTATGCGAAACATTTTACTTTCACCTTCAAAAATTTGACCATTAGGTCCAAAATATCTACTCCCATTATAATACATAATCGTGATTAGACCATTTCTACTATTACTCATTTTGTCGTAAAAAACTTAAAAATAACAGAACAATGCCTTTTGGACTGAAGAATAAAAAACAAAAATAATAGAAGATGGCTACCAATGTAAAAATAACTGGTGTAAATAGGACTATATTTAATTCGCAATATATGAAAATATATAACCTATTTCGTTGTGTGAAAGTATTTTGGCTTCAAAAATCACAAAGCAAAATAACATCTAAAAATTTTACAAAAAAAAACTATTAGAACATGACTACTAAAGTAAAAAAAAAAGGATGTAAATAGGACTATTTTCCTATGCCACATAGGAAAATATATCACCTATTTCGTTGCGGTAAATTATTTCTGTTTCAAAAATCACATAGCAAAATAACACGAAAATTTAAAAAAAAATTATATAAGATGACTACTGATGTAAAAATAAGGAGTGTAAATAGGACTATATTTCTTATATAATATAGAAAATATATCACCAAAATAACGCAATATATGTCGAGTGTAAAAATAAACTATAATAGGACACAACTTTCTAAAATCACAGAGCAATAAAATATTTTTCGAATGCACGTCCAGTGAAGCTGAGAGGGGTATAAATAGGGATCAATGAAGAGTAAGTTCGCTGAATAGGGAAGCAAAATCTTGCAGCAGTACATAATTAGCTAGGATGGCTAGCTAACTTCACTTAGTTAGCTACAACACAAAGCGTATTTCGTTAGCATTGTACATAATTAGCTAGGCTGTGTAGCTAACTTCACTTAATTAGCTAAAGCACCCAGCGTATTTGGTACAGCACGTTTTGAAATTCATTACATAAACAGCTATCAAACCTAGCGAACTTCTCTCCGACTGGTGCTGTCAGAAGACCTAATTAGCTATGAGCCCTAGCGGATTACGTTGGCCATTGGTTGGCTGCCAACTCAGCCAATGAAAATCGCTGGAATGCCTTGCGAATTTTACAGCGTGGCACTTTGACAATATTCTTTTACGGACTGGCATTTTCACAATTTATTTTTGAAATTGTGGCAGTTTGGCAGTTGTTTCGAAAATAATTTAGAGGGAAATAAAAAATTACTAACTCTTTTTTATTTATTTTGATGTCTTAGTTTTTTATTTTTTTCAAAAATAATTGATTTTTACAATTTTAAAATCTAATTAATATTTTTTCTCTTAAATATACCTTATTTAGTGGTGTAACTTGTAAGTGTTAAAGATTAGTGTATTAAATAAGTTCAAATATATCAATTTTTAGTTTTATTAAATATTTCTTAAATTATGTACAATAAATTTAAACATAAAAACAATGAAAAGGAGGAAGTAATTTATTTTTTAAATAAATTTTTTAAAGATAATAAATATAAACATATGCATATTCAAAACTTTAAAATATGAAAACATATTCTATTTAATAAAAATAGGTTAATTTCACTGTACAGATATTTTATTAAATTTAATGCTTATTGAATAATTAATTAATAGATAAATTAATACTGAGATTATTTTTTATTTATTTAGAAGCTTATAAGTTATAACACATGTCACAATTCTAAAAAGACATGCAATATTGTAACTGTTCAATTAGAGAAAGTATAATACGATTTTGTGAGAATTAAAAACTACTTAAATTTAATATATATGTGTATAAGAAGGATTTGTGGCTGAATAAGGATAAGATAATTTCATAAATAAATACGGCAAAAATTAATAAATAATATAAATTAATTATTTATTTAGCAAAATGGTGCAAATGCAAAACTATTTAGCAAAATGGGGCAATCAAATACGCCTGAATGGGGCGTGTTGTAACACGCTCAAATGGGGCATGTTTAAGCTGGTGCTGACACGTGGCACATGCACAGGTGGAGCGCGGTGTGAACGTAAATTTCGGAAAATCATAACTTTTGACTGGGATGTCCGATTGAGGCGAAATCAGTGGCCACGCGTTCGTAATTGAGAGGAAGCCCTTGCCAAGTCCCCTTTGGGGACTTGCCCAAAATTTTTTCCCAAAAGAGCCTCTAAGTGCCTCAAAATTGCGATTTAAGATTCAAACCTCCAAAAAATTTCTTCTTTTCTAATTTTTTATTTATTTAATTAGTGAATTACATGCTATTTTTTTTTAGTTACTTCTCTTAATTTTGAGCGTTTTGACATATCGTACGCCTCTATCGGACATTTCTATCAAAAGTTATGACTATTTAAATGACATATGCACAATCAAATTTAAAACCTAAAAATTGCTAAATGCACCCCCATTTTTCATAAGCTTAATCTTAATATTTAAAGTAGAAAACGACACCGTTATTGATTCTTCTTCATCCGTCCTTATAGTCTAGTCCAGGCATGCACCAGAGCATATGACCAGTAGTCAATAACCAATGCATTTCGAACTTTGTTCACGGCCTTTTGACGATTCGTTTCCCACTTACATAAGATTTTTAAATGGCTAATTACACTCCATTTTAAATGGCTAAGATTTTTAAATTTTAAGATTTTTAAATGGCTAATTACACTTCATTTTAAATTTTAGCCATTTAAAATGGAGTAATTAAGTAATAAAAACTTAGCCCAAATTAATTAATTTTTTTTGGGAATATTTATTTACCAAAATTATACTGTAAATTTTTAATCGTTCGCAGTTCTAAAAAATTTAAAAATCACAATATTGTGGTTGCAACACATTTTAAAAAAAAACACAATATTCTGTAAAAAAGTGCTAGCGACTGAATTAGAGACCGAATTAGAGACGGATTTTTAAAACCCAAAAAAAAGTGTTAGAGACCGAAATAGAGACGGAATTAGAGACAGACTAAGACACGCCCCATTTGAGCATGTTTGGCTACCCCATTTTGCTAAATAGTTTTGCATTTGCACCATTTTGCTAAATAAATAATTAATTTATATTATTTATTATTTTTTGCCAAATAAATACTCTAAGGGCTTACCCCCAACCCACGACAGCTGAATAAGAAAGATTTGTAGGGTGTTGATCCATTTTCATTCAATAGTCAAGGGGTTTACCCCCAATCCACGACTGCTGAATATTCCTATTGGGAAAGAAGTATGTAATATATGTTTTACTATTATGATTTTTTTCCTGAGTTGAATCGAGTTGTGAGGTCCATGTAGTGGATCTCATCTTGTGAAATAAGGCTTTGTTGTTATTATTGTTGTTTTGTTACTATTATGAAATATTTTATTTAAAGGATAGTTTTTACAGTTATATCCTAAATCATGGCAATTTAAATGTTGATGAACCATTTTTATAAAGTAAACTGAGGGTAGATAGTCTTATCATAATCTATAATGTCTTTAGGCATAGAAGCACACAATATCTGAGGTTCTAACCCGTTGTGGGTTTCACCAAGAACCTCTAACATGGTTATTTCCCCTCCTAACAAGTGAACCTGATATTCAATTTCCCCATCCTTTTCTGCATTCCTAGACCTTGATGTACAAAACCAAAATAAGCGAGTTAATAGCTGAAATACATATACCGGTCATTAGTATGGCAATGATACTGGTATACACAAGGATATGACATTTTGTGAAAACTTAGGATGGGGTTATGACATAATCACATAATTCAATAATGATTTTTATATTCCATCTCACTAAACATTTACACACACATCACACAAAACATCTTAAATTTAAAAAATAAAGATATAGTCGACCATTCCTTTTCCACAATTGAGGGGGAAAATTGAAGAGAATATTTATTATCATTAGTCATTGTTGACCTAATAGAATACTAGAATTTATCAATATCAGTATTTGATGTCTATTTACTTGAGTATTTGATACTGATACAGTTACACATGCGCCACCAGTACATAGACATTATAAAGTATTAGTGCTTCCTAGGTAATAAATATGTTGTGTGTCTTCTTCTTGTGCTTTGTGTTGTGATCGTGTTGTGATCTATCTTCCCTTTTGTGTTATTAAGATTTGAGAATGTGTAAGCAAATCTATTGGGTTTTGTTGTATCTGAGATCAGGGATGAATCCAAGCGGGGGCAAGCAGGGGCCTTAGCCCCCTCCTCCCTTAGGATCCTTTGTGTATATATGAGAAAAAAAATAAAAAATAAAAAAATATTAATAAGGGAAAATATATAAGAAAAATAGGTTTTTGAGTTGATATTTGTTTAAATTTTTCTAGTAGTATATCATATCTCTAATTTTATCCATAAAATTAACAATAAAATATTTTTTTTATAATTTATTATTTATTAGAAGTTAAATATTGAAATAATTATGTATAAAAAATTTGGTCCCTCCTTGAATACAATTCTGGTTCCGTCCCTGTCAGAACCCTATAGACTTTTAGGCTTTGTTTGAGAGAGAGATTTTAGAGGGGAAGAGAGGGAAGGGAAAGGTTTAGGTGGTGACATCTCCTTATTTGGAAGATTTAATTTTTGAGGGAAAGGATTTGAGGATTTTTAAAACCCTTCTGAAATCCTCCAAAGCTTAAAAATTGTTGTTCCCCCTATTTGGGGGTTTTTAGAAGGAAAAGTAATAAAATTACTATCCTACCCCAGCCAGTGTTAATAAAATTACTATCCTACCCCAGCCAGTAATAAAATATAGAGTGTATTAATTTTTGAAATAAGGGTAAAATTGTAAAAATATCTTATTAACTCTCAATTTCCCTCTCTTAATATATTTTTAACTCCCAAACAAGGAGGAAGGAATTTCCCTCATTTTCCTCCCTTCCCTTCCCCTCCCTTCCCCTTGAATCTCTTTTCTTCCCTTCCCCTCCTAACTCCCAAACAAAGCCTTGAGAGTTTAGACTTTTATATATTACAGCAATGAGATCAGCGGAATTCATTCTAATTTCTATGCATGAAAATACAACCGAAACAAATACTTATTTTTCCTCACATCATGCCATTTGGCATACACTAGCAACAACTTAATGGGTTCCATAACTACTCAGGTAACTAATAACTATATAACTACTTTTCTCTCTCTTCAATCTTTTCTTGCTTACAACCATTTCTGCTTTCACTTATGGCTATGCCTGATCATGCCAACATCATCAACCTGTTTCATCTTTGGTCTGAGAGTTTGTGTGATATTTCCCCACAACTTACATGTGTGTTGCATGTATTGTTCACTTCAAGTTTACGAGTTTATGTTGACAATAACATTGTAGTTACAGCAGCTGCTGCATGTAATAATGCTCCAAGCTGATTGAGAAGAAGTCATCATCAAGATTGAAAGTGCTACACACTTCTCATATCTAAGGTATGTAAACTTCTATCCTCTCTAGCCATTTCTGCAATTACTTAATATAAAACAGCAAATAAAACTCATAATACTTGTTCTTTTCTGAATCTAGCCACTTCTCATAAGGAAAAAAAAAAACACATATTGTTTGATTATAAGAACTTATTTTCTATTGCATATCCTGTTAATTTTCCTTTCGAACTTCTTTCGTCATTTTCTTGTGTTTCTTAGCTGTTCAAAAATAAATTCTATCAAAGACAGCAACATACAGATATATGCTTCTGAGCTTCTGCTGATCTAAATGATTGAAACCATACTCAGTGGATGATTAATCTAAACATTTATTTTTATGCCATTTATCATCTATCACCACAACTTTCAAATACATAAGCTTGGATAGAATTGGAATGAATTAGAGCTTCATACTAAATGTTTCTGAAGTTTCTCATTTTTTTTGGAGCGTGGAGCCTCCGGGCAATGGGGTTACATGGTATGCTAATTCCTAACTACACTTTTGAGTCCACAAACTCGTGTCTCTTAATACTTGTAAGAAGTGAAAGCTTTTGAGCAGTGGTCATGATCATGACATTAATTTTTATGTACTATGGAATTGGGCCTTGCTATGAATTAGTACAAATAAGGCAACTGAATTTGAATGCAATCATTAGACTAAGTTATCAACTGATCTAAACTTCCTAAGATTGCAGGATATGAATTCAGAGATGGATCCAAAAAGATCAGTAGAGGACCAATTCTCCAAGCTGCACCCTTCCATGCCTGTAAACACCAGAATTGGAATAGTGGGTGCTGGTCCAAGTGGCTTATCAGCTACTTATGCACTGGCCAGGCTTGGTTACAATAACATCACTGTCTTGGAAGCATCATATAGTTGGTGGCATGTCTGAATCAGTAGAAAATGAAGGTATCCTAAATCTTAATATCACTCTCTAGCTGATCTAATTGACTGAAATTTAATCATAATATATTTTTATGCAGGAAAAGTATATGATCTGGGTGGCCAAGTTTTGGCTGCAAATAGTGCTCCTATCATCTTTCACTTGGCAAAAGAGACTGGCTCTCCACTAGAGGAAATGGATTCCCACAACCTTGCTGTTATTGATATTTCCTCTGGAAAATACTAGAATGTTAAAGTTGCTGATGATTATGTATCTGTTATGACACTAACACTAGAAATCCAAGTTAGTATACTGTTTGTCTTTCATAGACATATATAAAGAAAGTTGCTTAGTATTATGACTTGAGAGTTGAATGATTAATGATGTTAATTCTATTTGTGCTACTAACAGGAAAAGGTGAAGAATTTTGGTCGTTTTGGGGTTCATGCTCCCAGTGAAGTTGCTTCAGACTTAACTCTAGATTATCTTGAGCGTCATGCATTTAAATATGTTCCTAAATCTGTGGCTTATGGTTACATTGCTTCAGGATATGGATTTATTCAAGACATGCCTTATGCTTACATTCATGAATTTACTAGAACTTCCACGGCTGCAAAAATTTGACGATTCACAGGTGGATATACAAGTCTTTGGCAGAGGATTACTGAATCACTTCCTATAAAACTTCATTATAACATTGAGGTGTTGGCAATCAGGTGGAACTCTGACAGTGTCACTGTTAATGTCAAGGGCTCGAATAAAGTTGAAACTATGGAATTTGATAAGATCATAATCTCTGGTAACTTTTCATTAAAGTATGGAAGAACTTAAACATCAGTTCCTCTAACTTGCTTAGGTATGTACACTTGTCACTGCTTCATATTTACATATTTTTTTTGTTTATAAATTTAATTAGAATATGTTAAATTAAAAGACACTGATATTAATATATACTGTCGCCCAATCTTGAATTGAGATATAACAAACATTGTTAACTTTTGTAACACTGCTAATTGTTATAAAATTCATATTTATGATAATTTCTAATTAGTTGATAGTCTAATTTTACGCTGACAGTATATTAGAATCAAACTCTTTTCTTGTGGTAGAGATTGAAATAAAAATAATGGATGTGAGGTTGAAAAGGATTTGTTTAGCAAAGTAGAAACAAATGACTACTACACACAACAGTTTTCAAGATCAAAGGTCTGGAACATGTGCCAGTTGGATTTTATTATTTTGGTGAATATATGGAAGATCCAGTTGCCATGCAGAAATTTATGCCGATAGTAACATATTCTTGTTCTGGTCCTATGGCAACTCTGCTGATATTAAGGGACCGACTGTCACTGAGCTTGCAATCAAATCAATAGAATCCATGGGGGAAGAAGTTGAAAATTTCATTCTTCAACGTTTCTTTAAGTATTTTCCTCATGTTAGCAGCCAAGGTATTTTTCCAGTAGTTTTCAAATTCCATTTTCCCATTTCAAGCTAGAATTCTAAATTTTGAAGTGTGAATGTAGATATGAGAAACAGATTCTATGAAAAGTTGGAGTTAAGAGCTTCAAGTCTTAAGGAATACTTATTATGTTGGTGGACTTATGGCATTTGAGCTTACATGTACTTTAAATTTTAGTTAATTTGTTTTAACATATGTTTGGGATTAATGAATTTGAATATTTCATTAATTGCATGTATGTGTTACTTTCAATATTGTTATTAAATAATACAAATGGAAAAAAATATTCATAAATAACTGACTTTATTTAAAAAATAATTAAAAAAATCATATAAAGAAATTACTTATCGATAGAAGTTTCCAACACGTAAATCCGTCGCTAATGTCTATATGTGTATTTTCGATGGAAAATTTTGATGATACATCCGTGGAAAATTTTTGATGAAAATATGTGTCAGACATTTCTCATTGATCATTACCGATGGATAAGTCCGTAAGACCAAATAATTTTGTCGATTGAAATTTCCTATGACCATTTTACAGACGGATTTATTTCCGTCGGAATTCCGTCAGAAATTTCAATTTATCGACGGATTTTTAAAGTTAGCAACGGATTTTGTCCATCGGAAAAACGTTTTCTTTTTTTTTGTAGTGGTCTTCATCCTAAACTTTCTAATCTTTCACATTCTCAAATATTTCCTTTAATACTAGAATTTGATTCCAACACCCAAAACAGAGAAAATGAAAGGAAACTAGAGTTACGAATAATTTTAGAGTAGCTTATGCTTGTTTTAAGGAGAAAATAACATGAAAATATTGTTATTTGTGGCAAAGTTTGGTGAAAAAAGAGAGCTGATTTGAATTTATTTGGCATGTTGGAACACAAGAGATATGTTTAATTATGTTGTCCTGTTTTGTTTTATTTGTAAAATATTTTTGATTTATAGAAAAATGTAAAGCAATTCTCAACAAGTAGGGTTAATTATGTTTTGTTTTTAGTTCTTGAGCTAATATTTTATCATTTTTTTAAAATTGTAGGTCTTCAACAATCTGGGTCCAATACCTAAGGAGAATACTGCTAACTTTCAACAATGTTGGGCAAATATTTTTCATGAAGTTGCCAATTTATAAACTTATTTGTTTAATTAGGATGTTTGTCTAGCACCCAATGAATACTTATGTTTTAATGTTGAGACATATGGTTGTGATAAATTTAATTGTGTAGTGTATATTAAGGTAATGAGTAGTATAATTTGGTTATAAGGTTTCAGTAGAATTTGTTTACAATGAGTATGCAGTACATTTGCTTTTATATGTCAAGAAAAAATATTAACTTATGAATCAGCCTAGTTGTGTGTCTTTTGTATGGCTGTGATGTCTATTTATAGGAAGGAAACAAATAAAACATATTATATTAAAAAAATTAAAAAATTAGATAAGTTGTCATAATCAATCTAAAAAGTTAACCTTTTAGATTGGTCATGGAAAATAACCATTCTAAAAAAATATTTTTTAGAATGGTTATGGCAATGCAATAGCAATGACATATCAAAGAAATATTCTAGAAAGAATCACGATGACATATTTCACACTCAAAGGATCTGTTTGGTTAAGCCAAAATAACAATGAAATGAATAGAAAGAGAAATGGGAACAAAGTTATATTAATTTTCCATAATCTGATTGGATTAAAATATCAGAGAAATCTTTAAAAACTGTGTCGGTCTCGCATAAAAAACCTTTGATACAAAATTGTGAAGAAAAACCATTGTGTTTGTTTGATCAAACTCCATGGATCCAGGTATTTCTTAAACCCTTCTCTCGATAATGGCTTAATGTGTTTGATGCTTATTTGGTATTTTATATTATTTGTTAAAATTCCAACAAGAACTAAAATTCTCAAGCTTCCAGTAACATCCAGTTTAAAAACTATAGAATGTAACTGAAATAAAGGGCTTCTAATGCAAGAGAAAGAGAAATATATGATGTGGCAAGTGCCAAATGCAAGATAAAGGGAAATTATTAATAAAGGCTATGTTGATTAATAAACCCGATTCTGCCTTTTGTTTTTCTAAGAAATTACAAGACTAGAAAGTTATTATCATCCCATTGAGTTCAAGGTCTATCCTAGACTCCTAGCTAAATCCGTTTCAACAGTGCACTTAACATAGTAAATCTCAGCAATTTACTTGATCATGCTACACACCATTGGCTATAAGTTATTATCAGAAACATATATGATTGGGATTAGCTGTCTTGTGAAACACAACACAAGTGTCCTTCCTGATTTATACAAAAATTTTGTATAAAAAAGGGAGCTTTGATGTGTATTAAAACATACAAATACAAACTAGGTACGGTGCAAGAGCAAGAGAAATCATACTTTTAACGCCTGTCCAAAAACTATGTAAAGATGTTAAGGGTCCAGAATCCAATTGAGTCCCTGCATATATTAGATAACACTATAATAGTCATGAAGCTCTCATAATAAAATTACGTCTTTTATTTATGGTAGATACTTTACTATCAAGCAAATAAGATAAATAAAAATAGAAAGATACCTCCAAAAGATGAAGAAACACTTAAGAATTGTCATTCTAGTAAGTGATTTGTTAGAAGATTTGCATAGCTAGATCCTCCCATGACCAATCTTTCCTGAAAAATCATTAATGATTTACCATTCTTCATTCAAAAATATTAAGTTAACTTTTATGCACCATAATCATGGATCATCTTATTCCAAAGCCAATTTATGCCACCATCAAGAATGGGAATGACAATTTAATAATGAAACTTCAAATTATACCATCAAAAAACAAATTTTTAAGTTTGTAAGGTTAAAAAAATTCAACAAATGACTTAGAAGTTACAAGTCAGCTACATATGCCAAATCACTATCTAACCTGCCCCTTAAATAACACAACACCATTAGATCAACACATTTTCAAAATCAAATAAACATCAAACTAATTATCTACTGTGATGTATAGAGAGAAAGTACCAACAACTCCCAGACTACATCCTTGCCAACTTTGCTGATGGAATAAGCACCAAATAAAGACATCAATCTACAAACAACAAAATTAATGTACATCCTTAATTTAGTAACTAATTGAAATAATTCAAGATTTATATTAAAATTAATTCAGATTCTTACTGCCTACACAATCAATTCAATGAAGTAAAATATCTGGAAGAAAAATATATGATCTTATGGGTGGTAAACACCACCTGAAAGACCAATTAAGATAGAAATCTTGTCTCTACAACAAAACAGATTCATATGATGTCATCAAATATAACTAACAAAAAACACCTTACCAATGTTCTTCAAATGATAAAGCTATGAAATTATATAAAATCAACGAAAGCTTAAAGGTTCCTAGTATGATCTGCATATCAACCGAAATCCGTAGCATGCTTAAAATTCACGATTATTTTCATTTGTTGTTTTTTTTACCTATTCTATAAATCAAATCCCTATGAACAAGGACCTAAAATAGAAATATCTAACATTGTTCACAGTTTCTAATTCACTCTTTATGGATGTAGAATCATGAACAACAAATGAAAAAATAGGGTGAATTTTATAACCTTTGGAGAAGCCACGTAGCATTCATTAGTGGAGATCATACTAAGACACTCACTCTCAATATGTTCTAATCTTGCAAATTCTTTCAGTGACACATTCAAAGACTAACTCTTGTCCATAATTCAGTTACAGTCATCAAATACAATTGCATTCACCACTGGATACTAATTTAAAAAACAACATTACACAACTCTACATTCACCACTTCCGAAAACTCCAATTCTCAATTCTTACCTTAAATAAACCCTTGAAATTCGAGAACATGAAAGGTGACCAGCACCTCGACACCGAAGCATGCCAAAGAGGACGTCATGATTCACAATGTTACGCTCAATAGATGAAGAAACAATGGTTGTGAAATCAAAATCCCTAAAAACCATTGACAAACGGAAAATGAAGCACGAAAATAAAGGGATTGTGATTGTGAAATTAAAATCTCTAAAAATAAAGGGTGAAATCACGACTGAGGCACAAAAATCTCACTTGGAATGGCACGTTGAGGGTGGCATTGCATGGGTGCTCTGTTGTGAACGAAGACGAAGATGAAAAAGTAAGACTTTGAACAAGCGCAAAAAGACAATGGTGAGGGAGTTCCACTATGAATGAAAATCAGTTGCAGTAGCAAGGGTGGCATCGTGACAGAGTTCCTCTTCGTGTCTCAGCAGCAGCACACAACGACAATTTAAGAGAAGCAACAAAGGAGAGTGAGTGAGAGAAGAGCGCGAGTTAGAGTGAGTGTACTTGGATTTTCTTTAGCACCAAAGTTTTTGGAATAGTTTAACAATAACCTTTCAAAAAAATTAATTTTTTAGGATGATTTAACATATAACCATTCTAAAATGGTAACCTTTAAGAACAACTTTCCTACAATCTTTTCTAAAAATAATGTTTTTATTTATAAAAATACCACCACATTTTTTTTAAAACGGTACATTTATAACTGTTCTAAAAAGTTGGGCAGAATAAAATAAATAATATCAATTTAATTTTTATTTAGACAAAAGGGGCAAATGAAGCAATATTTAGCAAAATGGGGTAGCCAAACACGCCCAAATGGGGCGTGTTTCAGTCTGTCTCTAATTCCGTCTCTATTTCGGTCTCTAATACTTTTTTACAATATTTTTGGTTTTTTAAAATCCGTCGCTAATTCCGACTCTAACTCCGTCTCTATTTCGGTCTTTAATACTTTTTTACAATATTGGGATTTTAAAAATCTGTCTCTAATTCAGTCGCGAGCACTTTTTTACTGAATATTGTGTTTTTTTTTTTAAAATGTGTTGCAACCACAATATTGTAATTTTTAAATTTTTTAGAACTGAGAACGTTTAAAAATTTACAGTATAATTTTGGTAAATAAATATTCTCAAAAAAGATTACTTAATTACTCCATTTTAAATGGCTAAAATTTAAAATGAAGTGTAATTAGCCATTTAAAAATCTTAAAATTTAAAAATCTTAGCCATTTAAAATGGAGTGTAATTAACCATTTAAAAATCTTATGTAAGTGGGAAACGAATCGCCAAAAGGCCGTGAACGAGGTTCGAAATGCATTGGTTATTGACTACTGGTCATGCTCTGGTGCATGCCTAGACTAGACTGTACAGACAGATGAAGAAGAATCAAAACGCTAGAAATTAAGAGAAGTAACTAAAAAAATAAAAAACCTAACATCATTTGCTAAATGCACCCCATTTTGATAAGCTTAATCTTAATATTTAAAGTTATAACTTTTGATAGAAATATCCGATGGAGGCGTATTTTATGTCAAAATGCTCGAAATTAAGAGGATTAACTAATTTGATAAAAAATAGCATGCAATTCAGTAATTAAATAAATAAAAAATTAGAAAAGAAGAAACCCTAAATCTTAAATTGCAATTTTAAGGCACTTAGAGGCCTCATTTGGGAAAAATTTTTGGGCAACTTCTCCTCTCAATTACGAACGCGTGGCCACCAATTTCACCTCAATCGGACGTCCCAGTCAAAAGTTATGGCCTTCCGTAATTTATGAAAATACCGCGAAAACCCTAAGTCCCTGTTTTTGCCTGCCACGTGTCATCCTGTGCACAAACACGCCCCATTTGGGCGTGTTTAAACACGCCCCAGATGGGCGTGATTGAGTGCCCCATTTTCCTAAATATTGGCCCATTTGCCCCTTTTGTCTAAATAAAAATTAAATTTATATTATTTATATTATTCTGCCAAAAAGTTGTTCTAAAATCTCTTTTTTGCACTAGTGTTACTTTTGCCAACTTGTTCAAACTTTTATTGTATCAATTTTTAGACCATGTTTTATGGATTGGAAATGAATTCTAATTATGTTTTTATTTTTTAAAACATTTGTAGGATCTCCAAGAAATCATGGACTCAATTTGGGGAGCAAAAATTATAAAGAGCAAAAAATCCTATTATGAAGGTCTAGACAAAATCAGTACCTACTTGATGTCATTATTGGTCACATTCTCTCCTTTGTACCAACTAAAGAAGCACATCGTATTAGTGTTTTATCCAAGAGATGGATATACCTCTGGACATTCATCACCAAGCTAGAGTTTGAGCATAAAGACATATTCTGCTGCAAAATTTAGATAAGGGAAACCCCCTTCTATAACTTTGTGGATAAGTTATTACTTCATCTGAAGAGATCAATCATCCAAGAAGTTTCTCTCTTCAGCTGAAGTAATAATTTATCTACATAGTTATAAAATGGGGTTTCCTTTATCCTAATTTTGCGGCAGAATATGTCTTTTTGCTCAAACTCTAGCTTGGTGATGAATGTGTAGAGGTATATCCATCTCTTGGATAAAACACTAATATGATATGCTTCTTTAGTTGGTAGAAAGAAGAGAATGTGACCAATAATGATATCAGGTAGATCACAAATTTTGTCTAAAACTTCATAATTGGCATCTTTGCTCTTTTTAATTTCACCTCCCCAATTTGAGTCTATGATTGCTTGGAGTTCCAACAAAAGGTTAAAAAATTAAAAACACAATTAGCATGCATTGCCAAACCATAAAACATAGTCTAAAATTGATACAACAAAATTTTTTGAATTGGTAAGAGTAAGTTGATATGTAAGACCTACAGTGGATCCATTTATTAGTCAAGGGGGTACCAATGCACACCTTCCCTTTTAAAGAATTACTTGCAAATATCTACAATGTGTATATTTGAACCCGTATCTTTAATTTTTTACTCCTTTTGCGATAATAATTATTAATTTTTTCTTTTCAATAGATTTTATCCCTTGACTTAGGGTCCTATCTGCCACCGCATAAAATACCCCTATCATTCTAAGAACAATTTCTTGTGGCTAGATATTAAAGGAAACACTAAATCTCAAGTAATGGATAATAGAGGCACAAATAATGGAAAGCCAGCTGTCAAAATGTCCAAAATAATCAGCAATTGAAATTTTAAAAAAAAAAAAGACCCAAAATTTCATGAATGAAGAACATACCATGGCAGGTGGTATGTAGAAATTTGCTACTAGATGGAACCTTTGACACATGAAAGGAGCTTACACAGAAACTCAGAACACTACCAAAACCTAAGGCACCATGAGAGAGAGAGAAAAAAAATTGAGTAAGTGAATGAGAGAGATAGGGGGTTTGACGCTATTGAGTAAGAGGGGTGAATGAAAAATGTCAATATAAAGAGGTCAATGATGGCTACATTGAGAACGAGATGTTACTAATTAACATAAATTAAATTTTATATTAATTACATAAAACAATGAGGTTTGACCAACTCGTGACTTTTTGCAAAATAAGAAAAAGAAGTTTCTAATTAGTAAAATAATTAAAATTTATTTTAACTAAATAAAACAATCTAGTGTGTTAGAATCATTTCATGAAAATCAAGGTCAAACTAGTCAATAGTGAAAATAGTCAGTCTTAAGTCAATAATATATTTTAGAACAATCTATTTTTTATATTTAGTTTTAAAAGTATTTCAATATATGATTATAGCATTTTACTTATCAATGGAAATTGAGGAAAGTGTCCAAAGTTTTTTACAATAATTCATACATCTTATTAGACCATCTGATCTAGGCCTAACTTCGCATTTTACATTTAGTCGATCTAGCTTTTGTTTCAATTTTAGATTGTAACCATTGTAAACATTTCATTTTACTATCTTTGTTGACTACCACTGACACAAAAAATGTTAATAATGATGTCATCGTGAAAGGAATATTATAAATAAGATTTGGATATGCATATGAATACTAATTAATGGTCTTGAATTTGAATGTTAGATATGCAGTTGTGTTAATTAAATAAAGAAATATATGTCACTCGTAATAGTTGTATGAAGCTCGAATAAGATTGCTTTTAATGAAACATTAATGTAATCTGTAAAAAAAAATCATATAAAGAATATCTCATTTAATTTAATATTAATTAAATATTTAATTGCATGCACAATGTTCTTAATGTAACTTTTACAAATGCATGAATACAACCTTTTTACCTTATATATTAATAATTTAATTATAATATCATGTATCTAGCACCAACTTTCAATCAAATGTTTATAGTTAATAGACACACTACTTTTTGTGTCCATGCTATACACAAAAATTTTATATTGGATGTTGATCATAATTATTATTAAAATTATAATTTATGTTTTATGTGGATATATTTTAAAATACCTTTTGTAATTGAATATCATTGATGCAAGATAAGCAAATAATTAATAATTTATATTGACTATTTTTAATTGGGAAAAATATATATTTTATTTTTAGTTAATTGAATTGATTTTACCATATATACATATATAATAATTTTTTCTTTTATAAATATTAAGGCCAAATAAATTTTGATAAATGAATGCATAATCATCAATTAATGAAAAGTTGAAGTCAAATATTCATTAATGAATTATTAAATATCATTATTCTTCTCCCCATAACTAATAATAAATGCGTATTTAAAATATATTTTCTATTAAACGTGTCACTAATTAATATACTCCATTTGGTCCTTAAATTAAGACACCATTGAGAGGAATTGATGGTCCTTCTATAAGGCTTTTTACAAAAATGGAGCATTTTTTTCATTATTTGCCCTTATAAAAAATACGATAAGTGTCTTTTTTTCTTAATTTAAGCGATGTATAATGCAAAGCTAGACATCTAAATGTAATTTAGCAATTGAATTTTTTGGTTGTTAATTTGTAAACAAGGACACTGAATTGCAATAGAAAAATATGCATCACTATTTAGCGATCAAAATGGTAACTACCCTATTTTTCCTAAATATTACATTATTTTAATTTTTCAATGAATTTTTTTTTCACAATGTACCATCAACATGGAGACCAATAGGACTTTCTAAAATTATATTTTCAAATAATTTTAATGAAAATTAGCAACTAAATTAAAGATAGATGTTTTGGTCATTGTATTAGTCTTAAGGCAATAAAAGAGACAAAATCACAAGCACCAAAATAGTTTATAATAGTGACCGCCAATTATATCAGTAACTAGATAGTGACCGATGGAAACTTCGAAAGCTAATGGTTTAGCAACTAGGGTTTTTGGGACCATATCTTTAGAGACGGTTTTATCCAATTTATCAATTATACTTGATTGTTGGATGGAAGATAAAATCTTTAAAAAATATGTAAATGAAACATGGTCTAGCCTACATGTGGAAGGTTGTGATGCTTGTGTCTTAAAAAAGAAACTCAAGGGTTTGAAGGCAAAGTTTTTATTGTATATATGGTGATTCAAGCTTGAAGACAAAGTTGAAAGAATGGAATCAACACCATTTTGGGAACTTATAGAAGAGGTATTGAGAGATAGAGCTAAATATGAAAGGTCTTGATAGAAGATAGGAGGAGGTTCAATTAAGTGAAGAGGTGTTTCAAGAAAGAATTTACTAGAACTCTTTTGCGAGGCAATAGTGTAATGATTTATTGCTAATACAAAATACAAGAATCTAGTGGGCAAAAGAGACAGAGAATAAAACAAAGTTATTCCATACGATGGTGCATTGGAGAAAAATGTAATATACACACTAGTGCAAAGAAGGGATTTTAGAGTAGCTTTTTAGAACAGTTATAAAAGCACCATTCTAGAAAAAAATGCTATGACATTTTTTTAAATAAAGACATCGATTTTGGAACTGTTGCAGGGAAACCATTCTTAAAACCTTTGCATTTAACAAAACACTAAAAATACATATTTGCACTTTACCCTTACTCCCTTCTCCCTCAGTGCGTTTTTCTCTCACTTAGCCTCCCTTATCGTCCTCGCACTCCCTTTCCTGCCCATTGTTGTTCTTCCATGGAACTGTTGTCACTGCCACCATATTCCTTCTTCCTCGCACTCCCTCTCTTACGACATTGTATTCTGCCTTGCACTCCCTCCTTTTTTCTTTCTTTCTTTCTTTCTTTCTTCTTCTTCTTCTTCATCATCTTGTTCTTATTCTCCGTGTTCTTGAATGGAGGATCAACTAAAACATTTCATGGTAAAACATTTTCCCACACTGTCGTCGCTCACTCGTTTGCACAACCTAAAGAGTTTTTCTAGGTACCTCACCACCATGCGCCACTGCCAAACTCCAACAAATGTCCCTGCCACTAGCGAGACACGAGGTTTTGCAATTGCATAAATATATCATTCTCATCTTCAAAACCTCTTTGCCTAGTGTTATATTTCATGAGTGAAGAAATAGGTCCATGGTCATTTAATCCAGATAAAAACAAATTAGAGAAAGGGGAAATACAAAACTATAAATATAAATATAAAAATTGGTCATGATTTTTTGGTAAACTAGGCAGCATTTGTTTTCCTTCAATTCATTAGTGTGTAGTTTAGGCTCACACTGGTTTTCGCTCTTCTTGGTTAGTTCTAAGGTTGGGCACAAATTTGTAAGGCTCACATCTAATTCAAGTAGAAGTTGGGTAATGGAGTTTGTAAATGCCATTGCCATTATCAATTGGAACGCTGCTTCTAGAAACTTAGTCATGGAATAAACCATCATTAAAAGTCAATGACTTTCCACAACAATTTTAAAATTGTCACGAAAAATGCAATTTCAACATTGGTTTTCCCAAAAAATCGTCAGAAAAAGACTTTCTTATTAAACCAATGTTGATGTTGCATTTTCTATGACAATTTTTTGGATTTGATGTAGTTTTGACTTTTTTAATATTCATTTTTTATACAACCAACCTAACATATAACTTAACAAAAATGGATACATGAAGTGTCAACCAAAACAAATATAGAAAATAGGTCTAGGTTATGCAAACCAAAACAAACATAGCAAATAGACCCAAATAATCCAGACCAAATTATAAATTAATTAAGTAATACTAATAAATATTTTGTAAATGATGTATAATATCAAGCATTGTCAAACATTGATCAATGCATTATTTTTAAATTCCTAAAAGCATTTTGGCCATTCCTTGCAAATTGTTGAAATTTTGTCTAATCCAATGGTGTTCCATCACTAAATCACTACATGTAATATAAATACAAGTTAATCACATTAAATAATGGAAAGTGTAATTGTTAAAAATGTCAAAGTAAACTGGTATATTATTGAGCACAAGCTAATGACATCTTTTCATTAAAGCCTAATAATTGAAACTTGTTAAAGTAACTAGTATACCATGTTTCATTATTCTTAAACCCCCCCCCCCATGACTATGGTACATATCCAATGCATTACATAATAGCAACACTCATAGCCTATAGTTTGAATGTGACTCTAAATGCAATATGAAATATAGTTAAGTATCATAGTTACAAAGTTATAGAATGTAGTCAATCAAATTGAAGCATTGATTAAAATGACTTACCTTTATGTCAATCTAGTGAAGTGCAATTAAAGTTTTATTCTAGAAATTACCAAGGAATCTGTTCAATTCCTTCATAGCACTAGTTAAAAGAAACATGCATGTATATTGTAATTTCAAAATATCCATGTGTATACATACTAAGAATAGAGTAAAAGTGTTGCAAATTGAAACTTAACTTGTTAACTATGACTCGGATGCGAATTTCAAGCTTCTTACTCAAAGAACAAAACCATACAACAACATTGTTCCTATGATAAATAACAAGGAGTTGTCAATGGACCTTTCATTGGAGAATAATAATTAGTGATAATGCAAACATTATTTAAATGTATTAGTTAACTTTTACTTACTGATTTAGGTAAGCTTCTAAGTTGATCTCTATTTGTGATTCCTTCAACCATGTTTGAATTTATTAAAGTTGAGATTCGTCACGTCTATCATTTGCATTGTGTTTGGACTGAAGCTCTTGAAGTCCATACACAAAACCATTGCCCAACTTTATTGACAACTCATTCTGAAACCCATTTTTGTTTAAACAAATGGAAATTGTTAATTATATTATAAGTAATTAGTGAATAAATTAACCTTCAAATAAAATATACTTAGATTGTCCACAACAGTTGCTCAAACATTGTTGGTCTGAGATTATTTCATTTACATCACTTAACTCTATGAATAAGGGACAATCATCATTGTGAACCTTAAATGTAGTTGCATCCCACAACAGTTGAAAAGGCTTTGTAAAGGTCAAGCTAATTCTTAATCAAATCAACTAAGGGTTCACCAATGGGATTCGAACTATGGATAAATTTAACATGTTTCATTGGAAGCCTTTATGAATCCTATTTAATTAATAAATAACATAAGTTAATGTTAGTAAAGAGTTTTTTTCAATATATATAAGAATTTCTTAATACAAATAAATATAACTTAAGTAAATACCTCCTGTGTGAAATAGGCTTCACAAGATGTCTCAGCCATGCAGTGAAGGTGTTGATGGCCTACCCCACACACTGAACCTCTGAAGTGGGAAAAAAAAACTTGAGCGTCAACATCTTGAACTTCTTCAACACCCATTTTGACCACATCATTGATCAAATGCACATGGTGTACGATTGATGCCCCCTCATATACTTTTCCTAATGCCACTAGGTTGGTAGAAAGGTCATCATTAACGTCAACCTCATTGTAGGCATGATATAGAGTCAAGCTCCTCCCCTGAGTGTATCAACACAACTTCCCTTTGTGTTCACACAAACACCATAAACTTATAAATCTGGCTCAATTGGAGGTGGCTGTTGGGATACATTCTGGCACAAGTTGTTTATAAGGACCTCCCTGAACTCCTCTTTAATTCTCTTTATCCTATATTTGTTCTTTTCTTCTAATTCTCTCTTCCACTCTTGTTTCAGGTTCTCTATCATCTCAGCCAACTATTGTAGGCTAATTGATGATGAACTATTGGAGCCATGATATGAATGTCCAAAATATTGGCTAATGGTCACACAAACTCCCACAACACAAACATGGCCTGAGTGCTCAAGTTTACCAAAGGCATTGGTTAGTATATCCTAACGACCATAAGGTACAAATCTTCCTTGTGTCATCTAATCTTGTAAGGAGTCCTGTAACAAACAAAAAAGGAAATTGGTCAGGTGATTTTGTTAATATATAAAATTACTTGTAAAATTGAAAATGAATTTGCAATCCTATCAGAAATTTGTTATGACACCTCAAATGTCATTTGCCCAGATCGTTTTGTGCGAGCCATCTTCCACTTCATATGTCTTTAAATGGGAGATGAAGGGTCAACAATTGCTAAACCCTCAAGTTGGATTGATTCCTCTTGTCTTTTCTTCCTTCTATCCTCTATTATGTTTTATCAAGTAGTGAATAACCCCCACAAGACAATAAGGTTGGATTGAGCCTTCTTTTTTGACTCCCTTTAAGTAAGTTAGACACAATTCCATCAACATTCTTAAATAAAGGCAATAATTTCTATTTCAGAAAACAACACACACAACTCACCTACCCAAAAGGGGTTTTGTGGCTTGCCACAAATTCCTCCCAAGTCTTTGGATCCAGACCATACTTATTACACGAAGTCTGATAATCTTGCCTCTCCTTGTCTACATAAGAATAATTAAAAGCAAGGGATGACTTAAACTTCCTTGTTAGTGTTGCCACTGATGAAATAACCTCTTTCTTAGCATTGGATGCTTTTGAAATATCAAATGTTCCCTACGTCAAAAAATGCTTATGTATGATTAGTGAACCATTAATCCAACCTTCTCAATTTAAATACAACCAATTACTAAAAATTATACGGTTTATTAGACATACCATAACATCCTACCAAATCAGATTCTTTAGAGCTTTTAATAAAACTTACCAATTAGGATGCAAAAATATCAACCTTATCTCGATCTATCATCCCCAAATAGTTGTGGAATTTCTCTTTATATGGCTCTGAAGCTCTCCCAGTGGCAGGATTGACATGAATTACTACCTTGGGCTTATCTACAATAAAGCTTCTGAATTGTGTGAATTGTCTAGGCCTCCTGGGTGTAGACTCTCAAAGAGTTTATGACTGATGAGAGGAGCTCGGTGCCTGGTGTAGCCATGACCCTGTTCAAATAAAAAAAATTATAAATTAGAGAACATTTCAAGTATACAAATTTTATATCCAAAAAAATAAAAATTGATGACATTATGTAATATTATAAATATTACTTTTAGTTAACACAATTATGTAGGAATATTCTCCCACAATCCTTCATTAAGATCATTATGATTGCATGTACATCATCCACTTCATGGTCTTCAATTATGGAAGGTGTGCGTGTGGAGAAAGAAGGAGTCTCATAAATATCAAGTGTCAAACCATCATTTTGATGACTAACACCAGTTGTTCTTCCTTATAGAATAAGTGACCATCTTGAGTCTCTTAGAAGTTATAAGTAGAAAACATATGCCAAATCACTATCTATTGTGATACATAACATGCCCCATAAATAGCACAACTCTTAGATCAACATAGTTTCTAAATCAAATAAACATCAAAAGCAATTATCTAGTGTGATATATAAAGAGAGAAAGTACTACCAACTCTGACTACATCCTTGCCAACTTGCTGGTGGAATAAGAACCAAAGAAAGACATCAGTCTGCAAACAACAAAATTATTGTACATCCTTAATTTAGTAACTAATTGAAATAATTCAATATCTAAATTAAAATTAATTCAGATGTTTACCGGCAACACCATCAATTCAATGAAGTAAAGTATTAGGAAGAAAAATATATGATCTTATGGGTGATAAACCGCATCTGAAAGACCAATTAAGATAAAAATCTTATTCTCTCTGCAAGGAAACAGATTCATATGATATAATCAAATATAACTAACAAAATACACATTACCAATTTTCTTCAAATGATAAAGCTATGAAATTATACAAAATAAACGAAAGCTCAAAGGTTCCTAGTATGATCTGCATATCAACTGAAATCCACAACATGCTTAAAATTCTAGATTATTTTCATTTATTTCTATTTTTTCCTATTTTATAAATCAAATCCCTATGAACAAGGATCTAAAATAAAATATGTAGCAATTAATTCGCTGTTAATGGATGTAGAATCATGAACAATAAATGAAAATATACGATGAATTTTATAACTTTTGGAGAAACCATGTAGCATTCATTAGCAGAAGTTACACTCATCAAACATCAAACATCAAACACAATTACATTCACCACTAGATACTGATTTGAAAGACAACATTACAAAACTCCACATTTACCACTTCTAAAAACTCCAATTCTCAATTTTTACCTCAAATCAACCCTCAAAATTCAAGAACATGAAAGGTGACGTGTGCCAAGACGCCAAAGGTCACGCAATAGATGAAGAAACAATGGTTGTTAAATCAAAATCCCTAAAAAAAACTGACAAATGAGAAATGAGGCATGAAAATAAAGAGATTGTGATTGAGAAACCAAAATCCCTAAAAATAAGGATGAAATCACGATTGAGGCACAAAAATATCACTTGAAATGGCACGGTGAGGATGGCATTACAAGGGTGCTCCGTTGTGAATGAATATGGAGATGAAAAAATAAGACTTCAAACAAGTGCTAACAGCAATAGTGAGAGAGCTCCGCTATGAATGAGACTCATTTGCAGCAGCGAGGGTGGCATTGTGACAGAGTTCTCATTCGTGTCTAACAACAGCGCATGATGGCAATTCAAGAGAAGCAACATGATAGAGGTGCAACTAGCTTGTCTAATGATCCTTTACATGGGATTGGAGGTCCTATGACAAGGTCAAAGACTAAGAGGATGAAGCAAGCATTGCAAGGTCTGATTCTAAAGATTAAAGAGAAAGAAAACCATTGTGAAATAAGGACTGCACCTAATTGGGCCACTTTCCTACAAATTGATGAAGATGCTTTGTGGCCAACTTGAAGAATCACTTTGGGAAGCCCAATTTACAAGACAAGAAGCATTCATGGGCTGAGTTGATCAATTTTGGTGGACTATTAATATTGGACTGATTAGATAATAACTAGGTCCAATTTCTATCATTTTATTTGTAATTTTCATACTATTTTTTAGGTTAATTTTGTGGTGCTTTTTATTTTCTCTTAGCCTTAATAAATGCTTTCTAGAATGCTCCAGGTCATTTAGTGGCTAGTGGGAATTTATTTTCATGTTTATTGTCATTTATTTTCATTTAGTGGCATGCAATTATCAATGCATTTGGTAAATGCATATTAGTGAGAATTTACTACAACATTTCAAGATTAGCCTATAAATAGGAGACTCTTGTACTCTCCAAAGACAGAATTGGAAGATTAATTAAATTTGAGAGTTTCTCTAATTTGTGAGAGCTTTTCCTTTGTTCTTGGTTAAGAACTTGATAGTGTTGGTTCTATCAGCAAGTCACGGTTAGGGTCAGGTTCCTTTTTTTTTATACCTGTTTTCAAGACAATCCTAAGTGTTCTCTTATCATAACAAGAAATAGTGAGTAAGAGAAGAGCGCGAGTGAGAGTGAGCGTGCTTATTGGATTTTCTTGAGTGCCAAAGTTTTTGGAATAGTTGAACATATAATCTTTCAAATTTAACATATAACCATTCTAAAAAGGTAGCCTTTAGAACAGATATTTTATAACCGTTCTAAAAATAACATTTATGAACAACTTCCCTACAACCTTTTCTAAAACTAATGTTTTTATTTATAAAAGTACCACCTCATTTTTTTAAATACAGTACTTTTATAATTGTTATAAAAAGTTCTTCTAAAGTCTCTTTTTTGCACTAGTGTTACTTTTACCAAATTGGTAAAATTTTTATTGTATCAATTTTTAGACTATGTTTTATGGATTGGAAATGAATGCTAATTGTGTTTTTATTTTTTTAAAACTTTTGTAGGAACTCCAAGAAACCATGGACTCAATTTGGGGAGCAGAAATTAAAAAGAGCAAAAAATCCAATTATGAAGGTCTAGACAAAATTAGCTACATACCTGATGTCATTATTGGTCGCATTATCTCCTTTCTACCAACTAACGAAGTAGTTTGTACTAGTGTTTTATCCAAGAGATGGATATACCTCTGGACATTCATCACCAAGCTAGAGTTTAAGGATAAAGACACATTCTTTCGTAAAATTAGGATAAGCAATGCCCCTTTTTATAACTTTGTGGATGAAGTATTACTTCAATTGAAGAGATCAATTATCCATAAAATTATAAAAGGGGGTTTCCCTAGCTTGAAGTCTAGCTTAAACTTTAGCTTGGTGATGAATGTCTAAAGGTATATCCATCTCTTGGATAAAACACTAGTATGAACTGCTTCTTTAGTTGATAGAAAGAAGATAATGCAACCAATAATGACATTAGGTAGATCGCTGGTTTTGCCTGGACCTTCATAATTGTAGTTTTTGCTCTTTTTAATTTGACCTCCCCAAATTGAGTCCATGATTTCTTGGAGTTCCGAAAAAAGAATAAAAAATATAAAACGCAATTAGCATGCATTGCCAAGCCATAAAACATAGTATTAAAATTGATACAATCAAAGTTTTAATTGGTAAGAGTAAGTTGATACGTAAGACTTGTAGTGGATCCATTTATTAGTCCATGGGGTACCAAAGCACCCCTTCCCTTTTAAAGAATTACATGCAAATATCTACAATGTGTATATTTGAACCCCTATCTTTAGTTTTTTTTAACTCTTTTCACGATAACAATTATTAATTTTTATTATTCCAATAGATTGTCTCCCTTGACTTGGGGTCCTATCCGCCACTGCATAAGATACCCCATTATTCTAAGAACATTTTCTTGTGGCCTGATTTTTAAGAAACAGTAAATCTCAAGTATTGGATTATAGAGGCACAAATAATGAAAACCAACCGACAAAATGTCCAAAATAATCAGCAATTAAAATAAAAAAAAACAGACACAAAATATCATGAGTGAAGAACACACCATGGGGAGGTGGTCGATAGAAATATGCTACTGGATGGAACCTTTGACACATGAAAGGAGGCTACACAGAAACTCATGAACACTACCAAAACCTAAGGCACCATATATCGAGAGAGAGAGGGTTTGACGTTGTTGAGTGAGAGGGCTGAATGAAAAATGTCAATATAAAGACCTAGCTTTAGCATTTTACATTTAATCTATGTAAGATTTTTTTTCAATTTTAGATTCTAACCATTCCAAACATTTCATTTTATTATCTTAGTTGACTACCACCGACACAAAATGTTAATAATGATGTCATCATGAATGGAATATTATAAATAAGATTTGGGTATGCATATGAATACTAATTAATGGTCTTGAATTTAAAATAGATATGCAATTGTAATTAAATATCATTGACGCAAGATAAGAAAATAATTATTTAATATTTTATATTGATTATTTTTAATTGGGTAAAATATATTTTCTATTTTTAATTAAAAAGTTTAATTCCTTAGTTGAATTGATTTTATTATATATATAATACTTTTTTCTTTTATAAATATTAAGGGCAAATAAAATTCTATGAATGACTGCATAATCATCAATTAATGAAAAGTTGAAGTCAAATATTCATTAATGCAAATTATTAAATCCCATTATTCTTCTCCCAATAACTAATAATAAATGCATATTTTAAATATATTTTCTATTAAATGTCTCACTAATTAATATACCCAAATTGGTCCTTAATTTATTGAGAGGAACTGATGGTCCTTCTATAAGGCTCTTCACAAAAAATGGAGCACTTTGTTTTTCATTATATAGCTTTATAAGGTAGCATACAAGATACCTCTTCCTTACCTTTGCATTGCGAGGAGCTAGCCACTGGACAATCGGGTATGTAATTATTTTTTTATTTGCCTTTATAAAAATACTATAAGTATCTTTTATTTTTTTTAATTTAGTGATGTATAATGCTCTTAAACTTTATTGTTTTTACTACACCAAAAATAAGTTAATGATTACTGACAAGGGTAAAATTGGTATATTAATATAAAATAAAACCCCATAAAAACCAACTTTTTACCTATTTTTATTAATTGTTTCGTGTAATTTTATTACAAATGTCTTATCCTAATGTATTAAATAAATGAAAAAAAACATAATTAAAAACAAGTTATCGAAAAAGCCCTTATTTTGGGAAGAAAAAAGTGTGTCAAAACTTTCTTACTTTATATTTCATCCACTTCATATTATATGACGTATAATGTTTTGACACAAGCATTAAGAAATAAAATTATTATCTTGAATTTCATAAAAATACTACCTTTGGTTCTATCTATAAACAACAAGTGTAGTGTAAAAATGCACTATACTTGTTGCTTATAAATAGTACTAAAAGTAGTATCACGTAACTTCCTAATATACCTTTTACCTTATTTATAATTAATTACCTAATAACAACTATTTTCACGAAGGGTCATTCATAAACAAAATTAATGCTTCATTAGATTTGTAAAATGACAACTAATTTACAACATTTTTTTTGTTAAAATAGGTCATATAATATTCAATAAATACGTCATATAAGGAAAAATAAAGTTCAATAAATGAATGCATAATAATCAATTAATAAAAACATGAAAGTCAAATATTCATTAATTATACCATAAAAATTCATTATCCTTATCCTTATAACAAAAAATAAATATGCATTTCAAATCCACTATCTGTTAAATGCATCACTAATTAATATAATTTGTGAAAAAATGATAAAAATAATTAAAAACAATTGTCTAAAGTGCCCTTATTTAATTTGGGAGGGAAAAGTGTGTAAAAATCCCATTATTTTATATTATAAAAGATGAGGAGGGCTAGGAGCATGACTTTTAACACACTCCTTCAAAGACAAACATTCTAATTGATTAAAATAATTGAAAGGCACATAATTTGGAGAAATAATAATTAAATGGTGACCAATAATTTTTTAAAATTTAAACCAATTAACAAGTTGTAACGACCCTGTATGCATCTGGTTCATTAACATTATAATATGGTCTTAAGCGCAGTAGTTACTTAACATAATGAAGTAAACACGGAAGCATTAAAAATAAACAAGACGTCATCTTACGTTATACAATACAACTAAAACATTATGTATGAAATTTTGATATACATCTTGGCACCCGGGTTCTGTTCCATAAGGTACATCATACAAAACAAACCCATACCGAGTTACAAAATATACAATAAAAGTGAGCCAATGGACTCTCCAAAAAGGACCACCTTCCCTATTAGCTCCCTCAACTCGGTCTCAGCCTCTTGTCCAGGATCCTCAATTAGTGGCCAAATCGGCCTCAGCCAACTTGGCCTCTCGATAGGGATCCACTGAACAACCCCTACTCAGGTCTCTTACCTCAGACCTTGTCCTCTGCTTTCTGGCTATCACCTGCGATAAAATATAATCCCTAACCAGTAAACTCAGGGTTCTTGGAGACTCACCTCCCCCTGGTTCACTTCCACAATACATGGCATTTATATTGGCATTACAAATAACATAGCCAACCCGGCCTTTAATAAAATAATACATGTACATAACCACACCAACATGTCATTCCATCACCAATATGCAATTTAGCTAGCCAGTGCAGATATCATACACAATTGCATATAAGATATACAAGTTAGACAGCCAGTACACAAAAAGTGCACTCTTGTATATCTTCCAGTGTACTCCGCGTACACATCACGCATCTCCACCTGAGGTCCCAAACCTCGAACTCCACGTGAATTTCACCAAAGACATGCACAAATGTATAACCAGATATATAACTTAGCCAACCAGTGCACTCCACGTACACAATTTTATATCCAGTTATACAAATTAGACAACCAGTGCACATCTCCATTACATGTATGTTTTCAATCAAAAAGCAATAACACCCAATGTAAATACACGCACCATGACATCTAATAACCATCATTCCCCAAGAGTATGGTGGAACACATTCAAGGGAACAAACTCCCAAGAACAGAGAGCTTACCTTCTCTGATCACAGCACCGACCTCCCTCAGCTGCGTGTTCACGACCATATATATCTTCTTTATCAAGCCCTACACTAGGCACAAAAGATATCAAGAACGGTTCTCAACTGTCTCATGAAAAGAACCCGGTTCTTTTCCAGACCTTAGACATAAACCTCCAACGTTGACTTGTAAACCCCCAAAAATATCTGGGCATAACAAAATACCCAAAACCCAAAAAAGTTATCTTTCAAGGTTGAACCTTCATCACAACAACCTTCTAAGTATATTCTTCCAAAGAACCATCACTCAAAACCAAACCTAACTCATATGGGTCATTTTTCCTCTTAAACCCAACTCAAAATAAACGATAAAACTCACGTGTCTTACCTTAGAAATCGTAAGGAAAGCTAGATAACAACTTCTCCAAGCTTGGATATCCTTAACGTGCCTTCTAACTCTTAAAGATTGAAACTTTGCACTTTCTTTGAAGAAATGATCTCCTTGCCTAATAGTTTTTACAGCTAACAAATGGTGGAAACTGGTTTAGAAGGTGATTCTCTCCAATCCTCACGTTGGATGTGAAGGTGTTTAGGTCAAGAAATGGTTATCTAAGAAGCTTTTCTCACTTTAACAATGGAGGAAATATGGAATAAGAGAGAGAAAATGTTTCAGCAAAGGTGGTGGAAATATGGATTACTAAAATATCTCACTCGTGCATATCTTAAATAGCTTGAAAGTTAACACGCGTCATAAAATAATATGAGAGTTTTCCTGCGTCAAAACAACCAGTAGGGAGTCAACACGTGTCACTTGTATCAAGTGAATATGTAGGGTCGACACGTGTAAAAAGGCTAAGTCTGGGTTAAACAGCAAGTACTGACTGTTTTAATCACTTACAAATACTTATGTAATCGATTGCATAAGAACCCATCCTTGGTACTATAGTACATCCAATGTTCCCTCCTCCTCCGACCTCATCCGACCTAATCCAACCTATCCCGAACTCATCCGACCTATTCCAATCTAATCCGACCTCATCTGACCTAATCTAAGTTCCTACCTTGGTACTTCACAAGTCCAAGGTTCCTAACCCGGTAACTTTATCAAAAGGGGTTACGAGCTCTTCCGGTTTTTCTACCCGGTAGCTCTTACAAGTCAACTAAATACGAGCTCCTCCGAGCTCAACCGAGATCACACCGGTCTATCTGAGATCACAACTTGGACCTCAAAGAAAAAGAATATACGAGCACTGCCGATATAGCTACCCGGTCGCTCTTCCCTTCCTTGTCTGATTTCCTTCCCAAACAGCAACGCTTTTACCCAACAGTGCTAAGTACATACACCACTTACGTGGTGATAACCCGATCATGTACTAATCCAATCTTCCTATAAGACTAACATTCAACACGGTCTTGTATTTGAAAATGTGTTATCCACACCCCCTCTTATCCGAGTTCCAAAATACACCCCCCTTTTGTGACACCTGGTCATATGAACCCGGATTTATCACAGGGTCATTATAAAAGTGTTCAAAAGAATGTGTCAAAAATGTATTCTGGGCATTTTTCATAGGTACCTATTTGGGTAAAGGACATAAATAGGCCAAACAAACCAAACATGGTAGACCTATTTCACTTGCTTCCCTAACTTAAATAATCGTCATATGAAAATTCAATAATAGAAAAAGAGAAACTTTCTTCGATGAGAATAGTTTCTCTTTTTAATTAATCTTTGATTCTCCTAACCAATGGTTGGCAAGGTGGAAATAAGTTTGATAAGTCTAACTACAATAGTATAGTAGTATAAAACTCATTATAATATAATAAAAAACAGATTAATAATTTAAATTATATTTGAATAATTGAACTCATATTTTCAATATTGGTTAATTAAAACTATAGGCATTGTGTAATGATTAGGTGTTTCTTTTTTGTTTTTATGTTTAGAAAATAATTAGTTCTCATATTTTTTATTAGAAAGCACATGTTTTAATGTAAAGTTATGGTTAAATTGTAATCTAAAAATACATTTAAATTATGCTTAACAATTTAAAATTAATTTTTAAAGTCAATTCAATCCAATTTTACAACTATCATATGCCTTAAAAAATTTAGTGAACTACATCTGGATAATATAAAAAAATGTAATTTTCATGATACATAAACAGTTATATAGAGCTATAAGTGTTTGTGATGATATAATATATGGTGCACTTGGTATGAGGTTTGGCAATAATTTGTTGTCTTGTACACAACAAATATATGAGACAAACCAACATCTCAAATGGCACCACCTAAGGAGCAAAAATAGGATGACACTTCCTATTATGCAACTTCGTTGTTGACATGCATTGACAATTTACAAGCATTTAAGGTTGTATATCAGATGGCACCTTATGCAAAAACACAAAAGACCACCACGAACTACCATCTTAGATGGTGCCTCCTCCTGCCTACATGGAAAAAGAAACCTTTGCAAGTAATTTTTTTCCTACACCTGTTTGATATATATATTTTAAAATAATGCTTATTTTGTCAAAAAGCCAAATCATTTTTTCTGTTGTTCAATGGATAATTATATTTTAGAGCTCTATATTGAAAGTCCCTATTACTTGATTTCAAATGAAAATCAGTGTGCTTCCATTTAAGTGAATGAGTTTCAAGAAAGAATTTTCCTGTACTGTTTTGGAAGGCAATAGTGTAATGAGTTGCTGCTAAGACAAAATTCAAGAATCTAGTGGGTGGAAGAATGAGAGAATAACACAAAATTATTCCATACGATTGTGCATTGGAGAAAAAGGTAATATACACACTAGTGCAAAGAAGGGATTTAGAGTAGCTTTTCAAATGATTATAAAAGCATCATTCTAGAAAAAAATACAATGACATTTTTTAAAATAAAGACATTGTTGTTGGAACAATTGAAGGGAAACTGTTCTTAAAACCTTCATATTTAATAAAACTCTAAAAATGCATATTTGCACTTTGCTCTCACTCCCTTCTCCCTCGATGCACTTTACTCTCACTTTGTCTCCCTCATCGCCCTCACACTCCCTTTCTTGCCTATTGTTGTTCTTCCACCAAACTGTTGATGCTATCATCATATTATTTCTTCCTCGCACTCCCTCCTTTGTTCTTTGTCTTCTTCTTCTTCTGTATTCTTTGAATAAAGGATCGACTAAAACATTTCATGGTAAAATATTTTCCCATGTCATCGTCGCTCACTCACTCGCACAACCTAAAGATCTTTTCCAAGTACCTCACCACCATGCGCCATTACCAAACTCCAATGGAGTTCCCCGCCACTACCAAGACATGAGGTTCTGCAGTTGCTTAAATATATCATGCTCATGTTCAAAACCTTTTTGTCTAGTGTTATATTTCATGAGTGAAGAAATGGGTCCATGGTCATTTAATCTAGATAAAAACAAATTAGAGAAAGGGGGAAATACAAAACTATAAATATAAGTATAAAAGTTGGTCATGATTTTTGGTAAATTATGTAGCATTTGTTTTCCTTCAACTCATTAGTGTTTACAAATATCTATTATATTTTAGGTTCACACTAGTTTTCCTTCTTATGGTAGTTCTGAGGTTGGCCACAAATTTGTAAGGCTCATATCTAAGTCAAGTAGAAGTTAAGTAATGAAGTTTGTAAATACCAATGCCATTATAAATTGGCATGTTGCTTCTAGAAACTTAGTTGTGGAATCCACCATTGTAAAAAGTCAACTGCGTCCCATGATGATTTTAAAATCGTCATGGAATTTGTTGCATTTTTACAATAAAAGCCTTATGTCTAATTTTACATCGATTTTCCTAAAAATTGTCATAGAAAATGCAATTTCAACATTGGTTTTCTAGAAAATCATCATAGAAAATACAATTTCAACATCAGTTTCCCAAAAAATCGTCATAAAAAGCCTCTTTTATACAACAAATTTATGGTGAACTGATGTTGATATTGCATTTTCTATGACAGTTTTTTAGAACTGATGTAGTTTTGAATTTTTAATATTTATTTTGTTTTACAATCAATCCAACCTGTAATTTAACAAAAACATACACATGAAGTGTAGACCAAAACAAATATAGAAAATAGATCTAGGTAGTGCAGACCTTGACAATAGAGACCAAATTATAAATTAATTAAGTAATACCAATAAATATCTTGTAAATGATGTATAATATCAAGCATTGTCAAACATTGATCAATGCATTTTTTTTAAATTCTTAAAAGTATCTTGGTCATTCCTTTTGAATTGTTGTAACTTTCTCTAATTCCAATGTTGTTTGATCACTAAATCACTGCAACATGTAATTAAACACAAGTTAATCACATTAAATAATGAAAAGTGTAATTACTAAAAATGTCAAAGTAAATTGGTATATTATTGAACATAAGCTAATTACATTTTTTATTATTAAAAGCCTAATAATTGAAACTTGTTAAGGTACACTAGTTTACCATGTTCCATTTATTCTTCAAACCCCCCATGATTATGGTACACATCCAGTGCATGACATAATTGCAACACTCATAGCCTCTAGTTTGAATATGGTGCTAAATGCAATATGAAATTTAGTTAAATCTCATAATTACAAAGTTATAAAATGTAGTCAATCATATTGAAGCATAGATTAAATGACTTACTTTTATGTCAATCTAGTGAAGTGCAATTAAAGTTTTACTCTAGGAGAGATTGCCATGGAATTTGTTCAATTCCTTCATAGCACTAGTTAAAAGAAACATGCATGTATATTGTTAGATCTAAATATCCATGTGTATTAATACTAAGAATGGAGTGAAAATGTTACAAATTGAAACTTAACTTGTCAACTACGACTCTGATGTGAATTTCAAGCTTCTTATGCAAGAGACAAAACCATACAATGACATTGTTCCTTGGATAGAAAACATGGAGTTTCCAACGGTCCTTATATTGGGGAATAATAATTAGTGATGATGCAAACATTATTTAAATGCATTAGTTAACTTTTTTACTCACTGATTCAATTAAGCTCCTAAATTGATTTTTCTTTGTGATTCCTTTAACCATGTTCGAATTTAAAGTTGAGATTCATCACATCATTCATTTGCATTTGGTTTGGACTGAGACTCTAGGAATCAATACACAAAAACATTGGCCAAGTTTATTGACAACTCAATCATAAATCCATTTTTATTAAACAAAGGAAATTGTTTATCATATTATCAGTAATTAGTTAATAAATTACCCATCAAATAAAATATAATTACATTGTCCACAACAGTAATATAGAGAATAACAATAGGATTCGACCTATGAACAAATTCAACATGTTTCTTTGGACATCTTTATGAATCCTATTTAGTTAATAAATAACATAAGTTAATGTTAGTAAAGAGTTTTTGTGAATATATATAAGAATTTCTTAATACATATAGATCTTCAACAAATTGGGTTAATTATGTTTTGTTTTTAGTTCTTGAGCTAATACTTTATCATGTTTTTTTTAAATTGTAGATCTTCAACAATCTGGGTCCAATGCCTAAGGACAATATTGCCAACTTTCAATAATGTTGGGCAAATATTTCTCATGAAGTTGCCAATTTATAAACTTATTTATTTAATTATGGTGTTTGTCTAGCACCCAATGAATACTTATGTTTTAATGTTGAGACATAAGGTTGTGATAAATTTATTTGTGTAGTGTATATTAAGGTAATGAGTAGTATAATTTGGTTAGTAAGGTTTTAGTAGAATTTGTTTACAATGAGTATGTAGTACATTTGCTTTTATATGTCAAGGAAACATATTAAGTTGAATCAGCCTGATTGTGTTGTCTTTTTGTGTGACTGTTATGTCTATTTATAGGAAGGAAATAAATAAAACATATTATATTAAAAAAATAAAAAATTAGATCAGTTATTGTCATAATCAATCTAAAAAGTTAACCTTTTAGATTGGTCATGGAAAATAACCATTCTAAAAAGTTATTTTTTAGAATGGTTATGGCAATGCAATAGCAATGATATATCAACAAATAGTTCTAAAAAGAATCACGTATAAGAAAAATTAAATAATCTAATCATGCTTATACACAAACAACATAAGCAATTAGATCAAGTGCGGAAAAAATTAAGATCATAAATACCTCTTGCCATTACTATTTTTTTCTTGCTCCAAAGATGAGTTGCAGTTGTTCGTGAGTTAAGTAATTCGTGAGTACTTTGTAAGTCTTCTAAACTCCAACTCTAATGCACAGATGGTGTATTGCATATATTTTAGAGTGAACTTAGGGAACCCAAACATGTACTATATATAGCACTTAACCATCAAGGTGTCTGTTATTAGTAGTGTGCATAAAATATGGGTGTTGTTGGGATATTTCTGTTACTGAAATAATGTGGACCATATATTTGACTTTATCCTCAGTCAAATACCAAAACAACTCAGTTACTAAAACAACCAAAAATAAAGGCTCTTAGGCATGATGCACGTTACATTCTTCCACTTGGTCCACATATCCCGTCATATACTATAGTGAGAAATAAAATACCTGAATCATGGCGATAGTTCCTCTAATATATACGAGTAGTATCTTCCATGTATTACATTGCATTATATTTCTCAAGCCCATACAACTTAATGAATAAACCTAATGTTTATTCTAGGTCCAAACTTAATTGATGTTTCTCAAAGTAAATAACTATAGATGCGCATAAATTGAATGAAAAACATCATAATAGAGTTTCTTAATATCATTCTTACAATGAAAATCACATATGGGATTCAAGTCCCATCCTTTCCACATGATCCTTAAATTTAAATGGTGGCATGCCCTTAGTTAAAGGATCGACATTCATTAATTCAGTGTTAATGTGCTCAATAACCACTGTATTATCTTTAGCACTTTCTCTTATGGCTAGATACTTAATGTCGATGTGTTTGCTTTGACTATAACTTTTGTTATTCTTAGCCATAAAAACAGAATTTGAATTATCACAGTATATCTTCAATGGCCTAGAAATGGAATCCATAACTCTAAGCCCAAAAATGAAACTCCTCATTGAGATAGCCTCAAAACAAGAAACGAACTCAACCTCCATAGTGGAAGTAGCAGTCAATATCAGCTTGACACTTCTCCAAGACATAGCTCCAGGCTAGCATAAAAATATATCCCGAAGTCAATTTTCTCGAATCAACACAGCCAGCATAGACTAAATCTGAGTAGCCAATCACTTCCAAGTTGTCAATCCGTCTATACATAAGCATTTAGTCCTTAGTTTCCTATTGGTATCTCATCACTTTCTTTGCAACTTTCCAGTGGTCTAAACCTGGGTTACTTTGATATCTCCTTAACACTCCAACACAAAAGCAATATCAGGTCTTGTGTAGACCTGAGCATACATAAGGCTTCCAACAGCTAAAGCATAAGGAATGTTCTTCATTTGTTCTCGCTCAAGATCATTTTTTTCGGGCACTGGCTTAAATCAAACCTGTCACCCTTCACAATGGGAGCTATACTTGGTGAACAATCACTCATTCTAAATCTATCCAAACTTTGTTAATATAGGTCTCTTGAGACAAACCAAGAACACGTCTTACTCTGTCTCTATGTATCTTGATACCAATAATGTAAGAGGCATTACCCATATCCTTTATATCAAAGTTCTTAGAGAGAAATTGTTTCACATCATATATCAAACCCTTGTCATTGGTTGCAAGTAAAATATCATCTACATATAAAATAAGGAAACAAATTTTGCTCCCACTGACCTTCTGGTATATACAGTGAAGAAATAATGTCACAAAATTTTAAGTACCACTGACGGGAGGCTTGTTTCATATATAGATTTCTTAAGCTTGCATACCAATTGCTCACCCTTAGTAGAGGAAAATCCTTCAGGTTGTTTCAAATAAACATCTTCCTCTATGTCTCCATTGAGAAAAGTCATTTTCACAACCATTTGTTGCAACTCTAAGTCAAAATGTGCAACTAGTGCCAGAATGATGCGAAGAGAATCTTACTTAGATATAGAAGAGAATGTCTCCTTGTATTTGATTCCTTCCTTTTGATTAAATCCCTTGACTACGAGTCTTGCTTTATATCTCTCAATGTTGCCTTAATGAGTCTTTCTTGGAAAGACTCATTTACATCCAATGGCTTTGCACCATCAAGCAACTGAACAAGATCCTAGACTCCATTCGATGCCATAGAATTTGTCTCATCTTTCATAGCATCATACCACAATTTTGATTCTTTAGAACTCATGGCTTGTGAAAACGTTTTAGGATCATTTTTAGCTCCCATAGTATAGTCAGATTCCTGTAGATAAATAACAAAGTCACTCAGTATCGTTGATTTCTTTATTCTGGTAGATCTCCTTAATGTCGTTTCATTATCTTCTTGAGGAACTTGTTGTTCAATTGGTTAATCAACAATTTCTTCTTGCTCCTCATGAACAACTTGATCTACTAGATTATCAGTTGGTTGTGGATCTTGAATGATAGGTTGCATAACACCCAGTTGAGCTGGAAGGGTATTGTTAATAACAATCAATCTAAGATTTGAAGTGGATGGTTGAGTAACTGAATGATCTTTCTTAGAAACAAAATCTCTGGATTGATCGCTCCCACTAATCAAGTCATTCTCAAGAAATTCAGCATTTCTTGATTCCACAATCATTGTACTATGATATGGACAATAAAAATTGTATCCCTTAGACCTTTCAGCAAATCCAATGAAGCATTCACTAATGGTCCTTGGGCCAAGCTTCTTTTCTCGTGGGTTATATATTCTCACTTTAGACGTACATCCCCAAATGCGTACATGCCGCATACTCGATTTCTAACTCTTAAATAACTCAAATGGTGTCTTTGGGACAGCCTTAGTTGGAACTCTATTCAATATGTACACTGTCGTCTTTAGTGCTTTAGTCCACAATGACTTAGGAAGCTTGGAGCTACTAAACATATTATGCACCATGTCCATTAAGGTTTGGTTTCTTCTTTTTGTTACACCTTTCTGATTCGGAAAACCAGATGTGGTGTACTAAGCAACAATCTCATGTTCTTGAAGAAACTTCACAAATAGATTATGTGCTTGTCCATTCTCTGTGTATCTACCATAATATTCATCACCTCTATCGGATCTCATGATCTTAATTTTCTTTCCTCATTGTTTCTCCATTTCGGCCTTAAAAACTTTAATGGCATCTAAAGCTTCATCTTTAGAATGAAGTAAGTAAAGATACATATATCGTGAAAAATCGTCTATGAAGGTGATAAAGTATTTCAGACTACTTGCGTCCATGTCTGGACAACAAATATCTGTATGTATGATTTCTAATAGATTTGAGCTCATCTTTGCACCCTTCTTAGACTTGTTAGTTCGCTTACCCTTAATGCAATCTATGCAAGTATAAAAATTAGCAAAATCCAAAGCACTAAGTACCCCTTCATTTACTAATCTCTTAATTCTCTCTATAGAGATGTGTCTTAATATTAGGTGCCACAACATAGAGGAATCATCATTCATAACACATCATTTTGAGCCAACATTAACATGCATAGCATCAAAAGTGGTATCATTTTACAAATTAATATAGAAAAGACCATATTGCAAATCAATCCACCATGTATTATGATTAATCATATTAGATTCATAACAAACTAAAGAGGTATGCATACCTTTCTTTTCCAAACCATAGCTTGAACTAAGGACAATCTTTCTTCATGTGCCCTTCTTTTAATAGAAGAAACACATGGATTCTTTCTTAATTCTAGCTTGAGGTGGTATTTTACCACTTTCCTTGTTCTTTTGGCATTTCTTATTATTCTTCCTTTCAATCATCATAAGAGAACTTTTTCCTTGTTCCAACTACAACCTCCCCTCTTCTTGAACAGACATGGTCATGAGTTCATTAACAGACCATTTGTCTTTATGTGTGTTGTCGGATATTTTTAGGGACCATATGGTGCTAGAAGAGTATTCAGAATAAAATGCACTAGAAAGGAGTCAGACATGCCCACCTTTAGAGTTTTAAGTTGAGCTGCAATATCTCTCATCTGCATGATGTGCTCACGCACACCCCTCAGAGTATTGAGCTTCATGGAAGAAAATTTCATTATTAAGGTACTGGCCAATGCCTTCCCTGAAGTCTCAAATAGTTCATCAATGTACTTCAGGAGCACCCTCACATTGTCATACTGTTCAACTGAGCCCTTAATATCATCCTATATTTTAGTCTTAATGAACATCACACAGAGTCGGTTGGATCTTTCCCATTTCTCATACAGATCTATCTCATTTGGTTCATTGTTCTTTGTAATTGCTGGTGACTCAGCTTTCCTGATAGCATATCAATGTTTATATACCCTAACATCAACATAATCTTTTCCTTCTAGATAGAAAAATAATCTCCTCTCAATTTCTGAGACATCAATTGTATTAATAGGTTGTATAGTTGCAAAATAATTCAGCATATGTGCTTATCATTAAAATTTGAGACACAAATAATGTATTATGATTTATCAATGTAAGTCATGCTTATAAGATTATGAATTTAGCGACATAAAGTTTTCCCGTGGGCTAAAATTTTAATTCAATATTAAATTCACATAAACATTATGATAAAACTATCAAGTTATATTTCTTGATCCATGTGGGCAAATCAAAAAAATATAATTTAATATTTTATCCTAATTAATCATACAAAAATATAATAGAAATTCATGTGGGATAATATCTACTATATTATATTATGATTAATTACAATAAATATCATCTACCTTATGTGATCTAGAGAGTTTTAATATATAATTTAAATAATTAAAGTTGATGTGGCTAGACTTTAATTAAATTAAATTATAAAAATTAAATTATAAAGATCACTAAATATTATCTAATTTCCAAAATTAATTTTACCACAATTAGCCATAAATAATAAAATTAAATAATCAATCATTCAGATTAATCAACTTAATATTACATGTATAGGAAAAAAATAAATTAATACATGTAATGACAAAATAGCAATAAATTACGTGAACATATATCACAAAATAGTAACTTGAAAAGTGTAACAATTAATTACAATATTATGCCTAATTCCTTATATGATCTTTAAACAACTTAATATATAACTTTAATCAAATTATAGATATTGTGACTAATCCATAATTAATTAAAATTATAAAGATCACTTAAACATAAAACTTAATCATGAGAATAAATCATATTATGCACTTCAAGATCAAGATATAATATAATGATGAATAAAATTATCATATACAATTGCATAATTGAAACATAATTTTATATATTTGATTTAATATATATATGCATAGAATAAAATTTTCCAGAATATATTCAAACATAAAACAAATCAAAACTTTATAAAATGCAAAAGTAAACAGAAACGCATAAGCATATAATAGACATTAAAAATGACAAAATGTCAATTAACTTCAAGTGGCCCAATGGTTAACATGAGTCTTCTTAAGCAGAAAGACACAGGTTTGAAACCCAGTTAGTGCAAAATGGTTATATATATATATATATATATATATATATATATATATATATATATGTTCATCATCTTCAACCTTGAGTTGGGTCACTTAGACCCGGTTGTGACCCACATACCCGAAAAAGAGCAAAAAAATATAATTATGAAGGTTCGGACAAAATTAGCTACCTACCTAATGTCATTATTTGTCAGATTCTCTCCTTTCTACCAACTAAAGAATTGATACATAAGACCTGCCGTGGATCCATTTATTAGTCAAGGTGGTACCAATGCACCTCTTCCCTTTTAAAGAATTACATGCAAATATCTATAATGTGTATATTTGAACCGCTATGTTTAATTTTTTTATACTTTTTTTACGATAATAATTATTAATGTTGATTTTTTCAATAGATTGTCTCCCTTGACTTGGGGTCCTATCTGCCATTGCATAAGATACCTCATCATTCTAAGAACATTTTCTTGTGGCCAGATTTTAAAGGAAACACTAAATCTCAAGTAATATATAATAGAGTCACAAATAATGGAAAACCAACCGTCAAAACGTTGAAAATAATAAGCAATTGAAATTAAAAAAAATGAAACCCAAAATCTCATGAATAAAAAACATACCATAGGGAGGTTTTCGGTAGAAATTTGCTAATGGATGGAACCTTTGACACATGAAAGGAGGTTACACAGAAACTCAAGAACACTACCAAAACCTAAGGCACCATAGAGAGAGAGAGAGAGAAAGTGAGAGAGAGAGAGAGAAAGAAAGAGGGTTTGACGTGGTTGAGTGAGAGGGATGAATGAAAAATGTCAATATAAAGAAGTCAATGATGGCTAGAATGAGAAAGAGATGTTACTAATTAAAATAAATTAAATTTTATATTAATTATATAAAACAGTGAGGTTTGACTAGCTTGTATGACTTTTTGCAAATAAGAAAAAGAAGTGTTGACGGTTCTGGTATGTGCAAAGGGCTAAACTTCAATTTCAACATCTATTTTTAAAAATCGATGTTAACTAAACAAAAATAATATTGGTTTTTTAAAAATTGATGATGTTAACTGAGTACACACAATATTAATTTTTAAAAAACTGATGTTAATGATGATATTTTATTTACAAAGATGGCACTGTGCATTTTGTAACATCGTTTTCTCCTAAACCGACTTGGATCTAGTGATGTAAAAATTACTTTTTAATAGGAAACTTAACAAACTCGACTAGAATTGTCTCCAATGATATATACAGATAATCTATATAAAAAATATTTTAAAAATTGAGTCAATTCTTAAATTGACATAAATTTCTTTCGCGATGAAAAAATCTGACAAATTAATAATTATATATTTTTTTAACAGTTTTAGACTGCCAATTGGTTTTTTAATAATACATTACAATATTGACGGGTGAGTCACATACTGTATTCAAGTTTTGTGCCCCACGTCTTACAGAATTCTCCTTCTGTGGTCACATATTAGACACCATTGTGTTAGATTTAGACCTATCTACTGCGTGTATTGCATCTACAAGTATTCATCCATACCAGTTTGAGATGGAGAGTGAGGAAAAAACGAAGTCTTTTTGCTCGTGACATTCTGAAACAATTCAATAATAATGTAGAATGTCTAAAGAATGAGCTGTCAAAGGTATGCTTCCTTGCATCACCCTGTTTTTTTGTAATGAATATTGACAAGAATGAAATTTAACAGGGGAAAGTTACACTAACACATTCTTTTAACACTTTTTTTGTTGATTGAAATTTGTTACTGGTGAAACTTTGTTAAACGTACAACGAAAGATACCATTTCTTGAGACTCTTATTTTGAAGGTTAGTAAATGACTGATTAAAACTAGCTATGCAATCCAATAATCAACAAACTTCACAAATTGTAGTTGATCGTCAAATTTTTTGCAAAGGAATGAATACTGATTAGTTTTATTCGGTTATTTTGATTCGAATTAATATAGTTTGCTTTTTTTTTTATTAATGTGTTATTTGGTTCTTGTCATGCAATATAGTACTTCCTCCAGATTTTAATTTAAGCAAAAAAATCAAATGATATTGAATATAAATATAAGTAAATTTCAATTAATTTTGCTCTATTTAATTAGTTTATGTTTAAAATATCTTTTATTTAATAATTGATATAGCTTATATTTGAATTCGGAGGAAATAATTGATATAGCGTTATCATTGATTGTCAATAGGGCGTACTTCAATTTGGTGAAGAACTTTCACATCCTCGTAAGGTGCCTTCATGTTTTATATTTAATCTTCAAGTGGTGAATTTTGAAGGTCTGAACGGTAAACAGAATGAGCTGTGTTTCGCTAAATTTGTAAATGGATCACGCTCAAGACTTGAAGAGGGTGAGTGTCAGATTTGAAAAGGTTAAAGAGAAGACAATTTTGTTTAAGAGAAGTGTTAGTGCTACGGTTATAGATTTTTCATCCCTTCCTAGTTACTAATTTACTGAAGCAGTTTTGGCTTGGGGTTAGGACAACAATGGCATTTTATGTTTATTACAAATCATAGTTTATGTGTTAGTCATGTTTCTCTGAAGCATATTGATTTTCTTTTTAATTAAATTAATTAATTAAGCATTTCATGGCAACACTAACAATAACTTTTAGAGAAATGCTTATTAATACGAAAAGATTTTCATTCAATCAAATGAATGTGTGTAATGTTAATCTTTGTCAACAGCTTATCTTTTATTTCAAGATTATTTTAATTAATATTTATTTTGAAAAGAAGAAAAGAACAGTTCTATTTCGTACGAAAGATACGAATTTAAGGTTCTGCCTTTCTATTGGTTGAAACAACAATTAAATAATTTAAAAATTAAATAATTGCTCTATATAACTCTTTCCTGCGATTTGTGCAAAACACCTTTATTACGAAAAAGCATCATGTTCTTCAAAACCATCCAAGAAGGCTAATTCTTAAAATTTCCAACTGATTAAGAAGAAATAGTAATAGAAAGGTGGTTTGAATCATATTTATGTCTCTAAACCTGCCTCAAATTGCAAAATGGAACGCTGCAGACGTGATACCAAACTCGAGTAGAAAAATGAATATGATTAGCTAAAGAACAATAACATTGCAAATACCTACATACCTAACATACGACCTAGTTGGTTTATCTATATTACCAAGACGAGTGTAGGAATTTGGTGACCAACTTTAAATCTATAGAAAAGCTATTCTTCAACAGTTTTGTACTTCAAGGGTCCATAGATGTAGTCATGTAGATCAGCCATATACAAGTCCAATTGACACCCTTTAATTGTAGCAAGCTCTCTGTCTCAACCTTTGCCTTGTACCTCTCTCTTGGTCAACTGCATCAATATCTATCAGCAGGAAACAAGTTGTAAATTGAAATTAATTATATTAGCAAGTGAGAAAATTTTACTTATCCATTGAGCATTCGATTGTAGACATTATGGAATTGGGATCATACGATATGCAGATGAAAGTATTCGATGATGATCTGGTCAAACCAATGCGAAACTTATATGTGGGTGTGCGTGCAACCATATATATATATATATATATATATTCAAATAAGAAAATCACATGCAGGATTGTAGGCACTATTCGATTCACTAATTATTTTAGAAAGGGTAATTAGTCATTTTCGTCTATGAATGTGTAAGACGCGGACAAATCTGTCCTTAAAAGATGGAAATTCAAATTTTTGTCCCTGAAAGTGAAAAAAGTGTGACAAATCTATCATTCCATTAACTTTCGTCCATTACCGTTAATATCGAGGACGAATTTGTCAGTGTATTACACATTTAGGGACAAATTTGTCAGCTCTCTACCAAAAATATAATTTAATCTTTATATTCTCTCTTTTTTAATCATTGTAAGTATAATATTACAATAAACACTTAAAAATTAGAAAAACAAGCATAAGTTAAAACAAACATAATAATAAGCATAATATGTTTGTTATTCTTAAATTTCTATTATAACAACATTAAAAAATAACAAAATCAAGTTGGGTGTCATTTTTTTGTAAGGATTAATATAACGACTGTGCATGTAATTTGTTTGAGCCTCATATTTTAGGTAAGTATTATCTCATATTTTTGTTTTGAAATTTCTAATATGACAGTACCTTATCAAAAATATGAGACCCATGCAATAAAAAATGCACACTCATTAAATTAATTCTTACAAAAAAAATGAGAAAATGAGACCTAACTTGATTTTGTCATTACCTAATGTTGTTATAATAGAAATTTCAGAATAACAAATAAATTATTCTTATTAATCAATAATATGTTTATTATTATGTTTGTTTTAACATATAATACTTACCCAAAATATGAGACTCAAACAAATTAAAATGCACAGTCATTACATTAATCCTTACAAAAAAATTAGACCTAACTTGATTTTATCATTACCTAATGTTGTTATAATAGAAATTTCATAATAACAAACAAATTATACTTATTAAGCAATATTATGCTTATTATTATGTTTGTTTTAACTTATGCTTGTTTTTCTAATTTTTAATTGTTTATTGTAATGTTATGCTTGTAATGATTAAAAAAGATTAAATTATATTTTGGGTAGAGAGCTGGCAAATTCATCCCTGAATGTGTAGTACGTTGACAAATTCATTCCTGATATTAACGGTAACGAACGAAAGTTAACATATGGATAGATTTGTCACACTTTTTTTACTTTCAGGGATAAAAATTTGAATTTCCATCTTTTAGGGACAAATTTGTCAGCGCCTTACACATTCAGGGATGAAAATGGTTATTTACCCTTTTAGAAATTAATAATTATATTGGGCAATAGACTTGGAAATTGCCAACTCCTATGTAACAACCTTAATTTACACTGTGATTTATTATGTTTGTAAATTCATATAGGGATTTGAAAATTCTGATAAACACATTCAAAAAAAATCTAAATTTTATTTTTAAAGATTTTTATAGACTGAAGTTTGAGAAATGATATAATGACTAACATAACCCTGTAAATCAATAATTAGAAATAAATTGATGATGAAATGCCCATAAAATTTAAAGTAAAAAAGAATATATATATTTTAAGTCTAAATATTTATAATATTTAAATTGATTGTTGCAATGTTTTTGGAATTAATTGAAATTCTTGTGAAAAATAATGGAAAAGCCCTAGTTAACCATATAACTTAACCAATGTCATACGAATTTAGGGAATAATCCTAGCAAATTATAAGAGTTGTATTTTCAAGAGTAGAATAATTTTATGTAATTATTTTACTGGTTTAAAAATTTATGTGGGATATAATTTAATTTAATTAAGAGAGTTATCCTTAATTAATTAAGAAATTGAAAAAAATATCCATGAGGCCCTTATTATTTTCGGCCAACCCCAAATCAAATCCTAACTAATTAGTTCCATTTTTTACTTTGGTTACTTATAGATAATTGCAAGGGTTTTGATTTAAATAAAGGGGACTACACCAAGGAGATCTAACTCAGTTACTTGAGTAAGATGCATGAGTTGTTGTAAATTTCCTAATACTTGTCTTCAATTGCTTAAAAAAAATAAAATAAAGGGGACTACTATTCCCAATACCACTATTGCTATTTAGACTACAAAGATTAAGGAAAGGACCAAAATACCCTCTATGTACTTTCTACACTCCCCTACTCCCTTTCTCTCACCCCCACTATCCTAAACCCTAAGCCACGCCACACCGCCCCACCACCCCTCTCAAGATTGAAAGAGCACCACACCACCTCTCCCCATTATGATACGAAGGTTATCACACCGTCAAGTTCCGAATAACACCACGTTGTCAACATCGTGGTCGCTATCGCTTCGAGGTTTCGTCACCTTTGTGCCCCATCATCGAGCTCCAAGTAACCATTGCGGTCGTCGTCCATCAAAAAGATGTTGTACCGCATCAACCACCTTACACCGCACTAGATATTTCTCGTTTTGGATTTTTTTTGTAGGTTTTGTGAATTGAATCTATGTTGCCATTGTCAATGGGTTTTGGATGGTTGGTTTGGGATGTCAGGGGTTGATGTTCTTGTGTTGGAGGTTAAGAACAATGAAAATACATTTTTTTTTTGTTGTATATTGTACAACAAAATTGTATTTTTGTTGAACACATGGGTGTAAAAAATAAAAGCATTAGAAGTACGATCCCATAGTACAATACAACAAAATCACATTTTGATTGATTTTATTTTTTTACATACCATGTGTGTAATGAAAATACGATTTCGTGTTGTTGTGTTTTATTTTTCACCCCCATGTAGGCAACGAAAACACATTTTCATTGTGTTTCAATCCAAGGAGCAATTTTGGAATATAGTTAAAAGACTCCCACATGGATAATACCATTAGCAAAAGTGATAGTACCAATAGCAACTCCCTAAATAAATTACCTTTTAGTGTATTTGGGCCAACTATTGAAATTTGCTAATAAAAAAAATTCTTTTATGAAAAATAAGCACTTTTCATTCATCTTAAGATTTGAACCTTATGATTATTCGTCAACATATTTCTTCTCTTAAAAATATTACTACTAAATTACCCTTAAATTTCTCAACTTTCTCTTTCAGCTTCACACATTCTTTATCATAATTTATTATGTAAAAGTTGATTTTTTTGTTGTTGCATCCATACATAATTAATTATCTTAAAATCACTTTTTTAGAAAACTTAGACACAAATTAATTAGGATCATAATCAATTGTTTCAATAATCATTTATAAATATAATTAATTATCCAAGTAATTTATTTTTCATAATTGTAGTTATTCATCTTTAATTTGACACTCCATAAATGCTCATGTTTCTATTTCTTTTTTTTTTCACATCAAATATGTATTATATTTTTTTTCTAGATGTATATTAACATGAGTGTGCATTTAACATTTTCTCATCCCATAATTGTGCAAAACAGCTAAATTACACAAAAAAACTTTTAAAAAACACAATAACAATATATATTATATGAGTTTGTTTGTATACAATGTTAGAAATACTTTTGAGAGTTTCTTTACTGAAAAAAGTTCTATATTTTCAATAAAAAAATTCTCAAAAGTAATTTTAATTTGTATCCATAAAACTTGGCTTTTGGCTTTTTACCAACTCCACTCGCCCACCTATTGGCTGTTTACTTATCATCTTCATTCAAAATGACTGCTATAAAATGAGTTTATATTTTAACGATCAAAAATTTAAAATATTCAATTAATAATTTTGCTTTTTTTATCTCTCTTCTTATCGCACTATATCAGCTTATCTTTCATCTCTTCCTTTCTCTTTCAATGTATATACAACTCAAGAGTTGTTTAGAAACATTTTTCCAAGATGGTTTCCACATAAATCACGATTCTGCATCAAATAAAATTTGAGCTCCGATCCTATCAAAATTAAAATGGATTTATATTTAACTCTTAAAATTAAAATATTTAAAATCCAAATCCATGACCAAGTTTTACCCTAGCTACGTCAAAATATCTCTCTACATCTATCAAAAGAAAAAAAAAATGAATTATTGGCATTCCTTCGGTACTCTTTAAAAAGCTCTCCTAAGAAAGCTATGAAGGATATATATATATATATACTGAAGCACATTAATTCAAGCCTTCAAACACAAAAAATGGTAACCATTCTGGCTTCTTACAATGTCACTCCAAATCAACCAACTCCCAATGATCCTTTATGGGTATCCAATTGTGACCTAATCGGAAACCTTGGTCACGTATCTGCTATCTACATTTACAAAGCTAAACACAACACCAACACCATTGAGAGGTTGAGGAATTCGCTTAGCAAGATTTTGGTGTACTTCTATCCTGTAGCTGGCAGGTTAAGCTTGACAAAAAGTAGTCGATTAGAAGTGGATTGTAATGCAAAAGGGGTGAGATTTCTTGAAGCTGAAACCACAAAAACAATTGGTGATTATGGAGATTTTTCACCCTCCGAGTCCACCGAGGAACTTGTTCCAAAAGTTGATAATACTCAACCCAGAGAGGAAATTCCCCTGCTGCTACTTCAATTAACAAGGTTCCATGGTGGTGGTGAAGGCCTTGCCATTGGAGTTACTTTCGCTCATCCTTTGATTGATGCCACCGGCCTCGTTCACTTCATCAATAGTTGGGCAAAGCTGGCTCGAGGAGAAGCACTAGAGCCTAATGAAATGCCTTTTCTCGATCGAACTATACTCAAATTCCAATACCAGCAATCATCATCACAAGTCCTTAGTTCGAGTGAAACTGAACTCAATCCACATAAGCAAGATCTAGAGAAGCCTGTAGCACAAATACTGTTGGGAGTAGAGCGAAAGAAGGTAAGTGCTTCAATCTTGAAACTCACATCAAGCCATGTGGAGAGGCTAAAGAAGAAGGCTAGTGATCAATCTACAAAAGAAGGGTCAAGACCTTATACCAGATTTGAAGTTGTTACTACTCATATATGGAGATGTGCATCCAAGGCTCGTGAATCTGGTGAGAACCACCCAACCCTAGTTACTTTTAGTGTTAATTTTCGCAATAGATTAAATCTCCCTCTCCCTCAGAATTATTTTGGGAATGCTTTGGCAAAAGTAGTGACACCCGAATGTTATGAGGGAGATATCATATCAAACTCATTAGGTTTTACTGCTTAAAAGATAAGAGAAGTAGCTCAAACGGTTACGGATGAGTCTATAAGGTCACAACTACATGCTAGTTTAGGCCAAGGGAAACTGAATCACATAAGGGCTTTTTTCACGGGACATGCACACAGTATTAATATCCCTTTTGATGTGAATCATAGCATTTTCCTCACAAGCTGGATGAACATGCCAGTGTATGAATCAGATTTTGGTTGGGAAAAGCCTTTGCATTTTGGTATAGTAACACTACTAGAGAAACTGGGTTTTACGACGCCTTTTCGAAGTCGGTTGCCCAAAACCGTAGTAGATTTAGACGCGATGGCATTTTGGTAAATAAAACAAACTAATCAAACACGGTTATGTCAAAAACCGTAGTTGTTTAATTATTCGAAGTCGGTTGGTCATGAGACCGTCTTTGAAATGCGCCCTATAATGACTAAAACGATAGTGTTTTAATCCAACCTTGAGTTACTTATACGCAAATTTTCGTTTTTGCAGAGACATGCCTAATCCTTAATCCTTTTTGCACCAGCCTCCCTCCTACATAGCATATTCTCCGTCACGATTTTGGGAACCAGTCTTCGTTTAGTGGTGTCTCCGTGACTCCCTCATTGTCTTGCATTCAAAGGTGAATCCCTAACCCATAGCAGTTGCATGCATTGACGCGCATTGTGCTCTCAGAATCGCAAGTAAGAAAATGGTTTTTTCTGAGTCATTTCAAAAGTGATTGTTTGTCTGAAAGTTTATTTCTTTTCCCCCTTCAGACGACACATCCTCGTCAGAAGCTCGTCGGATACGAAGAAGAAGCATCAGCATTACACCAGAAATTGGAGATGATATCGTAAGGTTGATTGTTGTTCTAAGATGCTTCTGGATTTATAGTTGCAAGTATGTGAAGTGTGCTTTCTTTGGTATATTGAGTTATCTGCTTTGAAATGTTTCAGTCAATCACTGAATTTCCATCTTCTAGCATTTTTTCTTCCATGTGATACCTTCCTTTTCAACATATGCATGTGTGGATATGTTAAAGATGATAGCTTCCCTGGATTCTGTTCACTGAACATAATTTTTTTTGGTTGGCGTCCAGTTTATTGCCTCTTAATTTTTAAAACATTTTGCCAAAGGTTTTTCCTTTCATGTCTTTTTCTGCATTTGGTTTTTCAAGTTTACAGAGTTTGATTTTTGCTTTTCTTTTAGTTATTTGGCTTCTCTGTTAGGTAGCAGGTAGGCTAACTGACCATTAGTAGAAAATGGTGTTACCATGTCAACCAAACTCATCAACTAAGGGTCTTCTATTTATTTATTTGAAATGCTTGTGAACAATTACAGATGCCCAGGTCAGAACTGGTAATTTGTATTAATAGAGGTTCATATACTTTGGTCCAGTTGGGGAAGATGTAACATCTTTTGGCATTTGAAGCTAGATGTGATTTATTTGTGGAGCAAAGTTAACATCTTTTACCAGTTTTGAAGTTGGATGTTATTCATTTCATTTGTGGCTTTTTTAGGTTGCATTTCTGTATCTTTACTTTCATATTCATATTATTCAACCAAGAGGTATATGAAGTGTGCTGTGATCTCAGTATTTTAACTTACCATGTTAGAGGTTGAGCCTTGTGCAGGTGGGTTCTTACAATTGAAACAGTATCTCTGCTTTGGTGGAGGGCACTGGGCTGCCCTCTTTTGGTAGTATTTGGCCTGGCATGTATTGTATGGCTTCTCTTTATTTTTCATTAAAAGGATAAGCTGTGTCAAAAGCAATTTTACAAAAACTCTTAAAATAGATCTTCTAATGAAGCTAATTGATGGAGCTTTTTCTTTTAACGAGATGAGAAGCCTAAAAAAGATGGGCCAAACACTACCTTACTCTGTTGGGATATGCTTTTTTTTTCTGTAGTATGATGCATTTGACTTGAATGTAATGCAAAAAATTTTGTTTTTAGATGTTTAGTTCCTCTTTTATGGAAGATACTTTGTTCTAGTACATTGGAGGTGCTAGGACACAAATAGATCATAGGGGAGGGAGATAGTGGAGGTTGAACCTCTGACATTGTCATTGCATCCAAGTGAAGTGAGCCATTGCTAATTGAGGTAAATGCTTATTAAATGAGTTTCCTTTACCTAATATGAAAGGGATGTCGGATGAGCATCTTCATTTATTTTTCTTAATTCTGTCCTTTTTTATTTCCTTCTTTGTTTTAAGCGGATTCCCTACCCCTTGCGCCATGTATATTTCTACGTTTTTAATAGATATATTGTGTAAAATAAAAATGCATTGGATCTGAATTGCTTGACCAGTTAATCTTTGCTTTTATTCTATCTTCAAAATGAATTAATTTGATATATTGTTATGAGTGGAGATTTGACTGCATGCTTTTCTGGTTCCTGCTTTAAATTCAACAGTAACCCAACTAATGCGTGATTGTGATATGTACCTGTGTCATCCTTCTATTCCAATTTCCAAACTTTATACTTGTTGATAATAAATTATTTGTTTAATTGTGTGCTGATATGCAAGTTGTTTGAAATGCTATGATACCCCAGGATCTGTTGACTGTAGGGCTGTACGGGTAATGAATGAAAATCTGAAGCAAAATCGTCTTTTGAGAGAACGAGGGGATGATAACTCATTCCCCAATTCTCCAGACAATAGTAGTAGTGATGCAAATCTTCAGAAAAATAAATGTCTGCTTTATTTTTAACAATGGAATTTGCTATTATTTAAACCTTCTATTCTGTCTTTGCCTGTGCACCTTTCAGCATCTCGTCAAACAACTCTTTATATCTTGCTTTCTAAACCTATGTTTTCTCAATTGTTTTGATAGTCATGATGATATGCCTATCATTTTGTTGACTGATTTCCATGTCTTTCTTATTTTTTTCTCATAAATGATGTTGTGTTTGGCAAATTACTTCAGAGTTGTCTTGGCTGGAAAAATCTCATCTCAAGAAATTATCTTCTCTGTGCTAATATTTACCATACATTGATGCTAGAATAAAATCAACAAGGTCTAGATGTTGGAAGAATAAGGTCAAAGATGATCTTTAACGTGAGGCTTAAAGGGTCAAAACAGTGCCTGGATGGTGGTTTGAACAGTACCTGTCAGATATATTTGGGTCTGAACTATGGCAGGTTTTAGGACAAATTGAATGTAGTGTTTTGATCTGGTGATTGTTGATGTCTACCAAAAGATCAGGATTGGGAAAAAATAGAATAGCAAAAATAAGTACAAGAAATTACATGAGTATGTCATAGCTGGTCTGATACATCTATTTTCATATTTTTAAATTGTTTGTAGATAGGAATGAGTGAATGACAAAGTAAGTATCCTCGGACACCAAAATTCATCCACTTCTTGTGCACAACTCTGTTCATTAAGTTGCTATATTCGTTTGTCTTAAACTGGCCTGTTCATCACACTTTTTCGAATAGAATTGGGATGTAGAGATGTCCCAATAATAGGTTTTGTAGTAGTCGATGCATCATTATAATTATGAAATATCATGCATGCACATGTTGTGCCTCCGTCTACTAACCCTTGTAAGAAATAATGTGGTATCATGCATGCACTCAAGCCTCATGCAGTTTCCTCTTTTCTTGGAGACTAAATACAAGAAACCATGTCCCTCATAAGCTCTCATTTTTCTTTTTTCTTGGAGACAAACCTCTTTTACGGTTCCAAAATGGGAACTTATTTATTACAATGCAATTCTGATCATTTTGATAAGTGGTGTGTGGTGGGGTTGCTTCATGAAACAATGATTTCTTAGCTTCTTTTTTTTGCAAGAGCAAGTTGTTTTTATTAGGTTGTTCCCGTCAAAGTTATTGACTAATTAATTTCTTGGTTAATCATAGGGCATCTAACACAGTTTTGGCTGAAACGCTGAAAACGTCAAACTTTTATACTGTCTACCCGTGCTGAGAAATCAAGGGGTCTCATTTGCTGTACTAATCAAAGGTATGTGTGCTGTTTCCCATGCTGTTGTATTTTTGATAAAATTTGCTGCATATATAAATATTAGTTTGTCATTCAGTTCATTACATAGTGAGTTAACCTTAGTTTCCCGTTCTTGCTTCAATCCAGTGATTAATACGGATAGTTTGGATTAATCATTGAATTGAAACTTGAATTGTCCGTTTGGACAGTTTGGGAAGTTTTATATTGTATGCATGAATCCCGCATGTCAAAGTTTAGTATGGTTTGTTTGATTTAATGAAATTTTGGTTTATTGTATTTTGTGTTGTTCTCCGAGTGCATACTTGATCGGGGTGAGTTAAACTCACTGCTTTCATTTTGTGTACTTGGAGACCAATGCGAAATGCTGCCGAAATTTCATTAAATGTAGCATATCATACTTAACTTTGACATACAGGATTTTTGTATAAAATTTAACTTCTTAAATGGGATAGGGCCACACCTTTTAGGTAGTTACTACACATTTTTATTCATATCTATTTGCCAATATCATAATCCCATTTTATTAAAGGTAATGGATCGTAGTTGGATGAAAGCATCACGCATTAGTGATGAGTATGCAACTGGGGTAGAACAGTTCCTTAAGTTTACGGAACTTCATGCACCAAGTGTGGGTGGGAAATTTTTCTGTCCATGTGTCACTTGTTGCAATGGGAGACAGCATATAGTACATGACATCCGATCACATCTTATATGTCATGGGATCATTCAATCGTATGTTAAATGGATATGGCATGGTCAACCGCCAGATGTTCCAACATCGTCAAGGACTCCGGCTGTTCATATGGAGAGCGGAGATCACATAGAAGATATGATACGCGATCTTGGCCAAGACTGTTTTAGAGCAGCACATGGGCCAATGTATGACAAATTACAAACTGATGCAACCGACGAATTGTATGCTGATTGCACAAGCTTCACACGATTGTCAGCGGTCTTAGCTTTGGTCAACTTAAAGGCAAGATATGGGTGGAGTCACAAGATTTTTAATGAATTGCTTGTTTTATTGAAGAAGATGCTTCCTAAAGGCAACAAGTTGCCAAGAAATCACTATGAGGCCAAGAAAATCTTATGTCCTGCGGGAATGGAGTACCAAAAGATTCATGCTTGCCCTAATGATTGTATCCTGTACAGAAATAATTTGCTGAATTGCGGAATTGCCCCTCATGTGGTGTTTCGCGGTACAAACAAAACAATGACGATTGTAGTGAAGACCCCTTGGTTGTGCATGAAACAGAAATACATAATGTTGTCTATGATGATCGCGGGTCCAAGACAACCAGGAAATGATATTGATGTGTATCTAAGCCCGTTGATAGAAGACTTAAAGACATTGTGGGTTGACGGTGTTGATGTGTTTGACCGGCATTTGCAACAAACCTTCAAGTTGCTAGCACTGATCTTTTGTACCATTAATGACTTCCCAGCCTATGGGAACTTGAGTGGATATAGCGTCAAAGGACACCATGCATGCCCTATTTGTGAGAAACATACAAGCTTCCTGCAGCTAAAACATGGAAAGAAGACAATAGATAATAGGCATCGTCGATTTCTAAAACCTTATCACCCGTATCGACGATTGAAGAAAGTATTCAATGGAACTCAAGAGAATGACATTGCGCCTGAACCTTTAGCTGGATGTGAAGTGTATGACCGGGTGAAGGACATCGTCCCCATGTTTGGGAAGAAAAATAAAAAAGATTCTTCTGACAAGAACATTTGGAAGAAAAGATCAATATTCTTTGATCTACCATACTGGTCTGATCTACATGTACGTCACTGTTTAGATGTAATGCATGTGGAGAAAAATGTTTGTGATAGTTTGATTGGCACCCTTCTTAACACTAAAGGAAAAACAAAAGATGGGTTGAAGTCCCGTCAAGATTTGGTTGAAATGGGTGTAAGAGAGCAGTTGCATCCTATATCCCACGGGCAACAAACATATTTGCCCCCAGCATGTCACACAATGTCAACACAAGAAAAAAGGATTTTTTGCTAGTGTTTGGCAATTTGAAAGTCCTACAAGGATACTCTTCCAATATAAAGAGCCTTGTGTCTTTAAAAGATCTTAAATTAGTAGGGTTGAAGTCTCATGATTGTCATGTGTTAATGCAATAGTTATTGCCAGTAGCGATTCGTGGGATCTTGCCAGACAAAGTACGGGTTGCCATCACTCGATTGTGTTTCTTCCTTAATGCAATTTGTTGCAAAGTCATTGATCCGAAAATGTTGGATGACTTGGAGAATGAAGCTTCCATTGTCCTCTGTCAGTTAAAGATGTTTTTTCCTCCTTCATTTTTCGACATAATGATACACTTAATTGTTCATTTAGTGAGGGAAATCAGATTGTGTGGTATGGTTTTCTTAAGGTGGATGTATCCTGTTGAGCGCTACATGAAGGTCTTAAAGGGTTATTCAAAGAATCAATACCGAACTAAAACGTCCATTGTCGAAAGGTATGTTGCAGAAGAATGCATTGAATTCTGTTCAGAGTACATTGACACACTCAAACCAGTTGGGTTGCCGGTGTATCGTCATGATGAAGCAAGATGAGGGAAGGGGACACGAGGATACAATGTTGTTAGTATGAGTCAAAATGAAGTTTTAGTCCCTCATTTGTATATTTTAAACAACACAGCTGAGGTCATTCCTTACTTGCAAAGGCACAAAGAATATGTTAGTCAGTGTAACCCAAAATTTAACATGATGAAGGTGTTGCAAGAGCATAATAGAACTTTCATTAAGTGGTTTAAAGATGAAATATTTGCTGATGACACTGCTTCAAGAACATTACGACAGTTGGCTGTTGGCCCAAATCTCAATGTTCCCACATGGAAGGGATATGACATTAATAATTATTCCTTCTACACAAAGAATCAAGATGATGTTAGTAGTGTCCAGAATAGTGGCATTAGTGTTGAGGCTGATCCGGATCACTTTTGTAGTGCATCAGATAACAACCCTATTCGAGCATCGATGCCATACTTTGGTGTTGTTGAATAAATTTGGGAGCTAGATTATAGAGAATTCAGGTCCCTGTATTTAAGTGTAAATGGGTTAATGGAAGTACGGGTATACATCAAGATCGTCTGGGATTTACTCTAGTAGAACTGAATAAGGTGGGTTACAAGGACGAACCTTTCATCATGGTTGAACAAGCAAACCAAGTGTTTTATGTTCAAGATCCATCCGATACAAGATTTTCAGTGGTGCTACATGGAAGAAAAATTGGTTTGAAGGAGCAATTTGATACCACTGCACTTGATATTAGTGAGCTAACTGCAACCGTACCACACATGCCTTCCATTAATGATGATAATGAGGTGGATGATGATCATGCCATTTGTGATGACCATGATGAAGGTTTATGGAAGAACATTCATACGTAAGGTGGGTTATATCAAAGTAGTGTACATAACTGTCTAATAACTCAATGTAATTACTAATTTTTTAAATGTAATGTGTATCTTTAAATGCAGTTTAACTGTTGCTATTATTTATGTTCTTTTTTCTAAGTTTTGTTTTCACAATTTATAGGCCAATGTCGACACCGCCAGAATCATCTTCCAAGGGAACTAATAATTCTCAGTCAACCACTCGAAGAAACAGACGATCTACAAGGTTAACAACATTGACTTTACGAAACTTGGATTAGGCTAAGCCAACAATTAACGTTAACTCTGCAACTGGGCGAGCATCAGGCCAACATAAACAGAAGTTCCATAGCTATCTTGGGGTTGTAGCTCGAGAAAAAATATGTATTGGCTATTCAAGTTGGAAAGATGTTCCACAATCTTTGAAGGACCTTATATGGGATGACATTTTGGTATGCAATATATCGTGCTAAGTTTTTAAGTTTAAGTATTTTTAAAGTCCCACATTATAACTCTTTGTTGACTTAATATATTTGTTCAGGCAACATTTGAAATTCCAGAAGCATCAGATGCCAAGAACAAGGTCATGTCATTGGTCGCCACTAGTTGGACGCAGTTTACGTCCTCCATGACCCGTAAATACATTTACGGTGATCTTGATGGCCAACATGTAATGGACCCTTCTTTTAAGTATGGTTTGGATCAAGAAACCTGGGAAAAGTTTGTTGCAACACGGAAAAGTCCAAATTGGGAGGTATATTTCCCAATCTTCATTTTCATAAGCTTTAAAGGATGTGGTTATTTGATTTTTTTCCAATCACATGTATGACTTTTACGTGTATACATTATAGGGAATAAGATCAAAGGCTCAGGCAATTCAAAAACAAAATGATTGCCCCCACTTGTTGTCTCGTGGAGGGTATGAATTGCTTGAAACGAAGCTGTTAGAGGAGAAAAGGAGAAAAACACAAAAAGATGCAATGTAAACTGAGGATTCATCACGAGTCTCAGATCCTCCGTCTCTCATTCCAAGGCATGTTAAGTGGATAATGGCACGCACAAAGCGATATGGGCAGATGACATCGACCGCGGCCAAAGAAATTTCAGATAAAATAGTAAGTTAGTTTAATTTCAATGTACTTCGTATTTGTTAATGAAAACTAGTATGCCGTTGTAATATTATGTTTTGTTTCATTGTGGTTACCGCAGAACTTACTAGAACAGCAAGAAACACAAGGTGAATTTCTTCCCAATGGTCATGATGACATTTTGAATGTTGCACTTGGACGACCTGAGCACCCAGGTCGCGTGCGTGTTGTAGGCTCCGGGGTGACCATAAGTCAATATTTCGGACAAGGTTCAAGAGGCTCCAGCAGGTCCTCTGCATCCATAACGCCACAAGAGTTGGCTGTTATAATAAGTAACCTCAGGGAAGAGTGGAAGAGAGAGGCAGAGCAGGATAAAAAACATAGTTTGGAGCTAATTAAACAAGAGGTGAAGGAGGCTTTAAAATTGGAGAGATCACAAATTGCAGCACCTGAACCACCCTTAGAAATTGCTGACTTAGAACTATTAGTTGCCCGTGTCAGTACAAAGGGGAGTTGTACTGAAACTGCAGCAAGAGGGTCAGCGGAAGACCAATGTAATGATGCGGACAACATTATGGGGTTGTACGTGCATTCCGATAATTCTACACGGCTAGTGGCATTCGAAAAAGTTTGTGATGGAACATCCGCCATACACAATGTGTGCTATGCAGATGACGTGCTTAGGGTAAGTGTGACAAAAATTTTGGATGGTGACACTGAGGTTCCTATTGCGACATCAGAGTGCAAGTATGTAAGAGAAACCCTCGGCACATTTGTTGCGTGGCTTGCACCTCTTGTCAAACTAGTTCCAAAAGAGGTATTTACTTATGATTGTAGCCTTAGTAAGACCATCGTAGTTTGTTACTTTTGGTTAGTATATACACATTTAAACAATAATTAATTTAAAAACATGGCTTACAAATTTTGCAGTGCCCAAAGAAGGTCGTTGAACCTGTTCAAAGGTCGAGGACCAAAGTTGTTGTAGATGACCCTTTGGGTGAGTTGATTAAGAGGATGTATGACGTTTACCAGAAGTCGGTTGAATTGCATTGGGATGCTAAAAAATTTGGTCTTGTGGATATACAAGCCTCCTTCTTCATAACATTTTCTGACATCAATGAAATAATAGATAGTCAGAAGTGTTTGAACATATCTATACTACAATTGTGAATGATGTAAGTGTTTATCATGTTAGCTTATTTGGTAAAATTTAATGTAAAACTTTATATTCACTAGTGAATTTATTCAATAAATCTTGTAATTGAATGTGACAAACAGGTACATAGATGACTGGAGTCAAACGTTAGGATATGGTGATGTATATGGATTCCTTGAGCCTCAATCCATTCACAACATGAAAGATAGACGACTTCAATGTCAAGAATACATCAAGGAATGGATGAAGGAATCAAAAAGAGAGGTGTACATTGGATCATATTTGAATAAGTAAGATTTTCTACTATTTGAATTAATATATATATATATATATATATATATATATATATATATTACGGATTTATACAATTATTTGTTAATTTTCTACTTGAAATGCTGAAATCAATAACCTGTCGTTTTATGCAGCTCCCATTGGCAGCTCGTTGTTGTGTGTCCTAGAACCAATGATGTTGTGTGGTTCTGTTCGTTGCGTAAAAGGCCTGATGTACACATCAAAGCTGCAATTAATAAGTTATGTGTCTATACCTTATATGTAACATGCATATAAAATATTATATTGTTAAGCACAAACTTAACAGCCTAAAAAAAATTTTGAACATGCAATGCGCTGAAGACCTTGAGCACTACTTCTGGTGGGCAATCTATACAAGGCCCAACAAATTGGATTGAAGTTAAGGTACACAATTAACATATTTATACCTGCTGATGCATTGATGTTCACAATGTGTTCAAATTTTTACCACTATCGTGTGTAACCTACTACCATTTTAGAGTCATGTCCAAACTGGAGCCTATGAGTGTGGCTACTATGTAATGATTGGCACACAGTATGTTATGAAGTCTTTGAATTCTGTCTTTATTTTTAAGTGTAATCATGGATTCTTATCATCAACATGACTAACCTATTTGCGTGAAATTTGTCTAGTTTTTTGGTGATAGATCAACGTTAGACTTCGAGACTATGAGATCAATTCGGAAGAAATGGGCAGCATATTTGTTACAAGTTTGGGCGTGATGAATTACAAAACCACGTGTTAATTTGTTTATTTTCAAATGTTTAATTGCTTGTATTAGACAAAATGTATGAAAACAATGTATGGCTGTTGTTTTTTATCAGTTGTTCCCCTTAAACATTATGCCATGTGCAGTAACTTACTTAGGACGCACGATCAACTTTGTAAACTATTTAAATTTTGTCATGCTATTTATATTGGTTTGACAAAATGGCATGTGCAGTTACTTACTCAGCTTAACAATATAAGAGTTTGCTGATTTTTTTTGGCTCAGCAGAGATAATATATATATATATATATATATATATATATATATATATATATATAAGAGAGAGAAAAGGTACAAGTAAAAATGAAAGCATGTTGATGTAGTGTTGTAATGGTGATCCTATAGAACTTTTGAAGTATCTTGATGTTGAAACCTATGAATCAGTTAGTGAGTCTGTAATGGAAGCGCTTCTTAAAGCTGGTTTAGTAAAACTACAAAATGGTGGAAGTATCCAGCAGTACATATCATCAATTGGTGACAGAACACAAGGTTAGCTAAATATTTGCATTTCAAATATAGAGACTCAAGGTGTGACTATGTCCCTGCACCATCTGGTACTTAAACAATTTCTGCTATTTTTTTGCCTCCAGGAATCTAGTTTCTTGAATGCTATATGAGAAGCTAACCAATTTTTTTTAACAGCTAGGTGGAAATTAGATTAAACCTGGCTGGTTATTGTGTAACATGCTTTATTGTTTCTCATTTCAATTGTAGGGGATTCGGTTCATAATTGCCCACCAATGATGTGGGATTACTTACTGTGCTTGTGGTTGTGGGTTGATGCAACTTGTTTGTAAGTGTTCCTATTGCTTTGCTTATGTGGTCATGAGAAATACTTGGTAATGGTTGTTGTAATTATATGTGTCCTAGTTTTACACTTGTTTCGGACCTTGAATCATTTTCCCTAGTAATTATGTTGAAAACTTCAAGTTAAAATGGGAAAAAGGCTCCACTCAAGTGACATTTGTTCAGTGCCCAATTGTCCATTTAAAATTAAAGTGTGTTGTGAACTTGCTAGGCTATTAAATTCAACAGTGGATATTGAAGCTAGCCTTTAGAGGAGCCTTATCTAAAAAAGGGAATTTCAAGACTGGCAATCTGAATCAAGGTCAATTTACTTACCAAATTATGGCTGAAAAAGAAAAGAAAAGGAAGTAAAGAGAGCCACAGATGTTAAGTTCAGAGGTTAATATATAAAAAGAAATAAGCTAGTTAAAAAGGGTTGTTAGTTTCAATCTTGCTGAAGTGAAAATGTCACCTAACAGAGAAATATAGTTTCAAGGTTCATGATGTAAATTGGCAAAGTCTCATTAAACTGTATGTTCATTCTTGACTCAGTAAGTTAGAAACATGTTTCAGTTTGTCTTGATCTAACAATTGTTAGGTTGTTTGGCAAATTTCTTCTCCTTATTTTGTATTTCCATGGAAATTTAATGCATAGCTTCTTATGACAGTGATAATCATTAGAGAAAATTGTCAACAATTGAGAAATCCGGAACCCCTTTTCATTGAGTTGTGTGATATTGTGTGATACCTCGCATAGGTGGAAGCTTCCTAAATATTTAAAAGGACCAAAGAGGCAGTCAATATTTCCAGCACAAACCCATGTACTTTACATAGTAATATTACCTACTGTCCATATAAATTGCAACCACATTTATAACCATACCCTTATCATTGAACAAACTACAAAGCCATGTTGTTTAACTAATATTTAACTACTTGTGCAGGAGTTTATATTTTGTAGAGTTCAAATTCTAACTACTCTACAATAAGCTCAACATGTCTTCATTACCGTAATGTGTTTGGGAAGGCCTTAACTGACACCATTTGGAAAGTTGAAACCAGGTTTGCATCCCTACAAGTTTAACTATTAAATGGTCTTTGTTATGAAATTATAGATTCAGTAGTTTTGACTACAAAAAGAAAATCTGATTCAATCCCTGGTCTATCCTTCCTATTAAAGGAAAGACAAAAGTTGTAAAAATAACAAATTTTTATTATTCTTGTGACAAAGAAAAAATTTGTTATGGACTGCATCATTGCAGTTCTCCAGAAGCTTATGTTATGGATTCTCCAGTTCTGAAGCATTTCAGCCTACATTTTCAGAGTTTTTAAAGAGATTGACAGATAGCGATTTTGGGGTTCACATGTCTGTCATTGAGCATGTAAAGAATTGTTTGCTGTCAAATCCTTCAAGGGTCGAAGCTCCTCAAATAATCTGTGAGTCCAATGATATTCAGTCTCAGATTTTTATGTTTTTATCATATCTGCTAAATTTATTTGGCTACAACTTTTTAGCTGCCCTTTGTGATAAGCTACTGGATTTTGATGAAAACTTTCGAAAGCAAGTTGTAGATGTTATCTGTGATGTGGCATGTCATACCCTAAATGCAATCCCTCTTGAAACTGTGAAACTCATTGCTGAGTGGCTTTGTGATAAATCTGTATGTTTACCTCTAAAATCTAAATTACCCTTTTTCTAACATTCTCTCTTAACTCTTGACAATTTTAACTCGCTGCATCTCAATTCCTTGTTTGGCTTTACATTTCCGGCTACTTGTTAGAAAACATACCTTAGAGACATTGGCCGAGATTTATCGAGTTTTTTGTGAGAATAGTTCTATTGCAGTTAATCCCAGTGAATATGAATGGATTCCAAGGAAGATCATTAGATGTTTCTATGACAAAGATTTCAGGTGAAACGCTTATGCTACATAAGATATTTGATTATATCTTTGCATTTATTTACATTGTGGTCATTATTTTTTGTGCAAGAGTTTTTGCATTTCCATATGATAAGGGAACATAAACCATTACTGTTATGTGATAATAGAATAAGGACTGAGCCATTGTTTTCTTAAAATTAATTTTAGTCGTAAATTTGAATATGCTGTTGTGACAAATTGCTTCTATGATCACAAGAAAAATAGTAATGAAATATTTCCACAATTCATCTGAAGCTACACACTATTCAGTTTAACTCAGATTTGTTGAGAAAGTAGATGTGTTTTAAATAGGGTACTAATACATTTTCCGTTTTCATGATGCAAATTTGATACCAGGTTATAAGAAGAGATGCAAAAGTATCTAGCTCTGAGGCAGATTAGTCAAGTATGTTACCGTGGAAGTTAGAAAGTTGAACATTAAAAGGAAATTGTAATTGAAAATGGGATTGATCTCATTTAAATGCAGGAAAAAGACATTCCTGAGGCCCAAAAAAAGATCGGGTTCTGTTTCCGTGCAATGTCCCGTTCATTTGCTGACCCAATAAAGGCTGAAGAGAGTTTCCAGATTGTTGATCAATTACAAGATGCTAATATCTGGAAAATTTTGACAGATCTTGTTGATCCAAATACTAGCTTCCATCAAACGCGTGTATACAGGGTAATATCATCTGAAACTGATAGAGATATGGTTTTGGAGATATTGGTTAGGGAAATCATAGTTACAAATTGCATGGGAATTGATCTTTGGGGAAAAGATATGTGAATTAAATCTTTGAAGTTTATACCCAAAACTTGTGGGATATATTTATGAGCTTCAGAACTTGTTGCTAATGCATTTAAATGTGTCTCTTGTATTTGATTTTCTGTTACTTGTATGAACTTTTGAATAACGTACCAATTAAATGAACTGCATAGATGTTAACATTGTCGTTCCAAAGAGCTTTTCAACTTTTTAGGAGTCTAGCTAGTAGGACTTAGGAGAGTAGTATTTGAACATTCAAATGGTAATATCTCATTGGATTAGGACTAACTGCTTTTATGTTTCTTTTTCTATTATTGGAAAGAAAGGAACTGTAATTTATAGGTTTTTTGTTTACTGCTGTTGGCTACTTATTTACTTTTGGTCTCCGGGATGATTTGCTTAAAATACTTGGTGAAAAACATTAGCTCTATGAATTTCTGAATACCTTCTATATGCTTAGTTATAGACATTTTAAATTAAAAATAATAGGAATAATACTTTCATTTTAGTATTAAATATTTAATTTTACTTTTGGTTAGACTAAATTATTTTTAATTCAATATAAGTAAAAAATCTAAATATTTTATTAACATACAGCTTGAATTAAAATATAAAAAGTTTCAAATATATATACTAAAATATAAAAAAAAACTTATCTACTAACTAATCAAAGTCAGTTCATTAAGCACCATTTTTGAAATTGTACTAATCAAAGTCGGTCCTCATGAAACCGTGTTCGAATAGCGCTTAATCAAAGTCAGTTCACTAAGGAACCGTGTTTGAAATTCTACTAATCAAAGTCGGTCCTCATGCAACCGTGTTTGAAATAACTTATCATTTTTTTAAAAAAAAAAACCGATTAATCAAAGTCGGTTCCTGTAGAAGACCGTAGTGGAAAAGCGCCTAATCAAAGTCAGTTGCCACACAAAACTGTAGTTGAAAAGTCATTAATCAAAGTCGGTTCCTAAACACAACCGTAGTTGAAATGCGCTTATTCAAAGTCGGTCTTGGGACCGTAGTGGAAAAGCTTCTTTATCAATGACTACTATATCAACTACGGTCATATGACTGTAGTTGAAATGCCTGCAGAACCGTAGTAGATTTAGCCGTTTGTAGTAGTGTAAGTCGGGCTCAAGTAGATAGGGCAACCATTCTTCCAAGCCCTGATGGGGATGGTGTTGTTGTCACTATATTTTTCCAGACAGCACTTATGCAGCTTTTCTTAAAGTTCTTCTTCGAGGATATGGATAATATGGAGTTATGAAATATCCTGTGTTTGGGATATGCTTATGAATATTTCCAATTCTGTTTTGTTGTTTATAAGAGTTGGTAATGTTAATATTTATTTTAAGACTAAAGGACATGATCTTGGTTATCTGTTATTTGAGTAAGGGAAATAGTTGTTTTTATCTATACGAACCCTATGTTATGTAGTACCGCTAATAATTTCATGTTTAGACAGTTATTTAAATCTATGCTTAGACAGTCAGTTAATTTCCTCTGTGGTATTTTTTATTAGGGCAGTATTATAAAAGGAGATAGAGATGGATTACAATACAAAAAAAGAAAAGAGAGAGAGAGAAAAGTGAGAGATGTAAATAAATGAAGTTAACATTAAATATAACTCGCAAAACTTTTGTTTTTCTTAGAGTATAAAAAAATACTCCTTTTCTTCAAAAACAAAAAACTCCTGAGAAAAGTGTCATCCTATTAAATTGATTTCTTTTGCATGCTAATGAATATATATTAAAATAATTGCTCATCGGTGAAATCACGGAAAGGGATAATTTTTTAAAAAAATTTATCAAATGAGGGTAAACTTTAAATCAATACTCAAAAATAGAAAAATTATAAATTATTTTACGACTTCTGAATTGAGAAATTATAAATTATTTTACGACTTTTGAATTAAAAGTAATAAATTTTGTTATGGTTTTTTTTATTGAAGTAGTAAAAAACTTTATAATCTCAATTTTAAATTTTTTTTTCAACACGATTTTAAAGTCGTCAGGGAGTATTTTTTTTTTCCATTATTGAAGTCATTTCTCAAACCCCGCCCCCAAAACAGGATGGTACGGTACCTATCTATCATAAAGTATTCTTTGTCTTTTTCTTTTTTTAAAGTCGTAAACTATTTAAGATTTAAAAATCGTAAATAGATTTTTATTTTAATTATTTAACGAATTAATGTATATTTTTTTATTTAATATTTTTATATTTTTTATTTAATAAATTTCATATATTTAATAGTTTATATATTTTTTTACTAATGTTACTTATTATTTTTTTAACCAATTCCAGAAAATAATGTAACGTACTTAAATTTAAATAAAAGTATTTAAATGTAATATACATATTTGTTTAACAAAAATATTAAAAAAATTAATATAACAAATAGTATTAACTTATAATTTATCAAATAATATTAATTTTTAATTAATTTTTACAGTTATTATTAAGTAAATTAATAATTTTGTACATTAGTATTAATTTATTTTATTTTATTAATTATTTTAATATTAAAAATAGAAAATAATTTAATAATAAAATTAGTTGTTAAAATAAAAACATAATACATTGATATAAAATAAACAATACAAATTAAACACAAACATAAAATTAAAAAATAGAAATAATATTAGTCGTCAATTTATTTATATGGATAGATACTATAATTATATTTTTCAATTCTACACAATGAAAATTTATTAAACATATTTAGAATTGGTTACAAAACAAATAATAATCCTTAACATTAATAAAAAAGTATTAAATAAAACAAAAAAAGAAAACATATATTAATTTTTTAATAATTAAAATAAAAATTATTTAGATTTTGAAGGTAAATAGTTTAATGACTTAAAAAAATAAAAAAAATATTCATTTATAACTTTAAAATAGTGTTAAAAAAATAAAATTGAAGTCGTAAAATGGAAAAAAAAAACTCTTTTACAACTATAAAATTATGTTGAAAAAAGTTTAAAACTAAAATTATAAAAAAATTTATGATTTTAATGAAAAAAATTATAACACAATTTACAATTTTTAATTCAGAATTCATATGATAATTTATGATTTATCTATTTTTGTTATTAATTTCAATTTTATCTTAATATTTGAAAGAAATTACTCACTTTTGTCGTTTCGCTACCCGTGTTGCTCGTGTCGCTCGAGTATTAAAGAGGTGGGTCAGGACGTCAATAAAAAAATAAGTGAGCATGTTCCTTGCGCCTTCTGTTCAGTGCATACGAACATGCACTCACCCACAACACAGGACACTCTCCCACTACTTGGCTTACACAATGTCACACTCACCGACAATCACTGATTTTTATTCAACTTTCTCCCGTAAATTTAACACAAATGAAGTAGAAATAAAAGTGTTTAATTTGAAAAAGGTTTGATTATTTTATAATTTTTAAATTATTTAGGATTTTTTTTTAGTCTTGAACTTCATTTTTTACTGATTTTAATTTCTTAACATGTACTAAAAGTACTGAAAAAAATTGAGACATTAACCTGTAAAAAAGTTATAAACTAAAAATAAAAATCATAAAATGTTTAATTAAGGAAGTAAAAAGATTGTAGACTTTTATAAAATAATTCAAAGTTACCTTAAAGTTTCTAAGTCTAAGCATAAGACACGGTATAAATTTTGTGAGCAAATTCTCAAAAGAAATCTATAACTTAGATTGCCAATATAACTTAATTCACACTTTATTTAAAACCTCATGATACTCTATTTATATACAGATATAAACACATTTTTTATTTTCAAATCCTTGTTTTTGTTAGTTTTGATAACAACAAAATTCTGTTCAGATTTAATTAGATAAGCTTATTTATCATAACAAAAACAAATTTTATCTATAAAATTAAATATGCAAATTTTGTTTAACTAGAAAAACAATTTTTTTGATCACCTTAAACTGATAAGACATTTACAAACAGAATAAACTTTATCAGCATATATCTGACTTTATCTATAAAATTAAATATGCAAATTTTGTTTAATTGGAAAAACAAATTTTTCTTATTAACTTAAACTGATAAGACATTTATCAACATAATGAACTTTATTCATATCCATTTTATTTGTCCCTTACCCAATGTTATTTCAAGAGTTCAAGTGACAATCTAAGTCAAGAAAATTAAAGAGAATTTACTCTTACAAACTTTCTAAATGACATATGGCCTATGACCTTCCTTTTTTACCTATAAACAGTTGTTCATTTTAAATCTTCTTTTGAAACTTGAGTATTATTCACATACTTTAGAAGGAAGAAGTCATGTAATAGTGACAAATATACATCACACTTTCTCTATTTAATGTTCCTTGTGGTTAGTCAAATTGGATTAATACTCAATTTTGACTAAAATCCTTAATATAATATCTGGCCCATTATCAGTGTCAAAAATTCGGATCTGAACTCAATGAAAGGAATGTTTCTATAAACCTTTTAAGGCGAGGTGTAATAACATGTAATGCTAAAAAAATAATATTAAATAAAAATAAAATTATAATAACTAAGAAATTAAATTTCACAAAAAAACTAATAAATTAGATGTATTGTATCTTTTATTTAAGTCCTTCACGTTCTTTCTTCACATCATAAAATTTATGAATATTAAAATCTGTATCAAATTTTTATAGCAATCATTCTTTTAATGTATGTAATGAAATAATCAGCGTAGAACTTAAAATTCATCTCCAAGATATTTGCAATTTTGTAAAATAATACTAATATATTTTAAAAGATAATAATATCTTCTCCAAAATATAACTTCTAAATTTTAAATTTATTAGTTTTGGAAGAAGTAATTTTGTCATTCTCGTAAGAAAAAAGTCAAATATCTTCTCCAACTCAAAATATATATTATTAATTAAAATTAAATTACAAAAATTTTATACTAGAATTATCATGTGAATCCAATATCCATTCCACTAATTGTATCATTTAAATTATTTCCTTAACTGCGGCGAAAAAGTGTGCCACGTACAGCTAAGGAATATGCACAGAAGCGGGTATAGAAAGAGAGAGACACAAGTGAAAAATGTGAAATACATAATTAGTTTTATATACATTCTACAATTTAGAAGTTACTTCCAAAATGTGAAATACACAATAAAAAACACTTTGTATACATTTTTTTAATTCTAGAAGTTACTTTATATTTCAAGTTAAGAATAAAAGTTTAAAATTAAAACTAAATGTAGTTTGATACTTAAAAGAAAAAACCTATTTCATCTATCAAAATAAAAAAGAAGTGGGTGGCTTTCGAATCAATCAACCCAATAAATTTATTTTTAATGAAATTTCTATTTAATATAAAAGAAAAATAAAATCAGCATTTGTAGAGATGAAATGATTGAAACTCCTAGCCTAAACTCAAACGAAACAAATATAACTACATCTTCCTAGAGATGAAATAGGAGTGAAAACAAACAGTCATGCGTCAAATTATGTTACGTAGGTTGAGAAAAATTAGCCCCTGTTGGTGCTGATAAAATCAAAACCCTGGACATGAACATCAAAAAGGGCAACATAAAGATGGAGTGCAAAGTGGAGGTGAAGAGTGGAATATAAAGGGACAATTTGCTATGAGTGATCGATGAGAAAGAAAGAGAAGAAATAAGGAGAGGAAGAAGTTATTATATATGAGAAGTAAAATTCATTATGGCTTTTAAAAACTCATTTTCCTAAAAATATATTTATTAGAAAACTATTTTAATTTTTAGAGATTTTCTTAAATTTTCTTTAGTAAAATTTATCCTTTAAAAAAGTTGCTCAATTACTACTTGAATTGGAAAGGTATTCATACAACATTTTTCTAAGATGTTGAAAATAAAGTGATGTCAAATGTTAGAAGGCCTATAAGTGTGTTTGATAATATATTTTAATTATTTTTTCTTTTTTTAATTGTTGAAAAAATTTTAATTGTTTAATAAACGAATTTTTTAGTAATTTCTAGGATTTTTAATAGATGCTTAAAGTAACTTTTTTTAAACGTTAACTTATAATTTTTATATATATTTTCTTTTTGTTGTTGAACATTAATTAGATTTTTTTAAATATTTTCTATGTAAGATAAAATATTATTTTTTTATATCTTTTTTTACATATGACAAGGTTTTGTTATTTTTACCTTTCTATTACATGATATTGATAATGATATACAATAAATTTATGTAATTTTTTTATTTCTGAATATTTTATAAATAAAAAGCTACAAGTATTTATAATTAATTTAATTCTAAAATTAATACTTCAAAATATATTTTCATCAAGAAAATCAAATCGAAATTGGTACAAAAACATTACATAAATATATTCATTTATGTAATTTTATATTTTCAGCTACTTAAACAAATAATTTTACTCAATACTTATAGTTTAATAAGATAATTTTTCAACTATCTTAACTTTTCAACTTTCATCGGATTTTTCAATTAATTTTTTCAAATATAACCTTAATTTAATTTTCATAAGAGTAGGTCACAACATTATTTTCAATCATGTCATCATGGCTTTTATGTACATGATCTGTTGTCTCATTCTGTTATACATGCATGTACTCTATTCATTAGCTACTGAATATTCCAATTTACCCTGACTCGTATCCTCCAGTTCACCCTAAAACTGTCTTTGCAAATACACTTGTCAGTTCTCTCCTTTCTCTCATCATTATGGACGAAAGGAATTTAAGACTTTTAGGAGAGTCTTTCTTTACATTTTTTTTTCTATTTTAGAAGTCAGAGACTTTTATTATGGACAAGAATTGGAACCAAGGGCCAATACATTGTGATGATGGATGAAGAGGTAAAACCTGGCATCGTACCTCTTCAACTCAATGCATCTCATGAAAAGGAAAGTTTTGCCAACTTGTTTTGTAACGAAATTCCCTTCTCTCTACATATAGTTCACTATCGATATCATAGACGTTTAGGAGAACTTACAATAATACTATTTTTAGACTTATAAATAAATGATAACGTCTACATTAAACTCTTTTAACTTTTTTAAATATCTTTAACAATCAGTCTTATAAATAAAATCCCATTTAATTAAAAAAAATCTATCAAATACTTTTTTGAACTCTTAACTCTTAATATAATGCATCTTTCAGAAATTTGGGTAGGGGTGGATAAATTAAAATAGCAGCTTTAGTAGGCTTTCAAATCACAATTGCTTAAAATAGCTAAGGTGAGTTATGAGTGATATGGAATTATGGAGATGGAATATGGGAGTGGAACATGACATGGAGAAGAAAACTTCTTGAATGGTAAAAACTTCTAGCTTACAAGTTGCTAGTATTACCAACGGTGCAGTAAATTGTTAAAGATCAACTTTATACATAGAAATAGATTGCAGATCCTACAAACTGATACAAGTGTATGATCTCCACCCGGATAGGAAGCTATAAAGCAACTTATGGAACTGTCCAACACCTATAAAAGGTAACAGCTTTCATTTTGAAGGTTCTATTAGACAGAATTCGATCCAAAGTCAACTTGAGCAGAAGTCTCAGAAGAGGCATTTTACCTCTTGTTGACCAACTTCTTGGTGTGTTCTATAAAATGAGACTGAATCCACACATCATTTGTTCTTGGATATTGGAAATGATCAAGGTCAGGAGCTTGGTTATGGATTAGAGCCAGAGTTCAAAAGATATACTGGTCCTTTAATGAGTGGTGATCAAATCCTATTTTAAGTATGTCTTGCTATGATTTTTGTTGAATACGTATCATGTAATGCCAATGGGCAGGGGGTACCCCTTGTACTCCATCTCCAAATAAAGTTTATCTTAATAGTCTAATACCAGTAGCACCAAAATTCCAAATCAACCATCTCTATTGAATAAGTATATATTAGGATAAAATGACATAACATGTGCAAAAAGAGACATGGTAAACCTGATCCACTAGCTTCCCTAGCATAATTAATCATCATATGAAAATTCAACAATAGCAAAAGAGAAACCTTTCTTAATTGAGAATAGCTTCAATTTAAATTCTTCTATAATCTTTGATTTTTCCAACCAATGACTAACTAGGGAGAAACTCATCCTCTCCAGCACTAAACCATTTTCCATCACAAATTTAGCTAAACACAGTTCATGCTCGGATCCATGCAGTTTATGAAATTTCACAACCTGGAGTGTAGATGTCAAACAATCGGGCACAGCAGCAGAATTCAAAAGCTCTTTGTCGAAATTAGATACTCCCTGATGATTGATCACCAAAATTTAGTCCAAATTAATAAGAATTGTAAAAAAAGTGTAAGAAATTAGAAAAGTAGTTGCAATAAACTGAAGAGTGAGACTCTACGATATGCAATTATGAAAATAATGTAGCCAGAGAATTAAGCCAACCTTGAAAAGTAGAGTCTTAAGAACCGGTGACTTTAGAAGTAAGCTTCATAAAACCTCACCACTAACCAAGCCAAGTTCCAATTTGCTCAACATTCCAAATAGTGGCAGATTAGCCACTTTTGACTGTGCCAGTACCTGGATTGCAACTAAAGAAACTTATTTGTATTATGACACTCAAGATAAAAGAAATATACATACAAACCTCTATGTATGTGAATATATGTGCAACTGCTTCAGTCAAAACTTTTTTTCTTGACGTTGTAATCAACTTAATAAATGAAACACAAATTTATAAATGCCAAGTTGCTAACTACTATTCAGCCAATCAATTGCTGCAGATTATCAGTAAGATGGTTGATTCTGTAATTTGTGCAAATTTATATATGCTAGTATCAACTTAATTTGTAGTTGCAATTGTAGTACTAAATTGCATATTATTTTGAAATTTTCAGACACACCACATGTGATTGTAGACACCTCAATGGCATTCCACATTTCCACATATAATCTTGTTCTAAGTTTGGCATCACCGTTTTACGTGCAAACAAGAAAGGTTTCATGGAAGGATACTTAACTGACAACCCTCGAATTTCAGATATTTCACTTGGCTGAATTAAGAGAAAAGGCACAAACCTCTGTTTCTGGATCTCTGTTTATCAGACATTGGTTCACAGTTAAATTAAGAGAAGCCTTATGAGCAGATGACGGATCTAACAGCTTAAAGCAATGTGATATATAACCACAATCACAATAACTGAATTCTTTCAGATAAGAAGCAGAAAACTCAAATGCACAGTGAGGCTTCACATGAGACATGGACTTTGTGTCTTGCCCTATGATAATGCTTTCAAGTAAAGGCACTTTTAGAGTAATACGCTTTGGATTTAACCAAGTGCAATTTAATGTTTCAAACACTTTGAGAACTGGTACTCTAAGAGCCAGACATTTTGAGCTAGAGTCAAGAGTAAATAAAATTCAAGACAACCTGAGGAGTTTTAGGTGTCCAAATGAACAAAGCTTTCAGTAACCGTAATGGCACAAGAATGCATCATCTTGAGCACCAATTCTTCCAATAACTTGGGAGTTGAAAAGAGAATGAAATGCAATAGCTGAGAAGGACATCTCAAACTGTGTGACATTACGAAGATTTCTTATGTTCCGTATCAAGATGTTACAAATCCAAGTATTAAGAAGGGACACATCATAATTGTTAGCAATAACAAGTGAGAAACTTTCCAAGCTTGAACTTTTGGTCAGAAGAAGTGCCTTGTACACAAAGTTCATAAACTACATTTTTCCACCGCTCTTACTCTTATAGAACACTGTCGTCCAAGTCCAACTTGGTGATGGAGGTCCAGCGGAAAAGCCATTTTTTGGATAATACACTTGTGCGAACCGCATCTTTGGTTGAGAGAAAAGAGAGTATGTGACTTATGAGTGGTTCAGGTAGCTTGCACAGTGTGCCTTCACCTTCATTTATCTTGTGTCTCTTCAGAAGATTTTTATTGCGTGTGCTAAGTCATTAGCAGTTGATCCAGACAACCCCTCCATCTTTGTAACAATTCTCTATATATGTTATCAACCAATGCAACCACTGTAGTTATACATAACATCTTCCAAAAGTAACAAAATTAAATAAAGGGTAGTCTAACTTAAGTAAAAATGGATTAAACAACTTTATCAATCATGTTAGAGTTGTTTAACCCAATTTTACTTGAATAAATTAGACAACCCCATCTAGGAAAGTTAAAAACTAATTAGGATTTATCAATCATCTTAAAGTGGTTTAACCCAGTTTTACTTGATTATGTGTGTGCTAGAATCATTAGCAGTTGATCCAGACAACCCCTCCATCTTCGTAACCATTGTCTACAAACAATTCTTATGTTATCAACTACTATATTTACACATAACATCTTCCAAAAGTAAGAAACTTAAAGAAAGGGTTGTGTAACTTAAACAACTGTGAAGATAGGTTAAACAACTTTACCAATCATCTCAAAGTTGTTTAATCCATTTTTACCTTGAACGAAGAGATAAAGAGAATCGTTGAATATGAAATAGAAATACAGTTACAACAATTAATTTTCGCGGATGAAAAGTTAGTTAGTTTTGACAAATGAAAAGTTAGTTAGAGAGAGTAAATATTAAATAGAAAATGAATAAAATAAAATCTTATAATTAGATGTGGCAAAATTAGTCAGTTGAGTCGAACTAGTCTGAATCTATCAGATAAAATGTATGACTAATTATGAACATGAATTAAATGCAAGCATTTTAAGCCAATCCGAACATGGCTCTATGTGAAGATTAGTTCGCAAAAAATCACCAAAACATTGGAGAAAAAAAAATCAGACTTTTTATAAGACTTGGACTGCATTCATTAGGCTCAAATTGAATCTAGGTTTTTTAGCCACCAGAATTGGGCCTAGTAATCCTTGTTGCCACCTCTAATTATAAAATGAAGTGAAATAGATAAAATAATATATATATATATATATATATATATATATATTAAAAAAACTAAAATGGAATATTATTATTATTATAAAAGTCAATAATTTTATTATGTAAAATAATTTATAATTAGATGATAATAAAATACTTTATTGTAATTTGTCAACTCCTATATCTAAACTATTAATTTTTTATCAATAACTTCTTTTATTGCTCATATATTTTTATACAATATTAAATGAACTTTTAAATATGTAAGAATGATTTAATCTTTTTTGTGCAAAATGTTTTACATGTAATCTAACTTCAGTGCCCGTAAAAAGCAAAAATCATTATTGAATTTAACCTTATTCGTTAGTCGTTACATTATGTGGAGGAGCCAATGTTGACTACTTTCAAACTCAAATGGTTAATTACTGAATGAACCTTCAGGTATTGGACTATTGGGGTGAGACAGTTGTTTGTGAGGACACTTATGGCTCAATACACTGACTACACTGAAATAAAGTCACAAATTGTAGATAGAAGTAAATTAGACCACATATATATGCATGATTGTGTTATGAGCTGGAGATTCCGTGTATGGAGAAATTGAGCTGTAGTTGAGACCCTTCTCTCTGTTTCTCTCTATTTTACATCTCTTCATATGATTTCACTCTCATTGCACACCTTGAAGTCTATAAAAATCTAAAGTGTCCAATTTGTTTTTTCCACATTTAATCTTCTTCTTCTTCTTTCCCATTCACCTACTACAGGCCATTCACTTAATGTTGGACATGGAATTCAGCACCATATTATGCATTTATGCTTCTTTTCTCTTCATAGTTATCTTTAAGTCATTGCTCACATCATACACTAGAAATAGCCACTCCCTCCCGGTTCCAATGGTTGGTCTTTACATTAGAGAAACCTTTCAAATGCGTTCCCAACACCCAAAACAATCTTAGCCACAAAAATAAAAAGGTTCGTATTGCTTTAACTAGCAAACATACACATGCAATTCCATCATTCATTCCTTGTACAGTTGCTAGTGGTTCATTTGATGCTTTTTTGCATATTCAATGCTATTTAGCAAATCAATTGTTTGGTAATTTATTTTACATGGCAATCACATGAACTAGTTGAAGGATTCGAGAGGTTCTAGATAAAATGGAAAGTGAAAATTTGATATGTGGCCTTTTCATTTTTGTAACAAAGCAAATGTCTGGGTTTAGAGAATACATTTGAAAGGTTTCTCCGATGTAAGGTTGACCTTGGAATCAGGTGGGAGCAGCTACTCCAAGGTTTGTAGGGGAAGGATTAAAGCAATTACTTGAACAGAACAATGAAGAGAAAAGGAGCAAACAAGCAAAACATGGTGCTTAGTTCCATTTCAATATTTAATGTTAGTGGCTTGTGATAGGTGAATACGGAAGAGGATGAAGCAAAATTGATGATCAGTAAAGTAAAGCCGCCAAAATTCCACTTGCTTAGCAGCAAAGGGCTCCACTTTCTTTATGCAGGAAGATTCACAAAAGAACATTGGCAAGAGTAAGAATATAAATGAGGGAAAACCTCATCTACTTAAGTGTAACGACCCCGTATGGATCCGGTGCATTAGTATTATATTATGGTCTTAAGCGCAGCAATACTTAACGTAAATTAAGTAAACACGGAAGCACAAAAACAAATAATAAGACATCATCATACGTCATATAATACAAACTAACATTATGTATGGAATTTAATATACATCTCGGCACCCGGGTTCTGTTCTAAAAGATACATCATATACAAACCCATACCGGGTTACAAAAGTACAATAAAATCGAGTCAACTGACTCGTAAAAGACCGCTTTCCAAAATCCGCTTCCTCGAACCTGGCCTCGATTTCTGGTCCAGGACACTCAATTAATAGCCAACTCGGGCTCGGCCTACCTGGTCTATCAATTGAGATTCACCGAACAACCCCTACTCGGGTCTCTTACCTCGAACCTCATCCTCCACTCTTTGACTATCACCTGCAATATAAATATAATCCCCAATCGGGGTGAGATACAATCTCAGTAAACTCAGGGTTCTTGGAGGCTCACCCCCCTGGTTCACTTCCACAGTACATAGCATTTATATTGGCATTACAAATAACATAGCCAACCCGACCTTTAATAAAATAATACATGTAAATAACCACACCACATACTATTCCAATTCCAATATGCAATTTAGTCAGCCAGTGCAGATATCATACACAATTGCATATAAGATATACAAGTTAGACAACCAGTACACATAAAGTGCACTCTTGTATATCTTCCAATGTACTCCGCGTACACATCACGTATCTTCGCTTGAGGTCCCAGACCCCGGACTCCACGTGAATTCCCCCAAAGACATGCACAAATGTATAACCAGATATACAACTTAGCCAACTAATGCACTCCACGTACACAATTGTATATTCCAGTTATACAAATTAGACAACCAGTGCACATCTCCATTACATGTATGTTTTCAATCAAAAAGCAATAACACACAATGTAAATACACGCACCATGACATCCAATAACCATCACTACCCAGGAGTATGGTGGAACACAATCAAGGGAACCAACTCCCAAGAACAAAGAGCTTACCTTCTCTTGTTCCAGCACCTATCCTCTCAGCCGCGTGTTTACCACCACAGATACCTTCTTTATCTAGCCCTACACCAGGCAAGAAAGATATCAAAATGGTTCTCAACCATCTCATGAAAAGAACCCAGTTCTTTTCCCAGATCTCGAATAAATACCACCAACAAATGACTTGTAACCCCACAAAGATCTATCTGGGCATAACAAAATACCCAAAACCCAGAAAAGCTAGCTTTTAAGGTTGAACCTTCATCATAACAACCTTCTAAGCATACTTTTCCAACAAAACACCACCCAAAACCAACCTTAACTCATATGGGTCATTTTTCCTCTAAAACCCCAAACTCAAAAGATACGGTGAAATTAACATATCTTACCTTAAAAACAACAAGGAAGACTAGAGGACAACTTTTCCAAGCTTAGATATACTTAACGTGCCTTCTATCTCTTAAAGGTTGAAACTTTAACTTCCTTTGGGAGAATTGATCTCCTCGCCTGATGGTTTTTCACCATTAACAGAGGTTGGAAACTAGTTTATATGGTACTACTCTTCAATCCTTACGTTGGATGTGAAGGTTTTTAGGTTAAGGAAAGGTTATCTAGGAAGCTTTTCTCACTTTAACAACGGTGGAAATAAGATATGAGAGAGAAAGTGTTTTTAGTAGAGGCGGTGGAAATTAGATTACTACAAAATATCTCACTCAAGCATACCTTATATAGTCTAAAAGTTGACACGCGTCGTATAGTAACATGAGAACATTCCCGCGTCAAAACACAAGCAAAGAGTCAACACATGTCACTTTTATAAAGTGAATATGTAGAAATATTTGACTGTTGGGTTGGGTCTACTGTTTGGCAAGTCAATAAGTTATATCTCATGCATGTTACATGTGACTACCCAAGTTCTCTAAACCCTACTGAGGTTGCTGGGTTCCCATCATATTACGAACGCTGCCGAGTTGTATTTTAAATATAAATATTAAGTGCAACCTTACTACCATATCCTAGGTTCCTGTGCACTCATTCCAACCACTAGGCTAAGCCCGGGTTAAACAACAAGTACTGTTTTAATCGCTTACAAACACTTATGTAATCGATTGCATAAGAACCCATCCTTGTACTATAGTACGTCCAAAGTCCTTCTTCCTCCGACCTTATCCGACCTAATCCAACCTATTCCGACTTCATCTGACCTGATCTGAGTTCCTACCTTGGTACTTCACAAGTCCAAGGTTTCTCCCCAACCACTCCCGTGATCACTAGCCAGGTAATTCTATAAAAAGGGGTTACGAGCTCTTCCGGTCTCTCTACCTGGTAGATCTTACAAGTCAACCACATACGAGCTCCTCCGAGCTTACCCGAGCTCAACCGAGATAACTACTCGATTGCTCATCCGAGATTACAAATCGGTAATACATCCAAGATCACCCGACTTTATCCAAGATCACAACTCAAACCTCAAAGAAAAGGAAGACATGAGCTCTACCGAGCTCTACCGAGATCACTACTTGGTTTCTCAAGGAGAAGGAATATACGAGCTCAGCCGAGTTCTCTACCCGGTTGCTCTTTCCCTCCTTGTCCGGGTTCCTTTTTATACAACAGCGTTTTTCTCAAAAGTGCTATGTATATGTATATACCACTTAAGTGGCAATAACCCGGTCATGCACTAACCCGGTCTTCCTATAATATTACCATACCACACAACCTCGAATTTGAAAAGGTGCTATCTACACCCCTTTCTATCCGAGTTCCAATATACACCCCCCTTATGCGACAACCCGGTCATACGAACCCGGATTATCGCAGGGTCATTATACTAAAGGTATTAATCAGTTCAAATATATTACTTTCATTACTATTTGATCATTTATTACGTACATCAAATTTTGGTTATTTTGTTTCCTACTTTTATTATAAAAAAAGTAATTGCCTCTTGTGTAGTTCATACTTTGAGATACAACAGCCTTTGCCCTGCAAGAACAGGTGCATTTACCATTGTGCAAGCAATGCCATCTAGCTGAAGAGCTTTTCCACAGTGTTGTGACATATTCAACTTCATTGAAATATTCAAGAAGCATACAGGCACCTTGCCCTGATTCATACCATTATGTCTTGCCAAATACATCAGCTAAAGAGTTAAGAACTGATGATGGATCACATAGAATATTGTATATATAGTTAGCCAGTAGTTTTATGAGTAGAAGAATCATTGATGTCACAGACAGAACAATTCCATCAACCGAGTATTATTTTTCCAAGTGTTTACAAAAACATTAAGATAAATCATGAGTCATGCCCTTATTGAAGGCTGAACTAAAATAATTTTGCATATTGTTATATGAGTTGGCAACTTCGTCCCACTTAAAATGCTTCCTTGATCCCTATTGTTTCTTTTTCCAAAGTCAGACCTCAGCTCTTCCATCCCTGAAAAGAATTAAGGGAGGTGCAACTAAACTTTGAATTTCAGTGAAGTAAAGCAAGAGTATCTAAACTTGAATTGAGCAAAACAAGAGTATTAAGAATTTAGGAAATTGTGGAGTGAGTTCAACAATGGTTCACCGGTACCCTCATTTTCCAAAGGCAAGCGTATGGGTGAATATCTTTAGCATGCATTAAAACCTTATGACAAGGATGTTGCAAATGTGCTCATAGCAGCTGCAATCTCTTTCCTAGTTTTTAGGAGTTTAATTTAAAATTTATGTTTCAAATATTAGGAGATATTAAGAGTTTATGATTCTATTTTTAAATTTAAAATTATGCTGTTATGCCTACAAATAAGGGATGTATTAGTTATGTTTTGTGCTCTTTATATAGAGCTAGATTCTTCAATAAAATAATACTTACTTCCCTACATATTTTTTTTCCTCTCATAAACCCCCAAAACAACAAATTGGTATCTAGAACTCTCATCTGAGGGATCTCTGAGATTGAGTGAGCCTACCCAAAATCCTTAAACACAAACACACACCAAAACGAATCTAGAAGGTTCATCCATCCCAATTTTGCTTTTGCTTCCACTATTCGATGACAAACATTACCACCTCTGGTGTGTTAGAGTGGAAGCCTATCTTGATGCTTGTGATCTATGGGAAGTCGTTGAAGACATGTATGAAGTTCCATTCCTAGCTACTAGATAATCCAACGGTTGCTCAAATAAATAAAAAGTCACAAAGAGAGGAAACAGAGAAATTCAAAGGCAAGAGCAACCTTGTTTGGAGCAGTATCATTTACTATGTTGATCAGAATAATGACAGTGAAAACACCCAACGAGATTGGGGAGTTTTTGAAGCAAAAGTCAAATGGAAATGAAAAGGTGAAAGTGATGCAAGCGCTGCACTTGGTTTGAGAATTTAAGATACAAGGAATGAAGGAATCATAAACAATAAAGGAATACTTTGACAGACTTCTTGACATAGTCAACAATGTAAGGCTCCTACTGATTTTTCAAATGACAGAATCAAAAAATTCTTGTCATTTGTTAATTTGAAGCCATAGTTGCCTCTCTAGAGAACTCAAGGGATTTATCAAGCATTACTCTGACATAATTGGTGAATGCACTACAAGCACAAGAACAAAGAAGGCTTATGAGGCAAGAACGATATGTAGAGGGAGTTTTCCAAGCCAAGAACTACAAAGGTAACAAACACAACCAAAATAGCAACACATGTGTTTTTTCGCCTTGTTCCTACTGCAAAAAAATAAGAAAATCATCCACACAACAAGTGTCGATGGAGGCTAGATGCAAAATGCCACAAGTGTGGTTAGTTAGGACATGTAGATCGAATTTGCAAGTCTAAACCAGAGGAGGCAAAGGTGACTATGGAGGAACAATGTAAGGTTTTGGGTGTCCACGTGGCACTTAATAATGATAATATCATACTTAGGAGGTAATTAATAAATAATGACCCTGTCACAAGTTTAGGTTCGCGTTTCTTAAGTGAACATTAACAAGGAACCCGAATTAGCATGATCAGGTTGACCCTTCGAAGGGTAATAGCACCCTTATGGGGGGCAATGCTGACATGGAGGAAAGGGTGTCGAAGTCAGATGAGGTCGGACGAGGGCGGAACCTTGAACTTAAGTGCCAAGGTGAGAACCCGAACTAGGTCGGATAAGGTCGGAAGAGGGCGGAACCTTGGACTTTATGAAGCGCCAAGGTAGGAACCCGAACGAGGTCGGGTAAGGTCGAACAAGGGCGGACTCAACACTATGCAATCGATTACATAAGTGTCGTAATCGATTAAAATGGACAGCACTTGCTTGATACAACGTCTAAGCTAGATTTTGACATCTGGCACTTTTGGCGCGTGACACATGCACTAGGGTCATTTAAATAGACCACTTCTCTTCTTTTCAATGAGAACACTAGTGTCTTCTTCCTAACTCTGTTCCTCCATTTTCCTAGAGAGAGAAACTTTGTAACCTCTCACCCTTAATCTGAATCCTTTTGCATGCAACTGGAAAGTTGAGAGGAACCACCCCATAGCTAGGTTTCAACCTTAGTTTCTTCTAAAAACCATTAAACGAAGAGATTGACCTCTCCAAGAACTCTCGGAGAGTCTTGACTTCGAGGGAAGGAAGGCATTCAAGGGCATTTGAGCTTGGAGAAATTGTCTCCTAGCCTTCTTGAACATCTCAGAGGTAAGGCACTCATATAGTTACAGATTATTTGATTTTGTGTTTTGGAGAGGTATAGAGACCATCCGAGCTGGAGCTAGGCTTGAGGTCTTTGGAAAAGTATGAGTGTTCTGTGCATGCAACGACTGATGGCTGTCATGGACTGCTTGCATGCGATGATTGATAACCATTTTTTTTTCATGCATACGTTTGCAGAGCTTGATACAGAGGGTAAGGGTGGTCGTGACCACGAGACCGGGAGAGCCAGTGTAACACTCCGAGCAGGTAAGCTCTCCGTTCTTAGAAGTTTTCCCTTGGCCGTGTTCCACCATACTCCGAGGGAGTGATGGTTATTGTATGTCATGGTGCATGTATTAAAATTGTGTGTTACTGCTTTCTAATTGAGAACATGTATATGATTTGCACTGTGATGATATGTTGTGATGTATGAGATTCTCTAGCTAGTAGAATGGACAAAATATGGACTTCCCTTAGAGTCAAAGTCATGTGGAACAACTCTAAGTGGTCAATTAGTATATATGAAAACCCTGAGATAGTGTGCCCTTATAGTAAGGATGATCATTTCTTGGAAGAGCCATATACGTTCGAGCAAAACCCTGAGGGATTGTGCCCATTAAGTTGGATGAGCTTCCTCAGGCAACGATATACAGAGAATGTGCCCATTGAGTTGGATGATCTTTTCTTGTTATATCTGTGTGATTATATACATGTGATGCATGTTATGACATTCGGGATGGCTAGCTTGTGTAATGCATGTTTCGATGCTATGTATCGTGAAAGTGAACCCAGGGAAGGAGAAACCTCCAAGGACCCGGAGTTTACTGAGATTTTATCTCACCCCAGTTGGGGACTATATGTCTTTGCAGGTGACGAGCAGAGGGAGGATGGTGGATCCCAAGGCAGGAGGCCTGGAGAGTAGGGCGACCCGAGGGATTTCGGACATGAGTCCGAGCCCGGACGGGTTCCAAGCGAACCTTAGTTTTATTTTGAGAGCATGTTGGCTCTATATTTCGCTATGTATATTTGCTTTTGTAACCCGGCCCTGAGGGGAGGACGTACCCGATGTATGATATTGCCATGCATAATGTACAGTTTATGTCATTATTGATGTACGATGACGTCATTCTCATTAGCTGCTTCCTAACTAATTTTCGTTAATTAATTGTTGCGCTTAACGACCATAATTGAACGTTAATAACCGGATGCATACGGGGTGTTACAAACAAGAAGATGGGCAACTCTCTATTGCAATAGTTTTAGTGATTCATGGTTAATAGACAATGGTTGCACAAAATATATGACCAACAACCAAAAGTTCTTTAAGGAGCTTAACAAAACCATTGTTTCCAAAGTAAAAATTGGAAATGGTGATTTCATCTCAGTCAAGGGAAAATAGACCATTGCTATTGAAATCTTGACAGGTTTGAAATATATATCTAATGTCTTATATGTTCTTGACATTAATCTAAACTTGTTAAGTGTTTCTTAGTTGTTGGAGATAGGATATAAGGTGTCTTTTGAACACAAAATTTGTGTGATTAAAGATGCAAACAACTTAGATGTGCTCAAAGTTCATATGAAAGACAAAAGTTTTTCCTTATAGATAGAAGGTGGGAAAGATAAAGAAGATGGTAATGAATAACGCCATGATCCATATTGGAACGATAAGTTGAGGAGAATTCACCACAAAGGAAAACTTTCTTGATAAGAATCAATTTGGGTTCAGTCAAGAACCAAGCTAAGCTCTCAATTCAAGCAAATGCTTAATATTATTCAATCAAAAGTTCTTCAAAACTAGCAATGTTTGAGTACTTATAGAGTTAAGCCTCTAATAAAACCTAAAAACGCATAGTTTAGGTCTATTTAAGTTCACATTGAGGCTCATTACACAAATAAGAAATTACTAAATTACGACAATACAAAAATTATGAAAATTACAAAAACTAGGAAAATTACGAAAGTTACGAAAGGAATTTCACTAAGCGCAACATTCGCGCTAAACGAGCTCTTCTACAATCTTCAAGGTGCTCCAAAGCTCCTTCTATCTTCCTCCATCCTTGTCCTTGTTAAATAGTCCAGGCATAATTCTCTTGGTCATGTCTTTTTGTCGAAGCTTGGTTTTGGACATTGTCATTGGAACCTTCAATTCATGGAGTGCTTCTAGAACTTCATGCTCTTTGGATAGTTCTCTATCATCCCCTTCTTCTTGAAAAGAATCTTTCCTCGGATTTGCATTCAAAACACCTATATCATATGAAGAAATATCAGTGACAGTAAAACTAGAACTCACCCCATACTCACTTGGCAAGTCAATCCTGTAGGCATTATTAATCCTCTCAAGGATCTTGAAAGGACCATCACACTAGGTTGGAGTTTAGATTTCCTTTGGAAAAGAAACTTATCCTTCCTTATATGTACCTAAACCCAATCTCTAGGATCAAATATCATGTCTTTATCCCCTTGTTGGCATGTCATGCATATTGCTCCATCTTTCTCTCAATTTGATTTCGCACCCTTCCATGGAGATTCCTAACAAAAGTGGCTCTAGAAAGATGAGACCCTTCATGACATCTCAAAGCCCAAAGTTCGGGTTTCTGTCCGACGTGAAGAACCGTCCCTCCTGTCCGAGCTGAAGCAAATAGAGAAACCAATGAAGAACAAAATGACCAGCAACAAGCTGATGAGGACCGAGACACTGAGGTCCGAGTTGATGAAGAGGACCGGGATGAGAATGATGAATCGGGTTCTCAAGATGTTGAAGAAGAATAGCCGATATACCCCACTAGAGAAAGAAGACCTTCTACAAGGTACCCATCTGATGAATACACCATCATTGTTAAAGATGGTGAGCCTCAGAGTTATGATGAGGCAATAACGAGCTTAGACAAAGAAGAATAGGAGAAGGCAATGCAAGATGAGATGAAGCCCTTGCATGAGAACCATACTTATGAGTTGACCGGGCTGCCTAAAGGAAGACGAGCTCTAAAGAACAAGTGAGTGTATAAAATTAAGAATGAAGAGAACGGGCAAAAGCCGAGATACAAAGCCCAATTTGTAGTGAAAGGCTGTAATCAGAAGAAATTGGTTGATTTTGAAGAGATCTTCTCTCCTGTTCTGAAAATGACCTCGGTCTGAACTGTGCTAGCCATGGCGGCTTCAATGGACCTCGAGGTAGAACAAATGGACGTGAAGATGACATTTCTTCATGGTGAGTTGGAGGAAGAGATCTATATGGAGTAACCTGAAGGGTTCCAAGTTCCGGGATGAGAAGGCATGGTATGCCGATTGAATAAGAGTCTCTATGGCTTGAAACAAGCACCTCGCCGGTGGTACAAGAAATTTGAATCTTTCATGACTGATCACAAGTTCATAAAGACTGAAGCTGACCACTGTGTATTTGTGAAGAGATATGAGACTGGAATTTTTTTGATTATGTTGTTATATATTGACGATATGCTGATTGTAGGGCAAGATAAGATGAAGATTGCTGCCTTGAAGAAGGCATTGAACTTGTCCTTCGCGATGAAGGACCTCGGCCCTGCAAAACAGATTATTGGAATCAAGATAATTAGGTATTGAAAGAAGAAGCTACTGTGGCTGAGTCAAGAGAAGTATGTTGAGAAAATTTTGAAGAGATTCAACATAGACAAAACTAAAACAGTTAGCAACCCCTTAGTCGGGCACATGAAGCTGAATAAGAAGTAGTGTCCGAAGTCTGATGAAGATAAAGATGAGATGTTGAAGATCCCGTACCAATCTTCCGTCAGAAGCTTGATGTATGTAATAGTTTGCACTAGACCCGACTTGGCCTATGCAGTTGGAATAGTAAGCCGGTACCTGTCGAACCCCAGCAAAGAGCATTACGAAGCAGTGGAGTGGATCTTCAAGTACTTGAAAGGTACAACTGACTTATGTCTCCGATTTGGAGAAGGTAAAGCTGAGTTGCAAGGCTACTCGGATGCTGATTTAGGGGGAGATTCCGACTCAAGGAAGTCAACAAGCGAATACTTGATGACATTTGCAGGAGGAGCTATCTCCTGGCAATCAAGATTGCAGAAGTGTGTGGCACTTTCGACAACCGAGGTCGAGTACATTGTCGTTACTGAGGCAAGCAAAGAAATGTTGTGGATGAAGAAGTTCCTCATGGAACTCGGCCATGATCAAGACAAGTACAAGCTGAAGTGTGATAACCAGAGCGCAATTCATCTTGCGAAGAACTCGACCTATCACTCCCGCACTAAGCATATTGATGTGAGGTATCACTGGATCCGGGATGTGGTGGAAGATGGACAGCTTGCACTTGGCAAAGTGCACACCGACCGGAATTGATCCAATATGATGACTAAGCCGGTATCAACAAGGAAGTTTGAAGATTGCTGTGAAGGTGCCGGGTTGGTAAACCGACTCATTGAAGATGCGGGGCAGCTGTTTGAATTTGACGCATTGAAGTCGGAAGCGGGAGAATTGTTGGGAACTGTTCCTCCTTAAATGTTTGGCTCAAGTCTCAAGGCGTTGAAACTCTACAAGCCTCAAGGAGTCACATCCTGTTAGGCGGTTCTTGGGTGCAAGGCTCAAGGAGTCACATTGTCGAGTGGCTCAACGTATTTTCACCTCCCTTTTCCATATGAGTCTTTAATGTTTGAAGTTGAGTGTGATTCTGATGAGAGAAAAATTTGAAAGAGATTTTTCCGTGAGAATACGTCTAGAGAGACCTCTTTAGAGAAATTTGAATACCACCATACTTGGTGAGGTTTGATTGTACCTCTAGTGAAATGCTAGAGACGTTTGATTCTTGTAACCCATTATTCTTATAGTGGAAGTTTGATTCTAGACCAGTGTCCCGTGGATTTTTACTTCACATTGAAGAAGGTTTTCCCTCGTTAAACAAATTGACTGTGTTCTTCTCTATCTCTCTTGCATTTTATTGTTTTCGCTTTCGTAGATCGATTTGAGGGTTTGACGATAACCCAACAGAATCTATTTGAGGGTACGATTTTACCCAACACTTTTGTTTATATTATTCGTGTATAAATTATTTTTTATTAAAAGTTATTTATATCTTTATTTATTATTGATAATATTTTTATGATATTCTTTAAAACTATTTATTTCTAGATTATAAAATTAACATTGGCCTTTCAAATAAAACTAATGAATTTAAGTCATTCAAAGAATATAACAACATTTTGATTTATAAATATTCAGTGATTTAAAGAACATAGAGAAGGTCATTTTTAATTATCCTATTTATTATTTTTATTTGTATAGACAATTTTGGAAACACCTAAAAATGTGTGTAGATCGTTTCTAGTAGGATAGAAATAAACACAAAGAATAGACAAGTGTGCTTTTTTTATCATTTAACTTCTTTTATAAATATCTTTTTTCTACTAATAATTTCTAGTATTAGAAAAGATACACACTCCCTCATAACACCCAGACAAAACAATGAGCTTGGGCAGTTTTTTTTTTTACTTTTTGATAAATTAAGATGAATTTGGACAATTTAGGAAGAGCCACCGGCACAGAACATCAATTACAGGTAAAGGTGAAAATTCCAATTACCAAAAGCCACCATAACCAAATCTGTTAGATATAACCATCTGGATTATACAAATCCCATGTTCACAAATGCACAATAAGAACAACTCACACAATTCCTATATATGTTGACAAACAATGCATAGTAGAAAAACTTCCTTATATATAGAAGACACTACAGAAGCCAGTCAGCCACCGCTTGACGTTGACCAAAGTCGTTTCTGGCAATTGAATATTTGAATTGACATACAGAGGATGATGGGCCCTATTCCAAAACGCTGAATGGACAAACTGTTGACGGCTTGATCCATCTAAAAATGAATTATAAATTTAGTTTAAAAAATATTTATAAAATCCTTAAACTAAATGCAATTATAATGAGTGGACAAACTACTAGTCCCTCCTCCGTCTCAAAAGATAAGTATTATATTTGAGAGAGAAAATTATTTTAAAATAAGTATCGTATTTTTTAATGATATTAATTATTTTTTTATTAATATCCTTAATAAGTGTTATTTTAATTTTTTTAATGTAATATAAATATTAAGGTTAATTTTGTAAAAAAATATCTATTTATTAGATTTTGTTAATTTATGTAAAACAATCTAAAATAAAACTTATTTTGAGATGGAGAAAATACTTTTTTTTTCTGAATAATCCTTAAACTAAATAATTATATAAGTAATTTTTTAACCATTAAAACTGATATTAATTTATCTATTAAAATATTTTTTAATTAGTCTCTAAGTAAAATATATCACTATAAAGACCAAAATTGATAAATATTTAATATTTTAATGACTAAATATATAGTTTTTATTACTTGAGGGAATAAATTAATAGTTTCCTCTATTTAGTTTTGAACCCCTATCGAAATGAACGTGGCAATTTAATCCACTTTTAATCCCAATTAAACTAGTACGTTGTTGACCTATACAGTTGATTAGCTGAATGGTGGCTTTGTTTGAGAGAGAAATAAATAATGATTGCACCTTAATGCTTGATTTGATCTTAATGGAGCTGCGAAAATAGAACACTAAGATTGAACCAAAAGTAGTTTTATATCAAAGAATTGGGTTTGACCTATTTTAGTGAATCTAAACTTCTAATTCATAAGTGGATTATTTTGAATTTGGGTAAAATACAAAGGATGAACATAAAGGGATTTGAATCCCTAACTACTCTTACTATCATGAATACTTAATATCTTTTACAAAACACCTATAAAGATAATATTAATGTTAGTGGCAAACATAATTTGCCTTGCCTAGTTAGTAATTAATTGATCAAATTTATTAAATTGTTACATTGATCATCGTGGAGACAATACCTACTTATCTTGTTTACTACTTGTTTGATTAATACACTTAAAGAAAAAGAACCTAACAATTCTACATTTTATAAGCATCCCTGAGTTTCAACATCAACCACTTAATTATTTTCAACCAAGGTTAAGTTACACTCCCTTGATATCATACCAATTTCACTTGTCAGGTTTTAATTCTTGATCTTTGAATTCTTGATATTAATTACAACCTATCGAATAATAACTTGCTCAATCAAGTGGTTGAGAAGGTAGGCTATAATGTTTGATTCCTTTTAAGATTAATGATTATCGTCACAAACTAAAACAAGATTTTTCAGTATGCTATGTCCCTCATGACATACATTTTAGGAAACTTTCTAAGAGGTCATTTATCTCATAATTGTTTCAAGCCAAACATACTTAATTATGAAGTTCTTAAATGATTGGCTACGTACCAAAAAGTAAGTGTATATTGTTAGCATAAGTAGTACTAAACAATTTCTTTAAGTCATCTTTAATTGTATAGTTCATGTAGCCTCTAAATCCTTATCATTTTGGTGTATATTCAATTTGTGTGTGTGTCCTTCCTGCTAGAAGTCTACCATGAGTCACTCATTGTTTGTGTCTCATCTCTTTTATACTGGTGATGATCACTCCCCACCCTCCTTGACATGTGTTGCTTAGGTTTTTGGGTAGTGTTTGGACCTCCAAAGTTCTTTATCAAGAGGATCTTGAGTCAATTTCTCTAAGAGATCATGAAGCATTACCAAGTTAATCCTTAGAATCAACTCAATTTACTAATCATTGGAAACAATGTTGACATTCCAACCTATACGAAGAAACAAACCACAAAACTTTGAGGATAAACGTATAAGAACAACAAGGACTCATGTGATGTTAAGGACGTACAATCCAATGGAGAGCAAACACCTGAAGATAACTCATAGTGAATAAGACATTCTTTGATTAAAAAAAGGTGATGACCAACACTACTAAAAGAAATAATGGATGCACCAAGCTCCAAGTAACAATAATTAGATTCTTAACTTTCATTTCAAAGAAGAATTCTACTAGTTCATTAAGGATTCATCTACACCAAAGTGTTTGAGCCATCACTTGAGAAGTTTGACACTAGAATCGTTTAGGATATCAAGGAGAATATCTATTTTAATTAATAGGATTCTCTCTGAGACTAGTTCTCGCTCATAAATGACATCATCATATCAAACCTCATAAGGTCAAAATACAGGTAACAGGATTGAAAGGACAATAGTCATGCAATCAATAAAGTCATATATGTACTAGGGGTAGGCAAGGTTATGAAATCCAAAAAGATATCTTCACCAAGTTCTTCTAGACACGGTAACGACCCGTATATATATATCCGGTTCATTAACATTGATTTATGGTCATTAAGCGCAGCAATTATCATAGATAATCAATTCGGAAGCGATAAATAAAATGATGTCATCAACCGTCATTAACAACACCCACTATACATCATATATGGTGAATTCTCATAATATACACTGTGTATACATAACAAAACTATACAAATCCCTCTCCAGGTACAAAACATTAGGCATAAATCAAAAGTAGAGCTAACATGCTCTCAACCCTATGCCTAAGGTTCTCACAGAACCTATCCCTGCTCGGGCCTCTTGCCCTGGGATCTCTCAGCTGCTCCCTGAGTGTCACCTGCAAAACATAACCCCTAACAGGGGTGAGATAACAATCTCAGTAAACTCAGGGTCCTTGGAAGTCTTTCCTCCCCCTGGTTCACTTTCATGCATATAATATCAAAAATGGCATTACAACTAGCCATCACAACTCTCAAGCCATAACAACACATATAAAACACAATCACATGTACATGGCATATATATATATATATATATATATCTTTCAATTACCAAGGATGGCACAAGCCACTTCAATGGATATGGGCACATCTCACATCAGGATTCCTATCGTTAGCCTGAGGAAGCTACATCCATCTATATGGGCACATCTCACATCAAGACTCCCTATCATTAGTCTGAGGAAGCTACATCCATCTATATGGGCACATCTCACATCAGGACTCCCTATCATTAGCCTGAGGAAGCTACATCCATCTATATGGGTACATCTGACATCAGGACTCCATACCATTAGCCTGAGGAAGCTACATCCATCTATATGGGCACATCTCACATCAGGACTTACTACCAAATATATATATCTTCTATTCTATTCTACTGTATTCTACTGGTCAGAGGAATCTCATCAATCAACACACATAACCTCAATCTATGTACATCAAGTACATGGTTTCAATCCAAACAGTAACACACAATTTTAATATACATGCATTAACTCATACAATGACCATTACTCTCACTGGAGTATGGTGGAACACAATCAAGGGAAACACTCCCAAGAACAAAGAGCTTACCTGCTCTCAGCGCTACTCTGGCTCTCCCGGCTTCGTGGTCACAACCACCAGCAATGTCTATATCACGCCCTACACAAGGCATACAAACAACCAATCAATAACGGTCCCCCACCGTTAGAACGAAAGGAAACGTTATTCCTTTCCATTAAAACCTCTCTGTCCTCTATCTTAGGGTTATCAGAGCTAACCACCTTATAGGCAATTTACAGACCCTCAACAGGATCTAGCTCAGCCTAATCAAGGCACTAGAGCCTCTCCAAGACTCTGCATGAGTCAATCCAATCAGTTCAATTTCCTTTATCTAGGCTAAATATCAATACTTGTCAAGTTTATCAGAACGGCTATTTCAACACATATTCACCGTTTATTTAGTCTCCTGATCATCTTTTGAAAAGGTACCTAGGCTCAAACCCATCATTATAACATCAATCTTCCTACTCATACAGATGTCAGAGTCAAAACTAAACTTTATCAATACTCAAGTTTCAAAGCTTAACTTTCATCTAAACAGCCTCCTGAGTATACTTTTCAACAGAATCCAAGCCTAATTTCGACTCCAACTCGCCCATTTATTCAAAATTCATCAAAACTCATCAAGAATCATCTTTCAAAAATAATCGGTTAAAGATCGAGTTTCTTACCTCTAAACAGTCGAGGAAGGTTAGAGAATAAATTCTCTAAGCTCAAGCGTCCTAGAAACGTCCTCTTTCTCCTCAAAAGCCACGCTCTGAGAAATTCCCTAGAGAACTTGATCTCGCCGTTAGATGACTCTTGTCGTGAATAAAGCTTCGAATCTAGCTCATAAAGATGTTCTAATCACTTTCCTAGTTGGTTATCAAGTGTTTAGGTCAAGGGATAAGCGGTTATGGAGCTTCCAAACTCTACAATGGAGGAAATGGCTTAGGGAGGGAGAGAAACCAGCTTATTGCCCCAAAATTCGTGAAAATCGCTTTATATAGGGTGCCTGCACGAGATTTGGCGCTCCTGGCGCCATTTTCACGTCTCCAGCGCCAAATTCCAGAGAAAATGGCCTTCTAGCCATTTCTGGCGCTCCCAGCGCCACTTTGGCGCTCCGGGCGCCACTCTCTGGCCGTCGCTAAATCCGTCACAAAATTCGTCACTAATTCCGTCACTAACACTTTTGTGACGGAATATAGTTAAATTTAAATATTTCTTTCTTTTTCTTTTATTTATTTAACCTTGGTTATTATAGACACCAAGAGTAAATTTCTTCTTCTAAATAATGTCCTTAGTTTTTTAAACAAGCCATTGACTTTCTTTAGGCTTTTATGTCCCCACCATCACTTGCAAGATATTAAAAAAATGTGTTTCCCTCCTTTAATTTGTATATGAACCACCCACTACAAGAAAATCGCTCCTTTCCGACGGCCTATCTCCTATGGATGAAGTTCCATCTGAAATTATATCATTTCCCACGGAACATTCCCAAATTCTTATTTTAAAATTACTTATTTTAAAGTTAAATAAATTAACCCATAAACATAATTATAAGCTGAGTTCACGTGGCAGCCTTTCAAATTCCAAATTCCAGCTCAAACTCCCCCTAGGACCTAACCCTTCAAATTCTTGAACTCTCTCTCTGGACACACTCCTTTCGTGTCCTGGAGCCCCAAACCAAGTGTCCCTTACAGAGCAGCGTGGCCAACGCAGAGGCAAAATTATCCTCGAGGAGGACATGGTTCAGCGCGCCGTCTTCTACGTCTCCGGCCTCTACAAGATCTTCGACGAGATCCTCGTCAACGACGCTGACAACAAGCAGCGTGACCCCTGCATGGACGCGCAAGAAGAAGCATAAATAGGTCGTTGTTTTCGCCCTTAAAGTTTGTCTCCTCGTTATTGTGGGTGGTGCTAATTTTTGATTTTTAATTCAACACTTCTGAGATTTTTGAACCCCCAATTTGGAGCGAATTCTTTGATTTTGGGGGTGTTGATGTTTGTGTTTTATGATTGGTGACATGGTTTGGGTTCTTTGTTATATTAGAATGCTAACGTTTGCTCTTTCTTCAATTTTGGGTCTGTCTTGGGATAAATCCTCTCTAAGTCTCATGAAGACATGAATTTATACCTACATCATACACAATCAAATTTCCTTTGTGGCTGAGTGTTACATTGCATGAGCCACTATTCTTTCTTGATTTTGTCCTGTTATTCCTTTGGGGCAATCATGGTTTTTATCATACCAAAAGACATTTAAAATCACAGAAGTTGCAGATGAGACTCATATACCATGAAGAGTACAGATTATGAGGTTTGTTGGCTTGCTATAACAAGAGAAATGATAAGGGACAAATTGTATTGAAGACAGTATATTGATTATTATAGGGTGAATCATCTAAATTTTTCCTAATAAAATAGAGAAATAAGTTATTTGTCCTATGAAAATTTATATTAACTAAAATATATCTTTGGTGCTTTTTAAGGATATTCTTGCTACTAATATTACATCAAGAGGGCAAGAAACTGTCTCATATTTGTTGTCATTTTGTCCCTATTCGGTAATTGAAGTTAAATGTTAGAACATTGATGTTATTCATGTTTTCCCATGAAAGCAGACAAATTATTCTCAACTATCTTTGTGATTTTCAGGAGATAGAAATAGAATGGGGCAATGGCTTAGATCAAAAGTGTGAAGCTGAGGCTAGGCTAAAGGAATTAGAACTTGAGAAGGATTTCAAGATTGCCTTCTGTTTTATTTTATTCTAGTTTTGAAAAAATGTAACTCATTCCTTGCAGGTATGATGGCTTTTTCTTGTTCATGCTCGCCACTCAGAGTTTAGGAACAACTTAGGGGTTTTTTAACTTCTTTTTGTTCTTAAACTCATGCATTTTCACAGGCTCAGAAAAAAAATTCCTCACCTAGAAGCAATTTGAGCAACATGAATCATTGTATAATTTCAACATTTTACATTAATTGAATTGTTGAACATTGATTTTCACACTTGGTGTTTCTATGTATTTGGCATTGGTAGAAAGTGTGAGGTTGTAATGGTTTTATAATTTTATATAGTTACTTGAACAGATTACCATTTCTGCATTAGTTTACTTCTGGAAATGCGATACTTAGTTCTTACATTGATTGGAACACTTTTTAGTTTTTATAATTCACATGCTGAGTCTCCCATGCTTTACACATGTTTATGGAATGTTCATATAGGAAAATGCTGCTCTGCACAAGTTTGATTTCGTGTGAGTTATACCAACTGATGTTTGAGTGAATTCATGTGATAATTGTGGGTAGTAACTTTCGAAATATGATTTGTTTTTACCTAAGACTTATAGTTACTGTTCTGCATTTTTCTTTTTGAAGTGAGTTTCTCCGTAATTTTTTTTGTACTTGGTGAAAAAGGAGAATGTCAAACACACATCTCAAATTTGAGTTTTTTTTTACTGTTTTTATTCTGTTTTATGTCATCCAAACATGCTGAAGAGGTGGCAATAATAGTTCAAACTTCTATTGTATAGGGTTTGCCTTGCCTAATTGTCCAAGCTTGAGATGTATTTTAGAATATAGCTTCAAATTATTGTATAGGATTTGTTTTTAGTTGGATTACAAACCAGAAGATATATATACTTCCATTTTCTTAAAAGAAATCCTTCTTTAGTGGAATAAAGAGTTGCAGGTGGCAAGTTATTTGTTCTCACCATAAGTACTGGCTTGGAAGGTTACCATGTTAGTGTGAACGGGAGGCATGTGACATCCTTTCCCTATCGCACGGTGGGTACATGAATCATATCTCTTTCTTCTGTATGCTTGCAGAAATATCTTATATTGTTTGTTATATTCACATTTTGCAGGGATTTGCTCTTGAGGATGCTACTGGACTATCTATAAATGGGGATGTTGATGTGCACTCTATATTTACTGCTTCCTTACCTACATCACTTCCTAGCTTTGCTCCACAGATGCATCTTGAATTGCATCCTCAGTGGAAAGCTCCTCCTCTTCAGAATGTGAATGTGGAGCTTTTCATAGGTATCCTTTCTGCTGGAAACCATTTTGCTGAACGGATGGCAGTGAGGAAGTCCTGGATGCAGCATAAGCTAATCCAATCTTCACATGTTGTGACGCGATTTTTTGTAGCCTTGGTAAAGGGTCAGTGCATCATCCACTCCTAAATAATGATAAAAAGTTAAAGATTACGCAATGTTTTATACTTACTATTTTTCCATTTCTCATATGATAGCATGCAAGGAAGGATATAAATGTAGACATAAAGAAAGAAGCAGAGTATTTTGGTGATATTATTGTAGTCCCATACATGGATCATTATGACCTTGTTGTGTTGACGACCATAGCTATCTGTGAATATGGGGTGAGTGATGGCAGAGGAGTTAAATGTTGCTTATTTATGCACACATTTTAATATTTAATCCTCTCTTTTAGCTTGCATTATCACTGACTGTTAGTTATTGAATATGCATGTTGCAGATTCGTACCGTGGCTTCTAAGTATATAATGAAATGTGATGATGACACATTTGTCAGAGTGGATTCTATTGTAAACGAAGCAAGACAAGTTCAAAGTAGAAGTCTCTACATGGGAAATATGAATTATCACCATAGGCCACTTCGCCATGGGAAATGGGTGTAACTTGAGGTATAAATTTCATCTTGATTTCTCTTCTTTTTGAAATGCTTGTCTATATTTTTAAATCTGTTTCAATTTATCATATGCAGTTATCTTTTGACATGGATTCCTCTTTGCCTTCAGAGTGTTTAATATTTAAGAGTAGTATCTAAATATTACTACTCTTAAAACATAGTATAAGTTTAGAAAGGCTGTGAGATTTAGAGTTATTATTACTATACATCTATTTTTTTTAATTTTCCTTTTATCCTATTTATGCACCATTTTTATTTTTTATTTTTTTATTTATTTCTCATCATATCATTTGTTTTATATATATATATATATATATATATATATATATGTATGTATATATTAGTGTCCTACTCTCTTCCTCTATTAATTTTTTTCACCACTCTTCTTTATCCATACACTCTAATTTTGGAATTTACAAGCATCTCTTTAAAATTCCTAAAAAATATAAGTGTTTATAATTTATGAAGACACCCTACTATAAACTATAACAAGTATTTTTTTATTATAAAAAACCCTATAAACTATAACATGTATTTTCAGGTTAAATACAATTCCTTATTTTCACTACCATTTTACTTGTGGCTTCTAAAAGAACAATGATGTTATTATTACAATGAAGACATTGAAATGAAAAATAATAATAAAGCTCGGTTTGACATGGATCAAATTTTGTGTGAAAATATAACCAAAGTTGGGTTTGACATGAATCACTTTAAGAATTTGTGTGATGGGGTTCAATTACATATAAATAAAAATATTGTTTTTGGTAAAAAAAAAAAAAAAGCACTTTGTGGCGGTTTATAAACTGCCAGAAAATAGAAAACGTGAAAATAAAAAAAAGCTAAAATAAAATTTGTGGAGGTTAAAATTTGCCACAAATTTAGCCACCACAAAAAAATATAAATTTTCGACGGACCTTACCGACGGACCTTACCGACGGACATAAATATCCGTCGCCTAAAATTTCAGACAAGCGTTTTATCGACGAAATTTTGTTCGTCAGAAATTCTGTTTTTCCGACAGATTTTCTAGTTTAGCGACGGATTGTGTATATCGGAAATAACGTTTTTTTTTGTTGTAGTGATCCTTTTCCAAGTCAAGTTTAAGAATCTAATTTTTAGATATGTTTCTTTCTATTATTGTTTTACTTTAGATCCTTGTCAAATTTTAGTAGGTCTATGCTAAAGTTTTTATCTATGTTTGAAGTCCTAGTAAAGTGCAAGTAAGGAAAGACTAGTAAATGATATTCCACTCGGGGAAAGGCTGGAATTAAGAAACAAAGAAACCCCAAAGAAGGGTAACTTGGATCATACCCATCAAAAGAATAAGACGATACAGAACTGATAGGAAGGCAAAGATTTTGTTTGAGATGATTTTTACATTTTGTCCACGATAAGCGAAATTTTGAGAACAAAATTCTTCTTGTTGAGAAGGATTGTAACACCATAATTTTTTTAGTTTGTGATTAAGTGATTGGCAATAATTAAAAAATAAAATAAAATTTTCATTCATGCAGAAATTTAATTAAATAAATAATATGCTATTTTTTGCATGAGTTTAAATAGAGATTATTGTTGAAAGTAAGACTGTGTTGCAAACTAGCATTATAAGACTTTGTAAGCAAATGGTTAAACTGCCTAAGAAATTAATTATACTTAATAGAAACCAATTATAAGTTTTTTTTACTGGAAAATCAATTATAGTTAGGCCTGAGGGAAATTTTGAAAATTCTCAAGGCATTGATTGAAACAATTTTTTTTAATACGAAATCCACCGCTTAACAAACAAAACTTCCCTAAAGTGGATAAGATTTTATCTGTCACTACGAGAATAATTTTTTAGCTATCCAAATTTATTTTAAGTGTTAACTACATTTAAAAAATAAATTTACATATTTGTCCATGCTAATCATAATTTAATCGCGCATTTTCTACTTAAATTCATATTTATTTGAATTAAACCTACCTGATCGACCAAATATGGCAATAAAATTTTAAAATATCCTATCCGTAATTGGGTGCTTTTGGGCTTAGATCACAAGTTGCTACTTGTCATGGAGAAAGCCTTGAGGTGACGCTTGATCATTTACTGTCTTTATTTTTAATCAAAATAAAAAATAGATATAAAATATGTTTATTTAAAATTTAGAGAATGTTTTGAATGAAAATATTTTCAGATTAAAGCTCAATTTTGACAACGTCCAAAGTTGTTTCTAACGTTTCCTTTGTTAAACTTTTGAGAATGGAAATGATTTTTTTCATTCATAATGGTAAGATAATAATCGGCCTTTTCCTCAAAAGAGGGCAAAAAAAACATTTATTTACCATTTGGGGGCAATTTTTAAAAAATTTCTGGATTGGGGGTAAGTCGTGCCACGTGGCACGACTTCTCTTTTTTTTTTAAAAAAAAGTAAAAATTGGTCGTTAAAATTTGGTCGCTAATTTCGGTCTCTAATTCCGTCGCTAACACTTTTTACAACAGTGGTTTTTTATGTTTGCGACCAAAAATTCTGTCGCAAAAAGTGTTAGCGACAAAATTAGAGACTGAAATTAGCGACCAAATTTTAGCGACCAACTTTTTTAAAAAAAAAAAAAAAAAGAAGTCGTGACACGTAGCACAACTTACCCCCAATCTGGAAATTTTTTAAAAATTACCCCCAAATGGTAAATAAATATTTTTTTGCCCCCTTTTGGGAAAAAAACCGATAATAATCTCCCACGGTATTGACAAGGGTTCGGTTCCCTTTTCCTCAAAACAAAAAATTATGACCTCAACATATAATATTCATGCTTTTGGCTTTCAGGGCCTCTTCATAAGAGATAGCTGCTAGTTAAGTGCTACAAATGCTAATAGATTTGATCATTTATTAAGTTTACACTTTTTTTCCACATTATCTTAAGATATATTAACAATCTATATCACATATCATTAGGTCTTGTTTAACTACCTTTTTTCATGTAAATTTCGGTCTATCTCTACCTCTCTTTGTGTCGAGCTATTGTTATTCGTTTTCATTTTTTTAATTCTTTTCCTCTTCATTTATCATCTCCTCCTTTCATTCCTATTTTATTTTAACTTATTTTTCCTCTCTTTTATCCTATTTCCACTTTTTCTTCCCCTATTTTTCTTTGTCTTATTTATGATCTATCATTAAGTCTATCTATCACCGATTTCAATTAACTTGAGTTAAAAATGTTATCGATAATGATTATATATATACACATACATACATACATATATATATATATATACATACATACATACATATATATATATATATATATAAACCATGTATTACATGAGAATTATCACAAAAATTGTGATGGAAATGATTATGATAAGAGTGATGATATCCATGATAATGATAAGTGTAAAATATTTTAAGACGTAATAAATTATTTTTTAAAATATTTAATGTTTTTATAAATTTTATAAAAAAAATTATAATTAAATGAAATTTCAATAAAATTGTTTTAATTTTAATTTAACTATTAAAATTAAATATATTTTTTCCGTACAAAATAATTATTCTCACACTATAGGTCATCTATATATATATATAGATGACCTATAGTGTGAGAATAATTTATTTTTGTATTTATAAAAAAACACATAATTATTATTATAAATTAATTGCACAAAATATTTTATCAAATTCGTTATGAAAAATGATTAAATCAAACATATTTTTAATGTTTTTATTTTTGGAAAATAGAAAATAGGAAATTAAAATAACTACATTTTCTAAATCTTAAAATATGAAAATGAAAACTATTTTTAGGAATTGAAAAAATAAAATCTTGAAACCAGGGTCACCTTAATTTGTGAATCTATGACACCACACCTTTTAGCTATGGTTATTAATCACACCTCTTGTTCAGCAACTGTTAAACATTACAAAATTGTATCATGACAACGTTGGAACACTTTGGAAAAGAGAGTATCTGCTCCTTGACCTTCTCCATGTCAATATCTGAATACCGCAGCCAAAAAGCAGTATCTATAGTCATTTTCTCCAAGACTGTTGCATTTACCATCACAAATTTCACCAAAAGCAGCTCATGCTCATGCACATTAAATTCTTTGAACTGAAAAACTCTGAGGCTAGACTGAAAGCACTGAGGCACTGATGCAGAAGTGAAGACATCTTTATTTAATTTGGATACCCCCTAAAACATTTTTTAGAGTGTGTAAAATCAGTCATCCACCACGTAGTATATGCCAAAAAGACACATAAACAAGCGCATAGAATTTCGGTGAACCAAAATCAAGAGTTTAAAACTTACATTTTTTAAAACAAGAGAATTAAGAAATGGGGAATTGTGAAGAATGTTTAACAGAGCTTCACCAGTAACCTCATTTAATTGTAGCCATGCCAACCTTCCAAAAGTAGGTAGATGGGTGAAAATATCATTGACATGCATTAAAACCTGTAGACAAAGAAAAACTTGATCAAATTTTTAGAATCAAAATTTTCTTAATTTATTGCGTGCAAGGCAAGCTGGTGAGATTATTGAAGTGTGTAATTAAAACTAGATAAGACATTTCAACAAAAAATGCATAAAAAGAAAACTTAACTATCTATCTCATAAAACGTGAAACAGTAGTCATAAAAGAAATGTTGTCTATTCATGATATTTTTTATTTTTTAATATTTTGTAAAAATATGAAATATAAATTATATATTTAATATTTAAAATAAAAATGTAATACTTTTCAATAAAATTAGAGAAAAAATATTAAAATATTCTTATTTTTTTACAAAGAATATTTAAAATATTCTTATATCAATCAATTTTGCAAAGAAAAAGCATACATAAGTTAATTAGTTGTCCTTAAAAGATGGAGAGTCAGTTAAGAAACGTGGGCAAAGCTTCACCACTTATACTTACCACTGACTAACTCCCAAGTTGATTATTATTATTTTACACTGTACAAAATAGTTTGTATTGTAATATTTTAAGAGAAAATCCTGTTTGGTGATCTAAAGTTATATCAATCACTATTTCAAACGTTTTGGTTATCCTTCAATCAAAAAAGAAAATTGTCATCACTTTAGTTCTCTAACAATTTTGTCACTAAAAAAAAAATTTCGCCACTTTATTCCTCTTGAAAGATTAATTTGGTGAAATAAAAGATCTTTTCTCTATGACTCTATCACTAAATTAGTAAATTAAACCTTCAAGGATTTTTTTGTCTCGTCGCTTTAGTCCTATAAAAGGAATAAAAAAAGAGGAGTGCTATATAGTACGAAAAAGCACTGCACAAAACGCACGAACCATGTTAAAGCATACCGTGTAAAGCATAGCATATCATAAAACATGTTATTTATACAATCACAGGAAAATAACTATTCCATACATCTCTATGCAAATTTCCAATTCACATATAATGAAATCAAAGCATACCTTGTAAAACAATAGTTTCAATCGCTCCACTTCACGGATTTGTGCAAGAAGATTATGCACTTTAAACCTAAGATTTTCCATTCTGTCTTTGTTGTCCTCATCAATAACAACCACAACAGACGCACTACGAATTGATGCTGAATTCAACAGAATGATATGTTGCTCAAGATCACCCTCATAAGAGAAATCTGTTAGATTAGGAGAAAAAATCTTGATGGCAGATTTATGTGATTCATTTGATAGGGAGTTCCATATTGCTATGGAAAACCTTTCAAGTAGAGGTGCTTTGATACTAATGTTCTGCTTAGTTAACCACTCACATCCTCTAGCTTCAAGCACTTTGAGAATTGGGAAGTTAAGAATTAGATCTTCTGAATAATTGGAGGATTCACTCACTAACCTGATCCCAGAAATGCTAAGGTTTTGAAGATTTGGGAGAAAAGAAAAGATGGGAACACTAATAGTACATTTCATTTGAAGCACTAATTGTACCAGAGTCTCGCAACTAAAGAGTGAATGGGAGGGAAAGTGGACATTATCAGCATACTGAATATGAAGATTATGGACACCCCTTTCAAAGATAAAGGAGATCCATGCACTTATCAAGGTTGAATCATACTTATAACATGTTAAACAAAGAGAGAAATTTTGGATACTTGAATTGTCAAGGTGAAGAAACACCATGTTCACAAAACACACAAACTGTTCTTTTTGCATCTTTTTCCCAAAACACAGCAAAGTATCATTAAATTGTAGGCCAGTGATGGATTTCCAAACATCAATCCACCTTTTTGATAACACACTAGTGTGGACTGATTCCATTGTTGGAAGGAAAGACAGAATGTGACCAAGAATGCTTTCATGCAACTTGCTAATTATGTCTTCCCCATGAAAACCAGTTTCCTCATTGGGAAACCTTCTTGCTGTTTCACTGTTCTGAGTTGCAATAATTGAATTCATGACTTTGAATCGCCTGGTGCACGATTCCAGAATGTGTCAAGTTTCACAAATTGTCTAAATATGAATAATTGAAAAGGAAATAACACATTTACGTACAATTTTTATAATAACTTCAAGTATTCACAGTTTAGTAAATACAAAATAATGTGAATTAACATGTAGTTTAATTAATATCAGTAGAGAGACAGATAAAATTGTGTGCAAGAAAGAAAATGTTGACTGAGGTGAGATTTAATTGGGAAATTATGCTTATTGGAAAAGAAAATGAGAAAACTGTAACTTTCAATTCATATCGTTGGAATTTCCAGGAGCTTACTGCAAATTTAACAATTGAAAAGAAAGAAAAAAGCATATGAATTAACTATGAAGAAGAGTAGAACATGCAATTTGAAGCAGATGAGAAGAATTAAAACTCACCTTGATGAAGAAATGTTTGAGCATTCGGGAAAGTCTGGATTGAGAAAAAAATAAAATGAAACCTATTACATTAAGGTAGAACTAAATGCAACCGCACTTTATATCTACTTCTCAATTATTTTTCCAGTGACCATTTTAGGAAATAATAGCGTACACTTTTTTTTCTTCTTTCTAAATTCTATTCATTCATCCACTTTTCCTTTTCCTCATATTTCTTTTTAACCGAAAATATCTCTCTTATTCTTTTTAACTTTCAATTGCCTTAATTGGAACTTAACTTTCCACACTTGAACAATGAAAAATATCTATAGACACTTAAATTATAACGGATAAAATAAAGAGAGAAATGCAGATATAAAAATATTTATATCATTATTCATTACAATTAAGTCTAAAAAAAAGTATCTTTGTTTAAAGCACGCCCCAACGAGTTCCTTGAGTCTATCTGAACTCAAATTTTCAATTTTCAATAAATTTCTAAATCAACATTTCTATCTTCACGATTTTCACGTATACCCCCACATCAAGAAAATCTGGACACAATAACTCAAATTGTTGGTAAATTCACATTGTACTTACTGACGGACGCAAGAAAGTCTTTAAAGTTTGTTTGGATTGAATTTTATGACATGAAAAAGGTTACTTCCTAGCTTTCACTTTAATTTTTATTGGACATGAAAAAGGTTGAACAGCGTGTGTATTAGAATTTAGAAGCAATGTTATAAAAATTCAGTTTGAACTAATGAATCAGATCCGATGACCTAATCTGGTTGGACTGGTCCAATCCAGTCAATTTTTAAAAAAAAAATGAATTTTTTATTGGAAAAAATTGTTTTTTTTTTTAATTTTGATTTTGGAGTATTGATGAATTTTTCTTACTCAAATAATGTTAGTTATATACTTATATATAATAGATACATATATAATTTTGAATTTTCAATATATACTAAGTCAAATCAGATTAATTACTAGTCCATCAGTTGACTTACTGACTTATTGTATCGACCAGACTATTTGATTTAAAGATAAAAATAAAGAAAATAAATATAGAAGAGAAAAGTTTAAATTAAAATATAGTGTGTGTTTGATTTTACATTAAAGAATTGATTTTAGGTCTAAAATTAATTCTGAGTTAAAATAATTTTGAGTAATTTTTACTTTGAATAAAAAACTTATATTTAGTTCTACTCTTAACCTAATGTTATAACGAAAACATCCAAATATAATCAATTTACTACAAAATTAATTTTCATCGGAAATAATTTTTTTCACAATAAAATTTCATTCAAAATCAATTTTGAAAAGACTTATCCAAATACGCACATAGTGTAAAAGATATGAATTTTCTCCTTCCTTCTTAAACCAAACGCAATCTTAGTCTTGCAAATATATCATTAATATAATGAGTTAAATATATTTTTCATATGTATAAAATATTTTTTTTTCATATTACTACCTAAACTTCTTTTCTTTTATGCCTTTGATACTTGTGCTATATTTTTTATTTTCATCCTACCATTCAGTGGCGAATCCACGTTGAGACAAATGTCCGCAACTGCGGACATAAAAATTCACCCGGTTTGATTGAGTTTGAGTTTGAAGGGAGATGTGATCTCCAATGAGCAAGAGCGAGGCCAGCAACAGAGATGACACGACGCGGTGTTGACAGAGAGCGAATGCAAGCGTGCCGACGAAGTGGTGAAAGGAGAGTCTTTCCGCCATGAAAAGGAGCAATATTAAGCGGTGGGACTGAAGAACATTGATAATTACTAACCAGAATAACGCGGCAACAAATAAAAACAATTAAAAATAGAAAACGTTACCCCCGCCGTTGTTGTCCGTACAAGCACACAACACAAGCAAAGTTTGCAAACACACTATTTGGAGTTTGGACCACGAGAATCGTCAATATAAAATTGAGGCCGTTGGATCCAAGTGTTGAGTGTTACTTTATACACTATAAGGATTTCTTATACACTATATAGCTAGAGTGAAAATCCTAAACTGCCCTTCTAATTATTTTGCTTAATTAAAAAACGTTTGAATTTTGTTTTTTTCTTCCTTTCTTCCGTTTCATTTGCTCCTGTTCTCCTCTTCTCCTAAGCCTCTCCATTTTCGAAAGGGTGGTTCTCCGACAACAAAGGCAGGCAGGCGCTCCACATTGTTGGCCGCGGGTCGTGGTATTGCTGGTGGTGGTGGTGGCTCCATTATCGGCGACGCCAAGAGGTAAGCATCCGTGCTGGTGTCTTTTAGGTTATATAGTGTATTAATCCGTAAGTGGTTTCTGAAATAGCTATGGTGAATACGGATCAGTGGCTCTGGAAAGGCGTGTTTTGTAGAAAACGGATTTACCAATCCGTAAAATGTCCATGCGGATACGGATCATTGGATCCGGAAAGCCTTTATTTGGTCTGAAACGGATTAATGAATCCGTATAATGGTATGGTAAATACGGATCAGTTGATCCGTGAAAGGCTTTTTGGTTCGAAACGGATTTATAAATCCGTAAGTTGTTTATGGAATGGCTACGGATCATGTAATCCGCATGGAATAATGGAGATATGTTGCATACGGATTTGTGGATCTGCAAGGGCATAAAAACATCCATGTGTGCACGGATTAGAAGATCCGTAAGGTATTTATTTGTGTAATCCGTAAATACCTTACGGATCTTCTAATCCGTGCACACATGGATGTTTTTATGCCCTTGCGGATCCACAAATCCGTATGCACAAATAAAAAGCCTTTTCGGATCCACTGATCCGTACGAACCCCCAGAAGCTTGAATTGTTTTTGAATTTGGTTTAAATGAGATTAGTGCCTGTATATTAGGTGCTTGAAATGTCAATGTGTGTATATGGATGGTTTATTAGGAGAGATAAGGTACCATTGTAGACTTGGTTGTGATTTATGTGAATGATTAAATATCAATGTGTGTACATGGCTGGTTTATTAGGAAAAATAAGGTATGATTGAACACTTGGTTGTGATTTATGTGAATGATTAAATATGAATGTGTGTATATGGATGGTTTATTAGGAAAAATAAGGTACCATTGAACACTTGGTTGTGATTTATGTGAATGATTCAAAATAGTACATGTTGATAAAAAACATAAAGGACAATAACATGTTGATATTGAAGAAAGACTTAGAGCAGTATAAGTTAACATTTTCATTTTGTTGCTACTTCATATTGGTTAGTTGTGTATATGCATTGAGTAGATCCATTGGTTTATGCTGGACTTATAAGCAATTTTTCATTAAGAGGTAAAGGAAATGAAAGAAATATATAGATGCATACTATGTGACCAATGGTATATATATGAGTGTTATTTGTTTGTTTTAAGTTAATGCCTGAATTGAGTAACAATTGGTACAGATTATGGCAAGAACCAGAGGTGGATTGGGTCGGCCTGTAGAGGGGGGTGAACGTCGTAGGCCAACGGCTTCCGCAAGAAGAGAACGGGAAGCTGAGATTGCTGCTGAGGTACCTGTTGTGGATGAAGGAGTGACGGAGGTAGAAGATGTAGCAGTTCATGAGGATGATGGTAGTGAATGTGAAAGTTTCCCAGGTGGCCCAGAAGATCTTTCGGTGTTGACAGATTATGCTAACCATGTAGCAGTGAGAGTGTGGACTGGAGAGGTAATGAGGTTTTTAACTACCATTTGGTTAATAGTTAATTGTGTATGTATTTGTTGAAAGTTAGAAACATTTTTTCAGGAGCGGTCAGAGTTAAAATTAGCATCCCACGGCCGTAAGGTAGCAAAGTTTGGAAAGCCGGCTCTAGAGATTGAAGGTTTAGTTGCAGCAACCGGGTTAAGCCCGTTGATATCGACTTCCGTGGACACTGGTGACAGGGGATTACTTTCTGTGTTTGTGGAGCGGTGGCACGCCGAGACCAGCAGCTTCCATTTTCCCATAGGAGAGCTGAGCATCACATTAGATGATGTAGCAGCGTTGTTGCATCTCCCCATCCAGGGAAACTTCCAGACTTTTCATAATATTGACGTGGGGGAGGCGATAACACTCATTGTTGAGTTGTTGGAGGTATCACTTGAGGACGCGAGAGCTGAGACAGAGCAATGCCATGGGGCATATGTTCGATTGTCTTGGCTTCGCGAATTATACGCTGTTAAGTGCGAAGCTAGGCAATGGATTGTGGCGGCGAGAGCTTACTTGTTGCATCTGGTAGGTTGCACTATATTTGTGAACAAGAGTTCCACACACATCAGTGTGGTATTCTTGGACGCATTTCGCGATCTAGACCAGTCGGCCGGATATGCTTGGGGTGCAGCTGCACTGGTACACATTTATGACCACTTGGGCTATGCATCCCAACATCACGGGAAACACTTGGCCGGCTACATTTCATTAATACAGGTAATAACACTTAAGATATGTTTAATTTTAGTGTTTATGTTATGTAGCCATTAATAGTGTGTTTGTTGTTAATTATTTTTGTTGTTTTGATGCAGTGCTGGGTGTATGAACATTTTCCCACCATTGGCAGTGTCATGCCAAATCCCGATTATGAGGAAAGGGCCCCACGTGCATGTAGATGGAGACCTGGGAAAGCTTTACCAGTTTCAACCTATCGGAAGCGGCTAGATAGGTTGACGCTTGATGATGTTGTCTGGTCACCTTATCGGGAGCACCGTGTATATAGGGAATTCGAGACCATTTCATTGTTCTCTGGGTTTATTAGATGGGGGCCACTGATGGTCAGACATTTACCGGATCGGGTGATGAGACAATATGGGTGTGTTCAGGGAATTCCACATTTGTCTCGGCCTGCGTCTATGTCCACAGAGGAGGTTGACGAGCGTTGGGGACACTTGTTGGACTACGTAGTTGGCACAAACCATTTGGTTACATTTCCTGGTCAGTGTGTTAACAAGTATATGCCATGGTTTTATAGGATATCGCATCCATTTATGCGTCCCGCAGAGCCTGGAGAGCCGCCCCGACACCCTTTTAGGGTTACCACCATATTACATTATCACCCTGCACCTGCTCCTGCTCCAGCTTCCCCTCCATCTGCACCCCATGTACCAGATGCGGATGACCCAGCCGCTGATGTTGGTGATATGGCTCCACATGCTGTGGTACTTATTTGTCATTACAAGTAGTTCATTTTAAAATTAACATTCATTAGAAGTTGTTATTAACACTGTATGTTGTTATATTGTTTTAAGGAATGTGTCGTAGGATTCGTAAAGGCTTACAACGCATGATAGACTTGAGGATGGTGACCCTAGGCACTGATGCCTATGCCTCTACAAAGGAGCTATTAGACTTAGCCAGCAGTGTCGTGGAGGATAGAAATGTATATGTGCGCTCTAACAGGAGGAGGGGCACCATCAGGAGACGGCATGATGACCCAGAATGACTACTTTTTTCACTTTTTGTTGCTTGATTATATATTACCCACCTTATGGGGAATTGTGACGTTTGTAGTTAACGGTATGGATGACTCATGTTTCAGACATTTACTGATTATATGACGTTTGATATCATATTTTTTTTTAAATTCCTCATATACTTACTTGCTAATCATTATAACAAAAAGTGGACAAGTAAAAACCAAAAGTGGATAGATCAAAAAACAATCATTTTATTGCATGAGATTTGTAAAATAGAATAATCTTTTTGAAAAGTATGAAAAGTTAAATCATAAAATTCATGAAAAATCCAAATGATAAAATGAATAAAATTATAAAAATTAAGGCATAAAAAAAAATTTAGTCTAAAATGTTTTTAAAATAACATGACAATTTAATTGGTAAAATTTACGGACAAATAAATATAAAGAGAAACACAATTAAACTTTAGTTAACTGGTAATGATTATAAACAAAAGTTGATTACTTTTTTGTTATGTTGGTACATGAAACATTACAAACAACATATAACTTAAATTGTCAGCCTAAATCGACATATGTTTGGCTTTTAGGCATCGATGCAGCATACATCCATTGTCTATGTCTATAATAATTTGGCCACTGTTTTGCTTCTGTAAAACTATGCTTCGACCACAACAACACAGTGGGTGGGATAGGAGAGTCATCTGACAATTCAACCTGTCACAAACAACATATAACTTAAACTACGCATTGGCCTCAACAATGAAGTAACTAGCAAAGTATAAATGTTGTTAAGGTAAACATAAAAGTAGTACCTGTACAAAATGGTTACCAAAAACGTGACCAATACATATAATGCGGTGCATACTTGGGTCTTTCGGTGGTTGGCCTCTAAGAGGGAAAAACGTCATACTTTGTTTAAGAGAAAGTGAAGCCAGAATGATATTATACCTTGATGCAATCACGTAACCCATGTCGGTGATATCCATCCACTTATCAATTGTTACCTACACAACAATAGTTTAATAATGCATCGAGATTTCTACACAACAATAATAATCAAAGCATGTTAGGTGTTACCTGTGATAATCCATCAACAAGAAGGGAATGCTTCAACTGGTCAAACCTAGGGAATCCACCAAACAATGCTATATATTGATCAGACCATTCTGAAAGTTCCTTAAGCAAATGATTACGGACCACAGGCCAACAATCTTCACCGTATCCTAAGAGGGCAGCAATTACACGGTATCCACAATTACCATCAGCTTTAACATCACTGATGTTAACAATAAATTTATGCATAAAAGGAACAAACTGATCAAGCATAGGGATGTGGTTGGTTTGCTTTATTTCAACATTCATCGAACCTCCCATATCCTGCGTGGAACAACTGTTTTGCACTGAATGCAATTCATCAACATATTCAAAGTATGACGGATCCCGCTTGGTTGATATTTCATGCCTTCTGTGTTTGTTTTTTTGACCCCCTTTTGTTTTGACCTTTTCAGGGGGGGGGGGATGCATGGATGTCTGATCAGGAAATGCAAGTTCTTTAAGCTTAATCTTCAATGACATTTTTCCGCACAGGTCAAGCTTATCAAAACGATTCGAGATTGCCTCCATCTCTTCCGTTATTTGAATTTCCTAGCTCATAGGATCGCCTTGGTCTAAGAAATTTAGTCTGCGCCAAAATGCATCAACACATGAAAGTGGTATGCTTCCTTGGACAATCTTAGCTAGCTCACATGCACATGGGAGACCATGGGTAGTTCTCATAACACAACCACATCGAGATTGATTTTTTCCTGCATAATGAACTCGTTCATATTCAGCCGCAACTTGGTTTAAAGCATACCTGGACACCATGCCGATGAGTCTCTTGTACAAAGTTACTTTAAAAACATGACCGATGACATGAGTGCTTATTTCCAAAGATGCCTTTATTTCAGTATGTTGCAGAGTCATCATGTTGTTCATAGCATCCCAAACAGAACATAAATCTCCAATGCTATTTTGCAGAAGCCTTTTTTAAAGTAGAGTGTGCAGTCTCCACCCTGCATTTAATAGCAACAGGTTAATCCCATATAAACAACCAAAATGTTACTAAGCATGTGAGTATGTGACCAACTTTAGACCATCTCATACCTATTAGTTGTGGTATTACCAAGATGCATAACTTTGTTTGTCCATGCAGCGACAAATTTTTCCTTATGAGGATCCAACCATGTTTCTTTAACATAATCAACAAATGTAGGCCACGGTGAACACGCAATTTCAAACTTCCTCAGACAATCGTCATATGACTTCTGATTAGAACAATCAACAATAGTTCCCCATGAATCCATAACATAATCCCAAGCGTTGCTCTGCCGAATATAAGTTTTGCATTTTGCCTTGACATTCTTGTCAATGTGAAAGCGACACAACAAATTGGTACATTCAGGGAAAACAACTTTTATAGCATTCATCAACGCCGCATCTCTATCAGTTACAATCACTTGTGGGAAAAATTCACTTTTAAAGAAAATCCCTCTAAAGCGTTCAAGTGCCCACACTACATTGTTAGTACGTTCCGCCTCTAAATAGGCAAATGCGGCAGAAAATGTCATCCCCGTCGGTGTCACACCAACGATGTCAAGTAAAGGCAACCTGTACCTGTTAGTTTTGTATGTACTGTCAATCAAGAAGACCAAATGGTATGAATTGCTCAATTTCACTGCATCTGGATGAGCCCAAAATAAGTCACGTACCACATTTTCCTCTTTCATTCTATGCCAATAAATATACATGTCACGCTGAAGAAGTTTCATCAGCTGTTGCATTTCAGATTTATCACCTCTAATACGCGTTCGATATGCATATCTAGCATTGTATATTTGCTTCAAAGTAGTATAATTATTAGCATTGTGGTCCTTCAAAGTTAAAAGAATATTCTTGGGTTTCACCATGGACCTTGTCATATCACCAACAATTATCTTCTCATCCTGAGTTAGCCTACCAGGATATGGGTGTCCACAAAAAGACTTTGCCAACCTATGATTATGAGTGCCACAAATTACCTTCACTATCCAACCTTGCCCTCCCGGCCCGGGTTTTGCTCTCAACTTAAACGGACAGTCACATTTTCTACTGCTCCCCGTTGTTGGTACAATCCCTTTTTTGAATGATCTATATTTTCCACTCCTTTGACAACCAATTATAACATATGTTGTTGTTCCTACCTTTGCATTTGCCATGCCGCTCCTCATTATAACAGCAACAAATCCATTATCATATGCTATACTACGAGCCCATGTCAATACATCATCACGCGAATTAAACACCTGCAAATATACAACAATCAACCTTTAATAACATTTTAATTTTTCAAACCATTCGATCAACAAGTTTAACTATAAATATACCTTTGATGTATTGAAGGCCACTGAACAATCAACTAAATAATTAATGTCTTCAACACAATCACCTTCTTCTCCAATATCTTCTTCCTCTAAATTAATTTCTTCTGACATCATAATGTCATAGTACCATTCATTGTTTTCCATCTACACAAATGCTATATACAATTATTTCAATTAGAATCCATACACATAATAATATTCAATATATACATCAAAACAACTTCAATCATTTATTTTAAACTCTGATAGCAGCATTAACATAGCAGCACCTAAAATGTACATACGAATCATATAATCCGTACAGGGTTAACGGATTTGTTAATCCGTAAACCCTATACGGATTATATGATCCGTATGTACATCAGCTGCCAAGTCCCCCCCTCATATGGATTCATTGATCCGTAAAAAAATGCACCAACCTATTTACGGATCCACTGATCTGTATGTACATCAGCTGCCAAGTCCCCCCTCATATGGATTCATTGATCCGTAAACCAAAGCACCAACCTATTTACGGATCCACTGATCCGTATTGGACCAGCCATATATATTTACGGATCATGTAATCCGTTGGCTTGATAAGCCATATATGTACGGATCACTAAATCCGTGGCCTTAAATCCGTAACCCAAATGAATCCACTGATCCGTACCTTAGCAATTATATGTAACCTACGGATTTCAGCATAACTTCACTTACCTTGCACCCACCGCTAAAAATGGCGTCTCCGACGACTCCCTCATCTCAACTCAGCTACCACCGAACACAACCACCTCCTCCAACACCAGCAGCTCCAATGCACAACAAAATCGCACCAACCGAAGGGAAGGGAGTACTCCAGAGTGTAGCTAACAGTGATCAGAGAAAGCACCCATAATAAAAACAACGGAAGGGCAATTTTGGTATTTTTAAAATTATATATAGTGTATAAGAAATCCTTATAGTGTATAAAGTAACACTCCCAAGTGTTTGGGGTCGACAATCACGAACGTTTTAGATTGTAGCAACACTTTTTTTTTGCTTGAATTGGGCTTAGATTGTACCCACTTGCTTACTTTATAAAAATAGATGTATTAAAGTATATTCTCATTTTTATTTTGGAAGATTGGTAAAATTTGGGAAACTATTCAAATTATTATCTGCATCTTATTATAAATATAGTTACATTTTAAGCAGGTTTATAATATTATACATAAAACATTAATTTAATTTTTCTTTACAAAAAATATTTTTGGGGACGTTACCCCCAGACCCTCATTATTAAATATGCAAACATAAATAAATTTTTCTAATTCCGCCATTACTACCATTAGATGCCATAAATAGAATAGCAAGTCATCATTATCATCAATTTTTAACAAATTTTATTTACTTATCTATTGTTATCACTTAAATTGGCTAAGCCAACATCTCTCCCATTGCTAAGACTAATAATGAAAAAAATGTTAAAAGAAAAGGTTTTAATAATAAGTGTTCTTAAAATATTAATTAAGAAATTAAAAGAAAAAATATTTATTATAAAGCTAATAAGAGTATAAAAAAATCATAAATAACACAATTTGATGTATTTTTATAATTTTTTATTAATATTTTAAGAACATTGAATTATCATTTACAAAATAAAAAATACTCCTATTTATGTAATTTTATTCAACCTCATAAATGATTAGGAGCAACATGAAACATGGAAGACAGAAAATACTAGTGACAATAATTTAAATTTGGTTGGTAGGGAATTGTTAGCACGTTAGTGGGCACAGAAGTTCAGCGTTTGCGGTTAACCATATATCTGACAGTTACGGACTCACGGTCCCGCCATTTATGTTACAACCTAACTTTTACAACCCCCCCATTTGTCTAACGTGGGTCATTAGTGTACCACTATTGACTCTTTTTTTCTTATACTTTTTACAACGCATTGTCATGATATCTTTGGAAAAGTTTGAGTCCATGAAGATAGAAGAGGATGCAGGAGAGAGAATTTGGAGGCCGGTGGGAATTGGAGAATTTTTATTTTTTTAAGAGTGAGAAAAATTAGGATGTATGTATGGTATAAAGAAATGGATTAGATGAATTTAATGGTAGTTAAAAAGTGGTGCACTATAAACCACCTATGAAGTGGTCCGTGCTAGCTTCCACCTTGTCTAATGAAAAAAAAGGTACGACTTTGGGTGATAATCATATCCTATTGGATTAAGATTTTAAAATATTATTTTGATATGAAGAAACTCAAAATGTATTTATTTAATGGGTTAAAAGAAAATTGTTTATATGAATTAAAAGATAATACTACGATATTTATAATATTTATATACTCTATTTATTTAATAGATGATTTTTGAGAATATAAATATAAGAATGTTATATTCCTTATTTATTATAAGTTTTGAAAAATTATTCTCGAATATTAATGAGTCTCAAACATGTTAATTTTTTTTATTTATTTTTAGTGACATTCCTATAAAAACAAGGAAAGTTATTTCCTAAGATACAAATAACATGGGATTATAATGGGATGGAAAAAATAACAAGATACTTAAAAACAAACATGCCATAAAAATTTTAAAATCATATAAGTTTGTATATTTGGTTTTATGTTTGAGAATTCATTTTGGATTCAAAATTGATTTTAAATAAATTTTACATATTTGATTTCATGTTAGAAGAATTTAAACTAGATTTTAGGTTTATAAATAATTATGAATTGAAACAATTTTAAGTAATTTTTTTGTTGAATTCAAAATTTTATATTAACTTAATTTTATAATAAAAATATTTAAATATAAATTACATTACTTCAAAATTCAATTTTATTTAAAATTAATTTTATTAACACTACTTATCCAAAGACACTAAAAAAATATAGTATATATGCTGGCATGTGATGATACATATATATATTATATAAAAGTTTGACAGTATAAGTAGATGTAAATAACTTATTCTCATCATACAGAGTTTAGTTTAGTTGGTTAAAAAGGTACATGAGTTGTTAAAAATTTTCCAAATATTTGTCTTTGATTTTTAAGGAAAACTTGATTCTTCTATAACAGTAGTATCCCGCTTGTTTGTAGTAAAAGAAAGGAAAAAAGAAAAAACAGAATGCTCCGTATCATCTAATGTGTGAATACTGCAGTCCAAAAACTGTACGTATAGTAATTTGTTCCAAGGCTACAGCATTTGCCATCACGATTTTTTCCCAAAAAAGTTCATGCTAATGAACATTAAATTACATATACTGAAAAACTTGTAACTTGATAGAAAACATTGAGGGACTGATGCAGAAGTCAAGACATCATTATTTAATTCAGATACTCCCTGAAGCATTCTTAGTGTGTGTAAAATCAGTCATTATTTGTACTAGTATTATTTAACAAATAAACAAGCACTTTGAGTATCTGTGAATCAGAAGCAATTTCAAACTTACATTTTGTAAAACTACTTAAACTAGAGTATTAAGAATTGGGGAATTATGAAGAACTTTCAGCTTCAGCAGCTTCACCACTAACCTCATTTAGTTGCAGATAAGTCAACCTCCCAAAAGCTATGAGAACAAAACCTGTACGACAAAACTCGTTCAAATTTTTAGAGTCAAAGTTTGCAACTTTGGAAGCCTTTAGGATGCAAGACAAACGAGTTAAACTATTAAAGATTTCAAGACAATTGACTTGAAAGCTCATCCACCGTAGAAGCTAGCATTCAAGTGTACCATTATTTCACCAAAAAATTAAAACCAGGTAAGATATAGACATCTAACTCTTAAGCTTGCATTGAAGAGGTCAAATTGTTTAGAAAATATACCATGGAAAGATAGCATATGTCCTACATTCTAATTTTACGTAATCAGACCTCCTTCCTCAATAAACATACCAAAACATCACAAAATCAAACCTCAACAAATACACCAAATGTCTTTTTTCTCTCCCAAAACTTCAATGCACCGTTGTGAATATGTAGAAACCCAAATGTCAAGATTATGTTGTGATTGTGTCGAAGCAATTCTAATATTCTAAATGCTAAATTAAAATAGTAAAAAAAAACCGTATCTTGAGTCTTCTCAAACAAAGCATAAGATCGATTGAGAGAAACAAATTGAAGAACAAGAATAACCAAAGGTAGTGACCTTGGCGGCTTGGCGCCAATTAAGCCAAAGAATAAAACTCCCCAAATCTTACTAGACCAAAATTGTTTTAATTTTTCCTTCCGAAGTCCCCGTTAACAATTGTTTAGCTTCCTGTTAATAACTAACCTCATATTTATTAAGATTAATGATTAACAAAATAAAAGTCTCACAAGTGTGGGAGAGTTTGTAAATTGCGACTTCAAATGGCGAGTTGCGAATAAAGCGAAGATAGGAAAAGTGAGGCAAAGGATGTGTGTGTGTGCTTGTCTCATTGTTTGAGTCGGTGATCGAAATTGTTGAATGCGCGCTATCTTCGTTTACGAAATGAATGAGGAAAACATGGAGAAAGATAAAGACAGTAATATTTCTTTCGTTTTTATTTTTTCATTCAGTTATTTTGTTTGTTGAGGTTTGATTTTGTGATGTTTTGGTATGTTAGAAAATTCATTTAAAAATATTTTAAATAAACAGGGACTAAATTAAAATTCGTAAAAAATTTAGCACTGAAAATCAAAATCATGATATGACAATGTAATTTATACTCAATTGGTTTAAATACCAACAGTACCAAAACCTCCAAATCTTGAGGGGTTATCATACAAATTTTCTTGGTTTAATGGGACAAAAGTCAATATAATTAGATGAAAATGATTTTGAAAAGTCTAAGAGAGAAATTAAATTGAAGCATTTTTTTCATTGGAAGACAAGACAATTCATTTTCCAATGATAAAACGAATGGTGACTCAAACTATACCTACTTTTTACTAACGTCATATGTTATTATTTTTATATTTGACCCCTAACTAATAGTTTGTATTCTATTATAAAATTTTAATAAAAAACCATCATTGCTTTAAAATTATGTGTCACCTTGTCAGGTTTATAAAAAGCTTTTATATGGATCGCCCTGTGGATACTTGGAATGGGCCGCACCAGTGAGAGGCAAATATGGATGGGATTGCAATTGGATCCATTGGAATTGCTCTTTACCCCTAACAATGAGTTGACAGTTTTTTTTATTCTAAGAATGTTCATGGAATCATGATTTTATTGAATAAAATAAGAAACATAATCATAATTTCATTGTATAATTAAATTTTCCCTCTTATCACAACGAAATCATAATTTTATTGTATATCATATAATAAAATATACGACAGAATCACGATTCCGTTGTTATTTTTTTTTTACATCCCCTTATCATAATGAAATCAAGATTTTGTTGTTATTTTTGTTGGCAACCCCTTTATCACAACAGAATCGAGATTGTATTATATTGTTTTTTAAAAAATTGAATAAAAAAGGAAAAAAATATAGTTTGTATTTTTTATTGATTGAACACTATGACACTACATTTATTGACTGGACATTGTTTTTACTGAGACATATTGATAAAATACTATTTTTTTTCTTACACACATACCAACCATATTAAATATAGACTTAGTCTAAACCATCTATATTGTCGAACCAAAATCATTGCGTTCTCCTCTACCTTTAAAGCCACCTCTACCTTGGTAACCATCGAGAGTTCCCACCACCTACTCCAATGTAATTTTCATTTACACCATCATTACTTGAGACATTTGTTGTGTTCCAGCTACTATTGTTTCTCCAAATGGTGTTTTGATTAGCATTACTAGATCCATAATTCAAATTACTTTTCTTGCCTCATTTAGAATCTTTATTTCTAGGATCCCCAGAACTCCAGTTATAATTCTTGTTTTCATTCAACACTCCAAAAGGATTTGTTAGAGTTCCAAGCCCTGTTACCACTATTCCCAGAGTTCCAATTGCTTTTCTTACCTTGATATTCTCCATATAGCTGAAAACATGAAGAGTGTACCTGTCATTGTGTATTGCGATGGTGAAATGATTTCATCATTTGAAGGGTATTATTTGAATATCTTAGTGGTTCTAAAGTCTTTAGAATAAGTGAGGATACATCGCTTGATGCTTTAAGGAAAATAATGATGGACGTTATAAAAGGTAGTAGAATTTTACTTGACCTTTTTTACCGCCAACATGTTTATGTAGGTTATGATTGTATTGAATACGAGTGTATGAAGCTTAAACGCGATGATGATGTGGGAAAAATGTTTTTCATCTTTTTGGAATTTAGTAGCAAAGGTCTAATTGAGTTGAATGCAACTTTTGACCGATCTCCAAATGAAGTCCTTGTCCTGCTGTGCAAACCAAGGAAACACATATTTGCAAATAAGATCATTGCTCTAATGCATGATAAATCTATGTAGTCATGTTTATTTTTACTTTATAAAAATCATATGTTGGTTTTTTTTAAGAAAATTTTGTATTATCAAAACTTCTTTAGTTGTTCATGTTGATGTTTGTTTTATGAATCAATTAAAGAAACAATTTTTGTTAGTAGCCTTGTGTTGTTTAAATAGTTTTTGAACACAAAAAAAAGTAATTCACCGACATTGTAAACTAAAAAAAATGTAAAAACAACAATAGTTGTGCATAATACATCAAAATATACTAATAATACAACAATACAACAAAAAAGCCAATGGTCTTTGCCACCCTTACTAGCATCCTGGCCAGTCCTCTTTCTGGGTCTCTTTATGTCTAAGTTGCATCCAGGTGCTAAGCTTTCCTGCAATAATTCCAAAGCTAGCCATATGAGTTGATGATGACTCGTGCCCTCTAACATAATTTTGAGGTCCAACAAGCTTTGCATAGCTTTTGACTCTATTCGAAATCAATCTTCCAATAAAAATTACATTACAATTAGTAACTATTTTTCAGTGACAATGCAGGAAATAAATAAACAAAATCCAATTTGCATTAACTTGCAAGAATAGTCTCCACCTGGTACAAAGCCTGTTAGCCCTGACGGGCAGTAAGTGTAGAGGACCACATAAAACCAAGGCAAATAGTAATAGGTGCAAGCCTAGGGATCCCCAAGTGGCACAACATCACTAAGAGGGATGATATGTCGTTGCCATTCCGCCCATGCCCGATCACAAACCTGATACATAGGAAAGTGAGGTGTGTAAGGTCTTGGGTGTCCACGTGGCATTTTAACGTTTTAATATTGTAATTACGCAGTAGTAATAATTATTATGGTAATGATCCTATGACTAATCCGGATTCGTGTGACCGGGGTGTCATACAAGGAGGGTGCAAATTTGGAACTCGGATAAGGGAGGGGTGTAAATAGAGCCTTTTGAAGTTGGGTTTGTGCTGTATGTGTTAATAATTACAAGGAAACCGGGTTAGAGTGTGATCGGGTTATTGCGTATGTATCCTGGGAATAAGTGCTAAAAAGAAAGGAACTCGAACAAGGTCGGGTAGTGATGGCCAGGGCGGGAACCCAGACAAGGTTATCTGGGCTACACTTACTTATGGCAAGTCATATGCGCTTGACTCGTCAACCTGGTAGTTGGTGATTTCACAAGCTTAACCTATGCACGTTATCCGCATTGACTGTCAGATCACTGGAGTAACACGTGTTGACTTAGTGACATATGCGACGTGCGTCAACTCTTAGAGTATTTATATAGCGTGTGTGTGGGTTATTTCGTGCACGACTCATTTTCTTTCCCTGTCCCTTCACCAAAAAGGTGTTCCTTCTCTCTCTTCCTTCTCAGTTTTCGCCATTGACGAACAAAAAAGGCTTTTGGTTAAGGGAAAAGAAGGTGACTTTTAGGACATTAAAGCTTGAGAAGCGGTTCTCTAGCCTCATTAACAGCCTTAGAGGTGAGAAGCGTCGGTCCAACCTTAGAATATAACTGTTATCATTTTTAGGTTAGCTGTGATGAACCCTGTTGGGGTTCTACATGTCGCCTGTGGGTGACTAATGATGGTAACTGGTAATATATCGAGTCCCTCTACATGCAACATATGAAAACCATTATTGATTTCTTGCATGCATGTATGTAGGGCGCGACGTTGAAGATCATGGTGTTCGAAATCACGAGGGTGAACAAACTAGTAAGGAACGCCAGACAGGTAAGCTCCCTATTCTTGAGAGTCCTTCTCTGGACCGCGTTCCACCATACTCCGAGGTAGTAATGGTTATTATATGTCATGATGCATGTTTTAAAATTGGGTGTTAATGCTTTCTGATTGAGAACATGTATATGATTTACATTGTGTTACTTTGTTGTGATATGTGAGATTCTCTGGCCAGTAGAATGGACAAATATGGACTTTGAGCCACAGACATCCGCGCGGAACTCAGAGGGAATGTGCCCATTAAGTTGGATGATCTTCCTCAGGTGATAAGTGCCCTATTTTAGTTAAATCCAAGCTTACTATGTTAGCACTTATCTTTTGATTTTAGTAAAATTGTTTATAAACTTGCCCTAAAACCTAGATAAATAGTCTCTAGTACTTAAATAAATGTTGTTTCTCATATTTTGGAAGGTTAATCCAATCATGTTTTGTATTTTGATAAGTTCTGATGCTTCCGAAAAAGCAAAGCAAGCAAAAAGGGCTTAACAAGCAAACTTGGGAGGTGTTACAAGCAAAACAGGCCCACAATTCGTCCAGGCCCAGAAGGATTCTTCAAGACTGAGCTTTTAACTCGCCCAGGCGAGTTAATCATGCACAAACTAGTCGCCCAGGCAAGTGATGGTTTCAAGAACAATCTTTTAACTCGCCCAGGCGAGCGAAACAAGGCCAAGTGGCTCCCTTGGGCTAGTGGATCAGCAAGTGGACATTAAACTCGCCCATGTGAGTAGAAACAGGCAAAAACACTTGCTTGGGCGAGTGGACTCGAGCAGCCAGCCTTCCTATAAATAGCCATGCACCCCAAGGAGAAAAGCCATCCCTTTCATTTTCCATTCTTCATTCTTTTCTTGTCTTAAGCTTGTTCCTTAGCTTAGGAGGTTAAATAGTAGTAGTAAGTAGGTTAGGAAAGTGAGAGAGGTGAGGACTAGTGTGGAGACTCTGCCGGAAAGAAGCGGTGATGGGGCCCTTCATCAATTCTTCTCTTGAGGAGGTTCTCTCCATGCTTGGCTAGCTTCTCTAAGGATTGGATGTAATCTTCTTACCTTTAAATATCTCTTTTAATATTTATTTATGCATAAGTATTTTCTATTTATTATTGGTAATTTTATTCCGTTCTTAATGCTTGATTCTACTTGATCACTAGTTTCATGAAATTGGATTCTAAGTTTAACTGGGAAGTACTCTTAGAATTTGAACTGAATAATTTTACTCTTTACGTTACGTTGCTAGGGATAGAGCATAATGTTTAGATTGCAAATAGTACGCGATTATGATTGTAATGCTGGGTTATTTACTTCGTATGCGAGGGATCGATATTCGGTGAATATCCTTAGAACTCGATTGTGAGGGATCGATTCGGGGTGAATTAATGTGTACATCAATAATAATAGAAAATGATTTATACGTGGTAATATTAATTGGATACTGAGGGTATGAATGATGAAACCCAATCCTACGCTTTTCTTGAATTAATTAAAATCGTTTTATTAGCTTCTGTAATCTTTCGTTATTTCCGTAAAACCATCAAAACTTCAACCATACTCGTTGTACATAACTATTAAACTGATAAGTTTTATTTGGAAAAACAAAGTAGCACAAGTCCCTGTGGAGACGAACTTTTATAAATTTTGTAACTTACAACGATAATTGGTACGTTTTCCAAGAGTCTAACATTAGACAAGGATATACAAGGGAATGTGCCCATTAAGTTGGATGATCTCTCTTGTTATATCCGTGTGATTATATACATGTGATGTGTTCTTTTGTAAGCCGGGATGGCTAGCTTGTGTAATGTCGTTTTGATGCTTTGTGTCGTGGAAGTGAACCCGGGAAAGGAGGAGCCCTCCAGAACACAGAGTTTACTGATATTATTATCTCACCCCGGTTGGGGATTATATTGTTATTGCAGGTGATGAGCACGGGGAGGACGACGGATCCCGAGGCAAGAGGCCTGAGTAGCGAGGTAGCCCGAGGGATTCTGAACGAGAGACCGAGCCGGGACGGGTTCTTAGTGAACCTTAGTCTATTTTGGAGCATGTGGCTCCGTATTTTGTTATGTATTTTTGCATGTTTGTAACCCGGCCTTGGAGGGTATCGTACCCGAGGTCTTTTAAGTTTGTAAACTCATGAATTGTTACCATACATAATGCAAAGCTTTTATCTTTTGTGGACGTACGATGACGTCATTTTATTAGTTGCTTCCTCAATTATTTGTGTTATATTAACTACTGTGCTTAACGACCATAATGGAATGTTAACAACCTGGATGCATACGGGCTGTTACATTTAATGGTATCAGAGCGGTCTTTCCTAGGGAAGCATTATGTATGGTAAATTGTGGGTGATGCATCTTGTTTTGGTGCCCGTTATGATTATTGCATGTGTGATCACAAGTGTGCCCGTTACGACCGTAGGACTGAACCTTCAGGTGTTCAGACTTTCCCCTCCTATGGAGGTTACCACCGCTTCTAAGGAGCAGTGCCGGGTTGATACGTACTGCCGGGATGTGTAGTTTTTCTTTGAGGGCAAGGAGTACAGTGTTGATCTGTACTGTCTTGCGATGCCCACTCTTGAGGTTATTCTTGGAATGGATTGGTTAGCTACGTACGACATTATGTTGGATTGTTACAACAAAAGGGTCGTGGAACCTTCAAATGGAGTGAGGTCGGATTCCAATTCGCTTTGCTCGATCCTACAAGCTCGAAAGGAAATGAGGAAAGGAGCTCGAGGCTGTCTTTTGCTAAATGTAGTGAAGGACGGGCAGGCGTAGACCTGTCACGGATCCTGGTCTTGAACGAGTTCGTTGATGTGTTCCCAGAAGAGATCACACAACTCCCACCAGACAGGGCGATTGCATTCTCCATTGATTTGATCCCAGGCGTAGGACCCATATCCATAGCCTCGTACCGTATGGCTCCTTTGGAATTAAAAGAGCTAAAGGCACAACTTGAGGATTTATTATCCAAAGAGTTTATTAGGCCGAGTGTGTCTCCATGGGGAGCCCTGGTTATTTTCATGAAAATGAAGGACGGAAGTATGCAGCTATGTGTGGATTACCGACAATTGAATAAAGTCACTGTAAAGAACAAGTATCCTTTACCCTGGATTGATGATTTATTAGATCAATTGAAGGGAGCCGGGTATTCTCTAAGATAGACTTGCGATCTGGATACCACTAGATTCAAATTAAGTCTGAGGACATACCTAAGACCGCATTCTAGTCTCGGTATGGCCATTATGTATATCAAGTCATTTCGTTCGGTCTCACGAACGCCCTGGCTGTGTTCATGCATTATATGAATCGGGTGTTCAAACCATTCCTGGAAGAATTCATGGTGGTATTCATTGATGACATACTGGTCTACTCTAAGAGTGAAGAGAAGCATGCCGAGCACCTCTGGACTGTCCTCCGGACATTAAGGAATGACCAGTTATACGCCAAGTTTTCTAAGTGTGAATTTTTGTTGTTCGAGGTGAAGTTCCTCAGCCATGTGATATCGGCAGCCAGGGTAGCAGTTGACCCCGGTAAGGTTGAGGCCGTGATAACTTGGGAATGGCTCTATAGTGTTTCCGATCCGGAGCTTCCTTGGACTGGCCGGGTACTATCGGGGGTTCATACAAGGGTTCTCACAGATGGTGTTGCCCTTGACTCGCCTAACCCGGAAGGGGACTCTTTTCGTTTGGACCCTCGAGTGCGGGAATGCTTCCAAAGCCTAAAGGAAAAATTGACCACAGCTCCCATGTTAACCTTTCCCGACCCTGAAGAAAGTTTCGAGGTCTATTGTGACGCATCCGGGCAGGGACTGGGATGTGTCCTGATGCAAGAGAAAAAGGTGGTTGCCTATGCTTCCTAGCAACTGAAGCCACATGAGGAGAACTACCCAACACATGATTTAGAACTTGCAGCAGTTGTCTTTGCTCTAAAAACATGCAGGCATTACTTGTATGGTGCCAAACTCGTGGTGTTCAGTGACCACAAGAGCCTCAAATACTTATTTGATCAGAAGGAGCTGAACATGATGTAACAACCCAGATTATAAGTTGCTAATTTGGACGTTTATGTGTGTAATGATGTTGCTTAATTACTTGATTTATTTTGATAAGTGCTGGTTGTTATTGTTCTACTTTGGTATGCGTGTTTCATGATGAATGTGCTAAGTCAACTTTGATTGGCTGAGGTTGCTACCCGAACACGCAAGGTGGACATGTCCTGTCAGCTGAGTACTTAAGAGCAGAAGTGTGCAGTGGAAGCGTATCGATCCCCTCTCTTTGTGCTTTCCTCTTGCTTTTCTCTGTCTTCTCTTTAAAAACTCACACTGAGAACCCTCTCTCTCCCTCAACCTTCTGTGTTACCTTCAACCCATGACAACCACCGTCGCTACCACGAAAGCCTGATGTCGAGAAGGTCCTCCTGGTTGGAACGAAAGCATAGAACAACACGTCGTGTAGCTGCAAAATGAACCTCTGGTTAGGTAAGGGGAGCTCATCATGTTTAATAACGGTTTCAGGTAGCATGGTTGAGGACCAGAGAGTCCGACCTGGATGATGGTTGCATGTGTGTTGTTTTCCAGTAAGCTATGTTCGTCTTATTGAATGGAATGGGTTACGCCTTGTGTTTGGGAATCAGTTTTGTGTTGATGTTAATGACATTCTGGTGTGGGGTTCTGGAAAGGGGGAGTTGACATTGTATGAATGTGTGAAGAGTTGGTATTTTGATGCTGAAAAGCTTCCAAACACTTTGCAGAAGTGTTCGTGAAGGTGCTGAACACCGGGTAGGGGTTGGCAGAGTTGTATGAGTGTATGTGTTGGTGATGTCAGTTGCCGAGATAGGTTGGCTGAAGTTGTATGTGTGTATGTGTAGGTCATGTCGAATGCCGAGATGGGTTGGCCGAGTTGTATGTGTGTATGTGTAGGTGATGTCGGCTGCCGAGATGGGTTGGCCTAGTTGTATGTGTATGTGTTGGTGATGTCGGCTGCCAAGATGGGTTGGCTGAGTTGTATGTTGGAATGTGTTGGTAATGTCGGCTACCGAGACGAATTAGTCGAGTTGTATATATATATACGTGTAGTATTTGTGGATGACGTATGTGAATTACGATTGAAGTTAGCCTATGTGATGGCTTGAGATGTTTTGTACCTTGATAGAGCCATAGTGAGAGGCTAGGTATAAACACGTGAGATGTCGGGACTGAGTGGTGGACCTTGTAAGAATCCCGGTCAGTGCATCAGTGAGCCCGTGTTGGGGCGGCTCTCGTTTGGGACAGTGTGTATGTAACATGGGAGGGTATGGAGATCCTAGCCAGGGTGAGAAGTTCCTATGCCGAACCATACATTGATGGTGCCCATGAGAGACATACTTTATTTGCATGGCGGAAATAGGATGATTGACTGTTATAGTACGAGAAGTACTGAGGGGTGACATCTGTACGGAGATCCTTATGACACCTGTTTGGCTGATCACCACGGGGGGGTGAGTCCTATGCACGACAGAGTGAACCCGACGAAAACTACAGCTATCATTTGGACCATGGATTTGGCCTATTTCTGGGATGGTACCACATTGCATGAAAGAGAGTTGAGACAGGAACATGCATCATGCTAGGCATTTTTTTTGTCAACTGGTGGGATGTTCTTGGATGCTTGTTTGTAATGGTTGCGTAATGATACATCCGGACTTGTGGTGATGGTGTGACGCTTCAATTGTTTTTCCTTGACTAATGTTACCTTTTTCTTGTTATCTTATATGATGAACTCACCCTTGCTTTGTTGTGCCTTGTGGTTTGGTATTTATGATGATCGCGAACCCGGTTCATGTGAGCAGATGGACAGTAATAGAAGATCTGGGAAGATGACAACTTTTTAGTTGGAGCCGTCGAGTTTCCAAGATGTTGATGTGACGAATCCCGAGCAGGGGTGATGTTTTGCTGAATGCACCCCTGGTTTTGATAGTCACCTACCTGTTTTGCTAGTTGCACCCCTTATGTTTAATTTCTTACCTCATTTGTAAAACACTCGTACGTTTTAAATATGGATAATTGTACTTATGATAAAAACACGTCTTGCATAAACAAAGATATGTATGCAATTGGAATGCTTTCATACGTGTCTTGGTTAAGTTCATAATTGCCATGCGATTGCAAAAAATTTACCACATTTTTCCTGAATAAAGAGAAAAAAAAGAAACAAGAGGGGTGCTCTTTTTATCAAAGGTTACGTTAATGTTGTGGTTAAGAGTAGAGATACAGTAGCGATGTGGCGGGTCATTACATTAATGGTATCAGAGTCGGTCGGACCTTCCGGCCAGTGAGTTGTGAGCTTGCTATGTTTCTCTGTGCATGGTTATGTTGATGGTTGAGTGTCTGATTGACGAGTGACTAGCTGTGTTGTGCATGTTTGTCCTGTTTGAGCTTGTGTAGGATGTTGTTTTTAGTGTAGTCATAGTGTATTTGTACTTCCCACATCTGCTATACCAAAAGTTTCCAGGTTTTGTTGTAAGTTATTAGACTGGCCATCTGTATAATTTGGGACAATACAAGGGAACATTATGGCAAGCAATATGGGATACAAATAATAGAGGGTCTGTATAGTATGGCTTGATGTTTGTTTGTGTATTCCTTCCGGGTTCTCACTTCTTGTTATCCGTAGTAAGTGATGGCCGGTAGGAACGATTGCACGATAGCTGATGCTTTCCAAGCCTTAGCCCAGGCGTTGGGGAATCAGAATAGGGGAGAAGCCCCAGAGCCGTGGAATATTAGGGATTGTACCACTTTCAGTGCAACAATCCGCCTTCATTCCACGGAGGGTACAACCTGGATGGCGCTCAAACATGGATTCGGGAGATTGAGAAGATCTTCCGGGTTATGGCATGTCTCGAGGAGCAGAAGGTCACCTTCAATACTTATACGCTGACGGAGGAAGCCGAGTACTGGTGGGACAACACCCAACAATGCATGGAGGCAAAAGGCTGAGTTGTGACGTGGGGGATCTTCAAGGAGGCATTCCTAGAGAAGTACTTCCCGAAGGATGTGAGGAACAAGAAGGAGATGGAGTTCCTTGAGCTGAAACAAAGGAACTGGACTGCAGCCGAGTGTAACGCCTCCCTTTTACTCTCTCGTGCTTGATTGATTTTAGATGAAATCTCGTGTCCGCTTGTATTAAAATCATATTGATTTTAATTTTTACGAAAATTCTTTTCGCTTTGCTTGCAACTTTTACTAATCGTCTATATCATAAACGAATTCTCTCTCTTTTCATGGTTTAATCATAATAATAAAGTACAGTCCAGCAATACAAACCAAAGTATAGTTCATCATACAGTCCCAAATACATGCCAACATAAAAATACAACTAATTTAAATTCTAATACAAATCATCAACACATCTTCATCATCTTCTCTTCATAGTCATCCACTGCTGTACTGTTTCTCTGCTCGCCCAAATAGATTGGGGTCATCACAGGTGTCAACCACAGACACAACATGGGGTAAGTTTATGCCAAACATAGTTTGAATAATATAAACACAGATAAATAAAATCCACACAGCTCATACAGTGTACAGATCATCATACATATACCCATTGTGCGATGTATAAGATGCATGCTCGTCTTTTTATATGATGCATGACTGAGATATCAGATTCTCATCACATGGCCATAGTCAAAGGTACCAAACTTTAGAATAGTTTCACCCACTCCAGTGAAACAGTCCCACCCACTCCAGTGAGACCTCCCTCCACTCCGAGGGGATAAAAGGGTACCGTAAAATAGTTCCACCCACTCCAGTGGAACCTCCCTCCACTCCGAGGGGAAAAATGCAAAGAATGAATGTAATGATTTTCTTTTATTTTGTTATTACTTCCATTCTCAAATTATCTTTATTTCAAAGCTTTCAACAAAACTCTTGGAATCCATAAATAATCACAACATACTTAACAACATAAGGATTCCAACGCTTCACCCATCTTTGTTTCTTTGAAACATTTCATCAAACACATGGTGTTCTTTCATGGAAGCACTCAACAACACATGAAATATTACATAACTTTTGCTAAAGCAACCAAACATGTAAATATAATTCAAATTCAACAACAAGGATTCAAGCCAACATTCTTAAACATATTTTATTCATTGTAATAAATTATCAAACACATGGTGTGCAAGCTTGACTTCTTAGAATTCTTTAAAGAAAGCTACTTAAACCTTAATCTTCATAAAATTCAATATAATAAATAAACATGTTTCTAATATAATTCTAGCATAAGATAGACATATTTCAAGAATTTACAAAACACTTTTAATGAAACATGTAAATTTTAGTAGAACATAAAACACTTTGATTTTAGTAAAATATTTCATTAGCCAATTGTTTTTCTTCTAAAATAGCCATAATGCCTATAATTTCTAATACCATTCATTCCTTCATTAAGTTAAGCTCTAATTATTTATACACCAATTATTCTTTAACCTAAGACCAAGTCACTTAATCAAGTAATCATGTATCTAGCAATTCTTAATTCTTTGAGGCATTTCATCAAACACCTAGAATACAAGACATGATTCTCTATGGAAACAACTAAGAAGCTTAATATTCAAACATAGTTCATCATAAACTTCCCCATACCTTTGCCTTCCTTAGGTTTTGGACAGCTTTCCTTATTTGAAGTTGAAGAGTCCTTGCTCCTAGAGTTCCTTGATTTTCACGTGGACATTATGGGTGGAAGGCTTGGTTTTTTCTAGGTAAAAGATGTATTATAAAAGAATAGAAGGAAAGGCTTTTAGATGGCTTTGTACACGGCTGAACTCCCTTAAGCTGCCCCAATTTTCGTTCCTTTGCTCTCTTATATAGGATGGTTTAGTTTGATTTTTCTACAAAAAATCTCTAGGATCATTATGGCTTCTTTCCATGTGGTTCTTCCTTATTGGCTAGCTTAGTTTCCATCATTCTTTCTTGACTTAAATGGCACGTATACCTCCCCCAATTCAGCCTACAAGTTCAGTTCTTCTTCCTTTTATACACTTATTGGTCTTAATTTTGTTACAAAATATCCTACTTAACTTTCCATTAGGCTTAATCTCATTGGCTATGCCTTTTGCTCCTTCCAAGTGTCCTTTCTTGATTCTTCTCAACAATTCTCATCTTCTCTAGTGTTATGCACGTGGGATGGCCAGCTTTTAGGAAAGTTTTACCACTTTTCTTCCATTTACATGTAGTAACCAATCATTTAAAGATTTTTGTGGTTTGCTTCTTTCTTAAAAATCCGTTTCTTTAAAATAATAATTCTGGGTTCGTTAACCGTTGGATCTTCTTAGAATTTTAAGGGTATACTCCTATCTCATATATCTAACTTCTGACCGTTGGGATTTTGGAAATAAGGCCTATAACTTCGTCCGTGTCCAAAGGAGTCAAGAGGAAATTTTCTTCAACAAAAATCTCCTTAAATCATCATTGCTTGGCTTTCCACTAGGTTTTACCTCATTGGCTAGGGTTTTTCTTCCTTCCATGTGTCTATTCTTGAAGTTTATTAAAGTTTTCTCCATTGATCTTGCATCATACGGTCAAGGCTAAATCTAGAATTCCAAATTAATCCAATTTTCCTTTTATTGCATGTGATAGTAAAATTCTATTTTCCTATTGGTCCATATTGACTCTAATTATTACAAAACTAACTTATTTAGGCAACCTATTCCTTCTATAATTAAAATAAAACTTCATATATTATGTCCATCCTTCTCTTATAATTTTCTGATATCTGAGTTAGTCTAAATTAAAACTTCTTTTCCAATTACCTTCCAAAATTCCTAGAAATTCTAATTTAGGGTTCTTTGCCTCCACCCTTGCTGATAAATTGTTGTCTAAAAGTATTTTAACCTATACTCAGGTTTCTATTAATTTCTAAGGTCATCTTGGTCAGTTTTGACCTAGGGGCATTTTGGTAATTTCACATTTCATCCTAGGGGTATAATTGTCATTTCCAAAAGTGTTCAGGGAAACTCTGTAATTATTACCCTAGGGGTATTCTGATCATGTTTCAAGCATCCCAGAGTATTTATAAAGTTCCTTCCTTAAGATATCTTGCTAAAATACCTAAGGGCAATTTGGTCATTTCCAAAATATCCAGGGGTATTTTCGTCATTTCTCTCAAATCTTTTGTACTGTCCTGAATTAATATTTTTCTCCAGTAATTGACTGTACTTCCCAAAATTTTGGGGTGTTACACCGAGTATGCGGCTAAGTACGAGGAGTTGGTAAGGTACTTCCCCCACTACCAGGGACGGGATGGGGAAAGCTCTAAGTGCGTGAAGTTTTTGAACAGCTTGCGACTCGAGGTGAAGCAAGCCGTGAACTACCAAGGAGTTCGCAAGTTCCCGGCCATGGTAAACATGTGTCGGATATGGGACGAGGACTCCAGAGACAGGGCTGCCTACTACTGGAATACGGGTCTAGTAAATGACAAGAAGACCGGGTATCAAAATTGCGGGAAGCCCCACACCATCCCTCCCAAGCCGCATGATCAATGCCCCGACCATCAGAGAGCTGCTACTGCAGGGTTCCCTAGTGGTAGTGGTGGCAGACCCGCTACCTTCTCAACCTGGAACACGTGCTTCAAGTGTGGTAAACCTGGGCATATCGCTGCTGATTGCGAACTTAGAGGCCCGATTTGATTCAACTGTAAGGAGAAGGGTCACATCCAAAGGGATTGCCCGCACCCCAAGAGGGAGCGGAATGGCAGAGGCCAGCAGAGCCAACCCAGACAACCGAGTGTTGGATATAGAGGGAGCAACTTGAAGCTTAGGACTTGGAAGATTGTTTTGAGCTTTTCACATGCCTTGGAAGAATGCAACCCAAATGAAGTGTATAAAGAGGCCAATTTGTTGATCCTTGCATTGCATGCACTTAATCATTTATATGCTCAAATGTTTTCATCAAAGAATTAAAGCAATTTTTGAAAAAGAATCAAATAGGCAATGTTTTTGGAAAAATGCAAATCTCACTGGTTTAATCGATTACGCTACGAATTAATCGATTATTTGCTTTGTTTTTAAATCTGGAAAAGCTTTGAAGAACAATTTAATCGATTACCATTTCTTGTAATCGATTACATAGTGTTAAAAGAAAATCATGCTTCACTGCTTTAATCGATTATCATTTCTTGTAATCGATTACATAAGATTCTTAGAAAAGCTTATTTCACTGGTTTAATCGATTAGCATTTTCTGTAATCGATTAAACAAGGCTTTTCAGAAATACATGTATCACTGCTTTAATCAATTACAGATCGTTTTAATCGATTATTTTGCTCGTTGTTCAAACCCAGAAATGCTATGAACACTTTAATCGATTAAGTGACAATTTAATCGATTACACAAGGCTTTTTAATCGATTATTTGGTGCGTTTAATCGATTACAGTTAGTTGAAAGAGTCTGTTATAAATAGAAGTGAGGCTTGGCTTGGTTTTTAATCTGAAAACTTTGAATTTTCTGAATACACACAAGCCATCACAAAGATAGAAAGTGATTTTTTGGGTTAACCAACTTCTTGTCCCACTCTTTAATCTTCATGGGTATTGAATGATTTCTTGGGCAAGAGTTTTCAAAGAAGAATAGGAGAGCATGTTCTGAAATTCATTTGTTCATTCAACTCTGATTGGTAACTCACATGCATGTACATTCATTGGATCATCAGGTTGTTTTTCTCCATTCTCTTTGGGTGTAAACTTGTTTTGCAATTTTGTTATTTTGGTGCTATTGTAAATTGTTCTTTGAAGCTTGTACTAGAGTAGTGTTCTCTAGGAAAGAATAGAGTAGTGTTCTCTGGTTCTTGTTCTCTAGAAGTTTAATAGGGTTTTAGATTTCTTGTCTTTATCTAGAGTTGATAAAGAGGGTTTTGTAATAAAGCTTGTAAGAACTGAAATTTATAATAGTGGAACTCTAATCTAGTGTTGATTAGAAGAAATTGGATGTAGCTTCTCTTGAGAAGTGAACCAGTATAAATTCTTGTGTTGATTTTTTATTCCTTAATCTCTATTAGTCATCTTGCTCATTTGTTCTTGGTATTTTTATCATTACTCAACAAGTTCTGTTTTAAGCTATTGATTTCTTGAACTGAGTGGTTTGATTGATTAAAAGCATTCTTGGTTTTAAAAGTGATTAAGATCCTTACTCTGATTTTATAAAGAAATTTTAAAAGACCAAGTTTTAACCAATTCACCCCCATCTTGATTATTGTGGGTATTCCTATTGTTTTCACCGAGGACCACGGGAAGAGTCTTCACTCTTAGTGGTGCTGAAGCCTCGAACTCCTGAGATCTAATCCAAGGTAAATGTTTCATAAACGAAATTCCTTTACTCGTGCTTTTTGATTCCAGTGCGACCCATTCTTTCATATCCCGGTTGTGTGTGAAATCACTTAGCCTTTCTATGTCTTCTTTAAAGTATGAGCTTGTGGTTGAGACCCCGGCTAATGGGTCTGTGTGACTTCCAAGGTGAGTTTAGATTGTGTTGTGGAAAATTCTGGTAGAAAATTCTGGGTTGATCTGGTTTGTTTGCCCCTTAGCCAAATTGATGTTATTCTGGGCATGGACTGGTTATCTTCCAATAGGTCTTGTTGAACTGCTACGACAAAATGATCGTGTTTGGCAACTCGGATGTGAGAGAAAAAAGGATGTTCATCTCGGCCAACCAGGTCATGTCATCATTGAAAGAAAACGCTTAAGTATACATGATCTTGTCGAACTCGGAGGTAGAGACCGAGGTCCCTCTAGCCGACCTCCCTGTTGTGAGAGGGTTCTCGGGAGTGTTTCCTGAGGATGTATCCGGGTTACCGCCTGAGAGATAGGTGGAGTTTTCCATAGATCTGGTACCCGGAGCCGGACCTATATTTGTAGCCCCCTATAAGACGTCTCCCTTAGAACTAGCCGAGCTCAAGAAGTAGTTGGAGGAGCTATTGGATAAGCAGTTTGTGCAGCCTAGTGTATCTCCATGTGTGGACTACCGCCAGCTGAATAAAGTGACGATTAAGAATAAGTATCCTTTGCCTAGGATAAACGATCTTATGGACCAGTTGGTAGGGCTTGTGTGTTCAGTAAGATAGATCTTAGGTCGGGTTACCATCAGATCCGAGTTAAGTCTGAGGATATACACAAAACCACTTTTAGAACTAGATATGGTCATTATGAGCACTTGGTTATGCCCTTTGGGGTGACCAACGCTCCTGGTGTGTTCATGGACTACATGAATGAGGTCTTTCAACCATACCTTGATAGCTTTGTAGTAGTCTTCATAGATGATATCCTGGTATATTCCAAGACCAGAGAAGAGCACGAGAAAGAACTTGAGGGTGGTGCTGCAGACCCTTAGTGATAGATGACTGTATGCTAAGTTGTCTAAGTGTGAGTTCTAGTTAGAAAATGTAAGCTTTCTAGGGCACGTGATATCCCAAGGTGGTATAGCTGTAGATCCTTCTAAGGTGGAGGCCGTCCTCAAGTGGGAGAACCCCAAGTCCGTGTTCGAGATTAGGAGTTTTCTGGGCTTGGCTGGGTATTACAGGAGATTTATAGAAGGTTTCTCCAAGTTAGCCTTACCTTTGACCAAGTTAACTTGTAAAGGTCAAGTGTTGTGTGGGATGATCAGTGTGAGCTTAGCTTCCGAACTCTTAAAGAAAAGCTAACCACTGCATCCGTGTTAGTTCTGCCTAACCTAGGAGAGCCCTTTGAGGTATTTTGTGATGCGTCCATGACGGGCTTGGGCGGGGTGTTGATGCAGAGTGGTCGAGTTGTGGCCTACGCTTCCAGGCAGCTCAAGACACATGAAAGGAACTACCCTACCCATGATCTGGAGTTAGCTGCCGTGGTGTTTACCCTTAAGATATGGAGGCATTATCTTTTTGGCTCCAAGTTTGAGGTGTTTAGTGACCATAAGAGCCTTAAGTATCTGTTCAGCCAGAAGGAGTTGAACATGCGTTAGAGGAGGTGGCTAGAGTTCCTTAAGGATTATGATTTTGAGCTTAGTTACCACCCCGACAAGGCCAACGTGGTGGCCAACGTTTAAGTAGGAATTCCCTCCACGTGTCCGCCTTGATGGCTAGGGAGCTAGAGCTCTTAGAGCAGTTTAGAGACCTTAGTCTAGCGTGTGAGCTTACCCCTTGTAGCATGAGACTAGGAGCGCTCCAAATTTTGAGTGGTCTGTTAGAGGAGATCCGGGAAGGGCAGGGGTACGACCCTTTTATAAAAACCCAACTAGACGCCATAGCAGCGGGGGATGCTAGTAGTTTCCACGTGGGATCGAATGGAGTTTTGAGACTTCAAGGAAGGGCCTGTGTCCCCAACATATCCAAACTTAAGAAGGTGATCCTAGAGGAAGGGCATAGGAGTAACTTAAGTATCCACCCCGGCTCCACCAAGATGTACCAAGACCTGAAGACTATGTTTTGGTGGCCGAACATGAGGAGGGATGTTAGCGAGTTTGTATATGTGTGCTTGGTCTGTCAGAAAGCTAAGGTAGAACATCAAAGACCATCAGGTAAGTTACAACCCTTGGAGATACCCCAGTGGAAGTGGGATAGTATCTCCATGGATTTTGTTGTGGGTTTGCCCAGGACTCGGGCTGGGTTGGATTCTATCTGGGTTATTGTTGACAGATTGACTAAGTCTGCCTACTTTATCCCCATCAACATCCGGTTTTCCTTAGAGAAGTTGACCTCCCTATATATTAGCGAGATCATCCGGTTGCACAGTGTGCCCTCTAGCATAGTATCTAACCGGGATCCAAGGTTCACTTCTAGATTTTGGGAGAGTTTGAACAAGGCCTTAGGAACCCAACTTTGACTGAGTTCGGCCTATCACCCTTAGACTGACGGGCAGACTGATGAACCATCCAATCTTTAGAAGACCTTTTAAGGGTGTGTGTTCTAGAGCAAGGAGGTAGCTTGGATAGTTTCCTACCCCTGATAGAGTTCACCTATAACAACATTTTTCACTCTACCATTGGCATGGCTCCCTACGAGGCCCTGTACGGTAGGAGGTGTAGGACACCCTTGTGTTGGTTAGAACCCGGCGAGAGCCTTATGCTAGGGCCTGAGGTGGTACAATAGACGACCGAGAAGGTCAGGTTGATCCAAGATAGGATGAAGACGGCCCAGAGTAGGCAAAAGAGTTATCATGATAGGAGGAGGAAGGACCTAGAGTTCGAGGTCGGTGATCATGTATTCTTGTGAGTCACCCCATGGACCGGGGTCGGCCGAGCATTGAAATCCTGGAAACTCACACCCCGATTTGTTGGTCCTTTCCAGATTCTAAAGAGAGTCGGTCCCGTCGCCTACCAAATTGCCTTACCCCCGTCCCTTTCCAATCTCCATAATGTATTTAATGTGTACCAACTTCGTAAGTACATTCATGATCCTTCTCATGTGGTCGAACTAGACGACATTCAAGTAAAAGAAAATCTGACATATGAAACACTGCCTTTGAGGATTGAGGATTGACGGATGAAGCACCTAAGAGGAAAAGGAATTCCCCTGGTCAAGGTAATCTGGGGAGGTATATTTGGAGAAGATGCGACATGGGAGCTTGAAAGCCAGATGCGAGAAGCCTACCCAGCTTTGTTTACACCAGTTAATTTCGAGGACGAAATTCCTAAAAAGGTGGGAGAGATGTAACACCCCAAATTATAAGTTGCTAATTTGGACGTTTATGTGTGTAATGATGTTGCTTAATTACTTGATTTATTTTGATGAGTGCTGGTTGTTATTGTTCTACTTTGGTATCCGTGTTTCATGATGGATGTGCTAGGTCAACTTTGATTGGCTGAGGTTGCTACCCGAACACGCAAGGTAGACATGTCCTGTCAGCTGAGTACTTAAGAGCAGAAGTGTGCAGTGGAAGCGTATCCATCCCCTCTCTTTGCGCTTTTCTCTGTCCTCTCTTTAAAAACTCACACCCAGAACCCTCTCTCTCCCTCAACCTTCTGTGTTACCTTCAACCCACGAGAACCACCGTCGCTACCACGAAAGCCTGATGTCGAGAAGGTCCTCCTGGTTGGAACGAAAGCACAGAACAACATGTCGTATAGCTGCAAAATGAACCTCTGGTTAGGTAAAGGGAGCTCATCATGTTTAATAACGGTTTCGGGTAGCATGGTTGAGGACCAGAGAGTCCGACCTGGACGATGGTTGCATGTCCCATGTGTGTGTTGTTTTCCAGTAAGCTATGT
>CM023955.1:33203611-33246417 GCA_013407115.1 Glycine latifolia
TCTACTCCCCCCCTCAAGAACACCAAACATCAACACAAAACAACATTTAACAGATTCAAGGCATATCACATCTCCTTCATAAAAGATGTAGCTTTTCTGGGAAGACCATCACACACACCAGGGACATGCAGTTATCATCATGGCTGGACTCCCTGGCCCCCAAACTTTGGTACCTAAAGCTGTTAAGAAACACGATAAACTCCCCTTACCTAACTAGGAGTTCGTCCAAGCTTCACAACGGTTCATTCCTTACTTTTGCTCCGACCACGAAGTTCTCCTTGGTGTCGGGATTCTGCAGCAGCTACGGTGGTTCTTGTATGTTGAAGATAACAAAGAAGGGGTTGGGAACGAGAGGTTTCTGGGTGAGTTTTAGAGAGAAAATAAAGGAAACGCAAAGGTAGAAGAAGGAAGAGTAAGCTTGTTGCTATGCCAGCCTGCTGCTTATAAACACGACTGACACAGCATGTCCTCTTAACGTGCTCAGCCAGCAACCACAGCACAGTAGAGCTAACTTACATCCAATATCCATCAAGCACGCATACAAAGACAAAAGCACCCAAATAGCAAGTTATAAATAAAATAATTTATCAATCAACATAACACGTGCAATTTAATTAATATAATACACACATCAAGCATCCAGATTAGCAACTTATAATCCGGGTCGTTACACCATACTCCGAGGGAGTGATGGTTATTATATGTCATGATGCATGTGTTAAAATTGGTGTTACTGCTTTCTGATTGAGAGCATGTATATGATTTATACTGTGTTGCTTTGTTGTGATATGTGAGATTCTTTGGCCAGTAGAATGGACAAATATGGACTTTGAGCCATAGACATCCACGCGGAACCCAGAGGGAATGTGCCCATTAAGTTGGATGATCTCTCTTGTTATATTCGTGTGATTATATACATGTGATGTGTTCTTTTGTAAGCTGGGATGGATAGCTTATGTAATGCCATTTTGATACTTTGTGTCGTGGAAGTGAACCCGGGAAAGGAAAAGCCCTCCAGAATCTAGAGTTTACTGAGATTATTATGTCACCCCGGTTGGAGATTATATTGTTATTGCAGGTGATGAGCACGGGGAGGACGACAGATCCCGGGGCAAGAGGCCCGGGTAGTGAGGCAACCCAAGGGATTCTGAACGAGAGACCGAGCCAGGACGGGTTCTTAGTGAACCTTAGTCTATTTTGGAGCATGTGACTCCATATTTTGTTATGTATTTTTGCATGTTTGTAACCCGGCCCTGGAGGGTATCGTACCCGGGGTCTTTTAAGTTTGTAAACTCATGAATTGTTACCATACATAATGCAAAGCTTTTATCTTTTGTGGACGTACGATGACGTCATTTTATTAGTTGTTTCCTTAATTATTTGTGTTATATTAACTACTACGCTTAACGACCATAATGGAATGTTAACAACCTGGATGCATACGGGCTGTTACAAGGTGACTGGCGTGGAATCGTCTGGACATGGCCAAACAATCTCAACACCCTCTTTGGATGATACAATCTCATGTCAATCCCGCATCTGATGAACCCATAGAAAATGGACTATTGTATGAAAAACCTTACTACGTGGTCCTCATATGGACACCACATGATAGCATCCATCTGTAGGTCATCCAATATCTTCCTTACTAGAAGGGCACGCTCGAAACCTCTCAACGGCTTCCAATTGATGGCTATCGAGTCGTTCACAACATAATCTTCTGCTTTGAGTAACCAATAGTGGGCAGATGCGCAAATACCTATGACTGTAAAAAATATCAATAAAAATATTAATTGCAATAATAAAAAATAATGAAAATACTAAGAATAATTTACTTACCATGAGTAATGTCATATAACCTTTACACTGCTTGCTGCGATACTAGCTCGCATATGAGAGATGCTTGTACAGGTACGTTAGTGCAACTACTCCCGATGTTTACTCATGGCAAGCATCTACGTTGTTGACGTATTGGAGGTAGGTGATATGGACGTGAGTGGATGACTTGTCGGCAAATATCGTATTGTCGATCAAGTACAAGAGATAAGTTGTCCCACCCTAAACATAAGAGTTTGACTCAATGTAGCAGTGGTAAAGGTCTTCCAGCCACGTCAATCTCACCTTGGCACCTGCATTTGTTGCCACAAAAGCCTCAGTCTTTGTTAGAATGCCTAGATAACTCATCAATAAGATTTTCACTTCCTTTCTATCAAAGAGTGACATGACATGATCAATGGGCCTGCCTGCGACAAGAAAGTGCAACAAACAAGACACATCATCTAGTGTTGATGGTTATCTCTCCAATGAGTAGGCGAAAGAAAGACGTCTCTTGGTGCCATTTCTCTAAAAACGCATTTACCAAGCTTTTGTTCGCAGCATGATATTGTGTTGTAGCAAGGGCTTCTAACAATGAATGGTTCACGTAAGCCTTCACTTGGGGATGAGCAGGGGAGGTAGCACCTGACCAATGTGGCTTACAAGCTCCAACTTTCGCCAGCTCCTGACGTATCTAGATGTACCCAACACAATGTTTCCTATACAACTAAAGAAGGGACAAATCAACTGAACCTCCTCCAAATGGAGGACCAATGATCCTACCATCATTTGGCTTTGCCTCTGGCTTCGCTTACTGATAAGATCATTTCTCTGAAAAACATACAAAGGAATCATGGTTATGTTGTGTGATTCATTAGAATGCACATGATTCCATTGTGGCTCTAAAAAATAATACAACAAAATCATGATTCTGTTGCAGTTTTACAAACCCAAAAAAATAAGTAACGAAATCATGATTTCATTACCTATTTTTTTTCCAAAAAAATTTAAATGGAATCGAGATTCTGTTGTATTCACGTCTACAACAATATTACGATTTTTTTGGCCACGAACATGTGAAAAAAAAAGTACCTCAGAACAAGTTGGGGAAGGAGAGGAAGAAGGGTTGGGTTGGGTTGGGTTGGGAAGTGAAGGAGGAGGGGGAAGGGAAGAAGATGAAGACATAAGAGGTTGAGAGGAAAAAGGTTGGGGAAGAGGGATGAGAAATTTGAAATGGGGGTAGAAGGGTCTTTTCAACTTCAGGTAGTGCCAAGAGCAATTCTAGTAAGAGCCAATAGTAATGCCGATATGGATGGTTGCGTCCTAGTTTTTTTCAATCACTTGTTGTGTTCACTATCTCGTGAATTTGTGCAAGCACTAATTTCGTAGTATTGGGCCATGGTTATCGGCTCGAAATTTGTTTGTCAGTGGCACCGTGCTTTAGTTTTTTATTGAAAAAAATTAACCCTTACAGAAACTCATTTTTGTTGATCAACATATGTGTACATAACAAAAATACGTCTCCGTTTTATATTAGGGTGTGTCTTCTCAATACAAAATAGAAATACGTTTTCATTTTGTGTGACTATCTTACATTTGTTAGATCGCTTATCGTTGTTAATGATACTCTGTAAGAGATTTTATCTCTAGATATCATTGTTTGGTGTATTTTGAAATTTTAACACTCATGGGTTACTGTTATTTTGTCAATTTTAATTTGCTTGTTAGTTCTGCTATCCTAGTATTGTAATTCATAAGAACCTAATATATTGTGGGAGATTTGCACATCAAATTGATAAATTCTTGAGTACAGTATAACTATCACACGCCTCAAGTTTCAATTTTAGTTTGACAATTCATAACTCTTCACCTACGGAAACAACAAAGCTTAGGAGTGCCGACCGGGTGTCTGGACTTTAAGTTTCTGTAAATTATCACAACTCTTTATTTTATTTTTTTACTTTGATGTGGTGGAGTAAAAATACAAGATTTCCAAGCTAAATACATTTGATGAATGTTTGAATTAAAATTTGTAAACTTAAGATTGGTTAATTTAAGTTTATAAACTGAGTTTGTAAAAATAACCGAGTCTTGTTTCTAGAAAATAAATTAAGTTTTCAGAAAAAATTATAATATGCAAATGTATTTTTTGAAGGTAGCTAATTAAATTTGTCACGATGAACTGTTCTCTGAAATTACGTTCAACACAAAAATTATTTTTTGAACGGATAGCTAAATATGTTCTTAATGGTTGGACTTTAAGAGTAAACAATTCAAATTCCAAATTTCAAAATTTTATGAATTTATTTAGATAAAGATAAGAATTTGATCTTATCTTTTAGATTTAGGAGATTAAATATTTAAATTTTATTACTCTTGTGCTCTATATATATAAACAGGGGTAGACCTATGTAGTTGCTTGGGGGACTTGACCCCCTAACATTTTGGAATTAATTTTTTAATACAAATGATATATTATAAAATTAACGTAATTATTTTCTTCAGTTAGGTTTCGTTATTAAGTGTTATTATTTAATTTTAAATATAATGATATTTTTCATCTCTTTATAGATAAATATTTTATTTTTTATAACTTTAATTATCAATTTGATTTTAAAATTGTTTAACAAAAATTAATTTAATATCTGAGCGATGTAGCCGAAGAAACCACAGTTCGATCTGGAGAAAGTGGAGGTGCAGTAGAACATGGGCATCACACCCAATCCTCTCTCTCTCTCTCTCTCTCCATTCGCCTCCTCTTCGCCACCACCAACCCCAACAAGGTCGGTATCAGGTACGGCCAGTGCAGCTTCACCATCATGTACCGCGGCATCCCATTGGGCAAAGCCACCATCCCCGGCTTCTTCCAACAACCTCTCCAGATCTGCGCATGTTTTCGAGGCTGGCCTCGTCTCCAATTTGGTCAGAGCATGTAGGCCATGGTGAGGAAAGTGGCCATGTCGACGCGGAGGTCGGTGGTGAAGGTGGAGTTGCGTTGGGGAGGAAGAGAAGGGAAGAAGATAATGAAAAGAAAGGAAAAGAAGAAAAAAATATGTGGAGATTTTTGGTCGCCACTATATGCAAATTAAACTCCCAGAATTTATTACCCAAGCATTAACGCCAATTTGAAAAAAAAAAGGATCTAATTGAAATATTTTAAAAACTTAAAGACCAAAAATTTGAATCTTTTAAAACTTGTTGATATATTGAATCTTTTTTATACTCTTTAATGTAGAAATAATTGCATTTTTTTATATATGTTAGTTTATTTTGTTATGTTCAATAATATATTTTTTTTATAATTCGATATAGTTTTTTTAAAGGCTAAAAATAAATACATTTGCAATCAAATAACTTAATTAGTCTTCTATATATAATGATTTGAGAATTAAAAATGATTTATTAATCTTTGCTAATAAGACAAACCTATTATAAACACTAACATAAGGAATAGGCAATTTGATCATGAGTTTTGAAAGATACAAAAAAATATTCGCTTTCATTATCATAATTTTTAGCATATTGAATTTGTTTTTCTTATCTTGCCCATGTCTTTTGGACATTGTAAAGTTTCAATGTATTTCTGACATTGAATGTATTAGTCTAAACATACCAATGTGAAAAGGCAAATTAGATATTATATTGCATCAAATGTCTGTAGAGATTTATTTTCAAGGAAGTAGTCATTATCACAATTATATAGATTCAATTATAAATAATTCTCATGATATATATATATATATATATATATATATATATATATATAAATATTTTGTATAAAACATGTCCTGTATATAGAACCCATGAGTTAAATACTAATGCATCTCTTCCACACAATATATATTCTTTTACAAATATATCTCTTTGACTAATGTATTAGAATTGTATCATGACTAAGTTGGAACACTTTGGAAAAGATAGTATCTGGTCCTTGACTTTCTCCACGTCGATTTCTGAATACCGCAACCAAAAAGCAGTACATATGGTCATTTGCTCCAAGACTGCTGCATTTGCCAACACAAATTTTGCCAAAAGAAGCTCATGCTCGCGCACATTAAATTCCTTATACTGAAAAACTTTTAGGCTAGACAGGAAGCACTGAGGCACTGATGCAGAAGTCAAGACATGATCTTTATTTGATTCTGATACTCCCTGAAACATTTTTTAGTGTGTAAAAACAGCCATGTATCCACCATTTGTATTGTATGCCAAAAAGATATAAACAAGCACTTATATTTCTGTGAACCCAAATTAAGTAACAGTTCAAAACTTACATTTTGTAAAACAAGACTACTAAGAATTGGGCAATTGTTCAGAATGTTGAGCACAGCTTCACCAGTGACCTCATTTAGTTGTAGATAACTCAACCTCCTAAAAGCTGGTAGATGGGTGAAAATATCTCTGGCATGCATCAAAACCTGTACAACAAAGAAAAACTTCAAATTCTGGGAGTCAAAGTTTTCAATATTGTTTTAACATTCTACAAAATAGTTTGTATTTTATATCAAATTGTAACAAAAACTCCTCATCTTGTTATTCAAAATTGTATGCGTCACCTTTTGAAATAATTTGGTTACTACATTAATTTCTTAAATATATTTGCGTGACTATTTTAGTTCCTTAAAGATTTCTCAAAACCAAGTATCGAATTTTTTTCTCTCAAAACTAATAATTCCTAAAAAAATCTTTCTCATCTGTTAAATCCTGCAAGAGCAATTTAGTGAATAATTTTATATCTTCTCTCAAATATTTGTCCATCACTAGATTAAACTTTCAATTTTTTTTTCACTTTAGTCCCTCACAAAGAAAAATACAACAACATTTTGTATCTTTAAAAGACTATAATTTAGTAACAAATTAGATCTTTAAAAGCTGAATTTGATCACAAAATGTTTAAAAGATAAATATGGTAACAATGTAAATTATTGAAGGACTAATGTGGTGACTCATGTAATTTAGAGGCCAAATTGGGAATTTTCATAAAATATTAAAAGGGAAATCTACCCATGCAAATATTTTCCTCTATAGACTATATCATAGGGCATGTCTCATTCAGCCGTTGAAAATGAAATGCATTTATTATTGATACATATAGCTTTCCTATTATAAAACGTGTCATGCAACAACCACAGGCAAATAACTATTACACACATCTCTCTTCAAAATTCCCATCCACATGGCATTAAATCAAAGCATACCTTGTAAAACAATAATTTCAATTGCTTCACTTCACGGATTTGTGCAAGAAGCTTGTGTACTTGAAACCCAAGTTTTCCAACATTGGTCATTTTGTCTTCATCAGCAACAATCACAACAGATGCACTATGAATTGATGCTGAATTCAGTAGAATGACATCTTGCTCAAGATCACCCTCATAAGAGAAATCTGTTAGATAGGGAGCAAAAATCTTGATGGCAGATTTATGTGATTCATTTGATAGAGAGTTCCATATAGCTATGGAAAACCTTTCGAGTAGAGGTGCTTTGATACTAATGTTCTGCTTAGTTAACCAATCACATCCTCTAGCTTCAAGCACTTTGAGAACTGGGAAGTTAAGAATTAGATCTTCTGAATAATTGGAGAATTCACTCACTAACCTTATCCCAAAAATGCTAAGGTTTTGAAGATTTGGGAGAGAAGAAAAGATTGGGACACTAATAGTACATTTCATTTGAAGCACCAACTCCACTAGAGAGTTGCAACTAAAGAGGGAATGAGAAGGAAATAGGATTTCATCAGCATACTGAATATGAAGATTCTGGACACCCCTTTGCAAGATAGAGGAAATCCATGCACTTACCAGGGTTGAATCATAATGATAACATGTTAAACAAAGAGAGAAACTTTGGATGCTTGAATTGGCTAGGTGAAGAAGCACCTTTTTCACAAAACACACAAAGTGTTCTTTTTGCATCTTTTTCCCAAACGGGTGCAAAGCATCATTAAACTGTAGGCCTGTGATGGATTTCCAAACATGAGTCCACCCTTTTGATAACACACAAGTGTGAACTGCATCTGTAGTTGGAAGGAAAGACAGAATGTGACCAAGAATGCTTTCATGCAACTTGCTAATTATGCCTTCCCCTTCAACCACAGTTTGCTCAGGAGGTAACCTTTTTGTTGCAATGATTGAATTCATGACTTTGAAGCAAGTGTGTGCACGATTCCTGAAGGTGTCAAGTTTCACAAATTGTCTAAAGATGAATAATTATGAAGGAAATAAAACAGATTTATGTAAAAATTATCATAACTTCAAAGCATACACCGTATAGTACTGAAACATAAGATTGAATTAACGTGAAGTATATATGCAATTAATATCAGTAGCGAGATACAGGTGATAGAACTATTGAGTAAATTTGCTCATTCTTGGTTATGCTTAGAATGTGTATGAAACAGAATGGCGAATGAGGTGATATTTAACTGGGAAATTATGCTGATGCAAAAAGAAAATTAAAAGTTTGAAACTTTCATTTAATGTCAAAAATTGCGCTAATTGGAATGTTCAACTTTTTTACTTTTAAAATGAAAAATAATGATGGATACTTAATGTTATCCGGGAGATTATGCTTATTAAAAAAAATTTAGAAAACTGCAACTTTCAATGCATGTAGAAAATTGCGCTAATTGGACTGTTCAACTTTTTACTTGTAAAAGGAAAAATCATGCATGGATACATTTTTTTTTTTGCTTTTTTTGCAAGGCCATGCATGGATACTTAAATGTTAACTACTACCACTTATAGAGAGAGGGAGAAATATATGTATAATAAGTGGATGTGATGTCCTGTCCAAAAAAAAGTGAATATATGATGTGAGAAAAAAATAATAAAAGAAAGGAAAAATATATTTTCACAAAGAAGGGAGATTGAATTGTAAATTTTTAAAGTTCTTCGAAAATCAACAAAGATTTTCGTCTAAAAAGAGAACTTTGTAAAATAGAAAACAAATTTTTGTAAAAAATGCATTCAATATTTGTTGTCTCATAATGGGTAGATATCTTTACTTGATCTTCCTCTAATGAAAATGGTTGTTGGGAGCATTTAATGCTAGCATTAAATGCATGTTATGCAGAAAGTCTTTTCTTCAACGCTTGTGTGTTAGAGAACTACAAGAGTAGTCACTTCTTTGTATTAGAGCAGGTCCTATGTTGCAGAGCTCTTCTTTTGATGACGATTGAGGAATTCCATATCTTGACTTCATTTATTCTGTATAGGATTTGACAGATCCTAGAAGAATGTTTCTACAAAGAAGATCTCAGACACAGAGTATTAAAAGAGATCTTAAATGTAATCTCAAATGTTGTATCAGATCATGACTCTATCTGCTTATCGTCTAAAAGATCAGACACAAATTTTTTAATGCATGTTTTGACAAAAACATTAGATACGAAATATTAGATGCAAACACACAACTTTTATCCTTTGTATTTGTTTACTTCTAATCAAAATAATTAAGGGTCCTGATTCATCTTTAAGACTTAAATGTCTTTTTGACTCAACAATCTCCCCCTTTTTGGTGATGTCAAACAAACATAAATGTAAAAGATAAGAGCAGACTTATAAGATATATCATTAAAAACATTAGTTAGTCTTATTAGATGCAAGGATATATAAGATAAATAAAAATAAAGCATAATAAGACTTTGAGGCAAAGTCTAAACAAGTATAAAAAAATATCTCATTTTATTCATATAAAGATTTTCACATCGAGAAAATGTGTTTTGAGTACAGAATAAAATGTTTAGGACATAATTAACCGAATGAGGTCCCTTTAAATTGATGCTTTCATTAGACTTTGTCACTCCTCCTCAAATGATGCCAACCTTCAACTTTTTTTTACTTTTTCTCCCCTTTTTGTTTGGCAGCTTCTTCATCAAGCTTCCTAAGGAACTCATCGCCAAAGTCCTCAAAGTCAGAGGAGAGATTAACAAGACCACCTAGGGGTGTTGGAGAATGAGAAGGTTTCCACCTAGTGGCTTTCTTGTAGAAGAAGTCATTGATCAAAGACCACCTTTAAGCCTCCTTCTCAGCCCAGACACATTCATTCAAGGCTTGAGCAAGTGCCTCTCTAGTTCTAACAAGTTCCTTTTCAAGCAATTTAACATAGGCTCGTGAAGGTGAAGGATCATACACTTGAACAACCAGGAATCCAAATGCAGTGTCAAATTCAACTTCTTCAATGATGGGATCCACATGATGCGTGAAAAAGTATCTAGATAAAGGCAATAACACCATAAAAGATAAGGTGCTATCAGATTTAGCATAGAAATCCCTTTGCCATGTGAAAATCATGTTGAAAGGAGTTTCTTGAGTGAAGAAAGAGTGGTTCAAAGTATGATAAAAAAATGCCCCACTTTATGATAAGCATCAACGAGTAGTTTCTCCTTAGGTTCCAATCCAGAGCAGCATGCCTACAACCTGTAGAACCTCCTTGTGGCATAGCCATCCAAGATTGTGAGCTCAGACTTGTGTTTAATAGCTTTAAGCCAATAGAAGAAAATGACTTTAGGCAGATTCTCCTTTTCACCCAACATCACTTTATACATGTAAAAGCTATCACTGTCACTTACAGAATCTCTTGATGCCAATCTAGGAATGACTATGTTAAACATAAATTTGTGGATGAGTCTACACATATATGTGAGGTTAGCAATCCTTAAGAAACTGATTAAACCCTTCTTACCAAAAGATTCTGGACACTATTTTCCATAGAGCATAAAGTTCAATGTTTCTTGGGTTATCTCCTCCATATATTTATCAAAGACTAAACCTTCTTCTGGACATCTAATTGCAATGACAACAGTTTTTGGTGAGATGACCACCTCCCTTCCATTTACAATTCCCCAAATGATGACATTGTCTTGCCTTGTTGTGCCCCAAAATAAGGCATAGGACCCATGGTGCCATAAACTGAACTTCTCTAAGAAAGGTGTCCAGCCAACACTATTAAATAGGTCTTTGACAATAAAACCTTTTTCTATTAGACTTTGAAAGTTCACTTATTTCCCAAGGATGAACCAATCTTCTAGAAAAACCTTATTTGTGTCTTCAACATTGTTAGTAGCATAAACCTTGACATTTTCACTTTTCTTAAGAGCCATTGTTCACAAATATTCAAATTTTTTAAGGGAAAAGAAAGATTTTTTGAAGAAACAAAATTCTCAAACGTAAGCAAAAAGCACAAGAAGTTTCAAAGAGTTCAAGTTTTTCAAAAGAGTCTCTGAATGTCTGCCCTAGCTTTTTATAGGTTTTTGAAATGAGAGAGACACACAATAACGATTTAAAACACATATAATTGTTTTTGAAAACTGTTTGTCAGTCATGGCGAAAAATATGGTGGTACACATTTTTCAAAACAAAACTAACAGGTTTTGTCTTTGTAAACATGCTTCCCCTTCTCTTTGTACACTTGAACACACATTAGTCCAAACAGATTAATGAAAAGTTATAATGATGACATCATTTGAAGCAATATGATATTAATTAGTCTAATAAGCTAACCATATTTAAATGTTCCTTTATACAAATGAAATTTTCTTTAGACAAAGGTTTATTAAAGATATCAGCCCATTGATAATCTGTGTCTACAAATTTTGCATCAAAGATCCTTTTTTGTACATAATCACGAATGAAATAATATCTTATCTCAATATGTTTAGCCTTTGAATGTTATATGGGATTTTAGACAAATTGATTGCACTAGTATTGTCACAATATACTGGTATATTGTTTTCAATACTTAAAGTAATCTTCTAGTTGATATTTTACCCATAACAGTTGTCCACAACAACATGCAACATACACGTACTCAGCTTCAGCTGGAGATAGAGCAATGGAGTTCTGCTTCTTACTTTCCTAAGATATTAGACAAGGTCTAATAATGACATCCACCACTTGTACTTTTTCGTTTAAGTTTGTCTCATGCATAATTTGCATCATAGAATCCTACTAACATGAAATCCTAGTTTTTCTTATAGAACAAACTTTGGTTAGTAATGCCTACTAGATATTATAAGATTCTCTTAACAGCTTTGGGATGTGATTTCCGAGGATCATACTGAAATCTAGTACACAAACATACATTATACATAATATTAGGTCTACTAGCAGTCAGATACAATAGTGATCCAATCATACCTTTGTAGATCGTCTGATCTATTGGTTTAATTGATTTGTCTTTACTTAGAGGAATGGAAGCATGCATAGGAGTTTTCATTGGTTTAGCACCTTTTATCTTAAACTTCCTTAGAAGCTCTCTAGTGTATTTTTGTTGATTAATGAATATACCTTTATTGTCCCGTTTGATTTGAAGCCCCAAAAAGAACTTAAGTTCTCCCATTATGCTCACTCTTCATCAAATCAAAGAAATCCATGCACAAAGATTCATTAGAAGCTCCAAAGATAATACCATCAACATATATTTGAACTATAATGAAGTCCTTGACAACATCTCTTCTAAAAAGAGTGGTATCTACCTTGCCTCTCATAAAACCATTTTCTAAAAGAAAAGAGTTTAGTCTACCATACCAAGCATATGGTGCCTATTTTAGACCATACATAACCTTTTTAAGTTTGAAAACATGATCTAGAAGAGTTTGATTCTCAAAAGCAAGAGGTTGTTTGACATATACTTCCTTTTTAATAAAACCATTTAAAAAGACACTTTTAACATCCATTTGAAAAAACTTAATGTTTTTATGAGACAAAGGCAAGCATGATTCTTATGGCTTCAAGTCTTGCAACAAGAGCAAGGTTTTAGTGAAATCTATACCTTCTTACTGGTTATAGCCTTGAACCACTAACCTAGCTTCGTTTCGTACTACTTTATCTTGTTCATTCAGCTTGTTTCTAAAGACTCATCTTGTTCCAACGATGTTTTTGTTTTTTGGCTTGGAAACAAGTGACTTGACATTATTTCTAGTGAACTGATGAAGTTCTTCTTCCATTGAAATGATCTAGTCATTGTCTATCAAAGCTTTGTCTATTGTTTTATGTTCGACTTTAGACATAAACGCATAAGATGCAAGATCTTTGAATGATGATCTAGTTTTAACTTCTTCAGTTTGGTATCCAATCATTTGATCTTATGAATGATAATGAACAAATTTTCAGTCCTTCATTAGAGATGGTTGATTTGAGGATTCTTTAGTATGAAGAAGAATTTCATTAAACTGTTTGACTTTATTTTCTTTAGATACATCAGACAAACCAATATGCATATCTACAAAATCATCCTCAAGATATGATAGCTTCTTATCAGATGTTAGTTCATCATGGAATTTAACATGAATAAATTCTTCTATGACTAAAGTCCTTGAGTTAAAAACTTTTTAGGTTTTAGATGTATCAAAATATCCTAAGAAGATTCCTTTATCCACTTTTGAATCAAACTTAACCAGTTCATCTATAGTGTTTAGGATAAAACACTCATATCCAAATGGATGGAAGTATGAGATGTTGGGTCTTCTTATTCTCCATAGTTCATACAGAGTCTTTTTTATCAAAGGTCTAAACAATATTTTGTTTTGAACATAACATGTTGTGTTTACTGCTTCTACCCATAAGTTCTTAGGTTGTGAATTCTCACAAAGCATGGTCCTAGCCATTTCTTGCAGAGTTTTATTTTTCCTTTTTAAGGAGTTCTCGGTGAAAAGAAGCTATGGAAAATACCATTATTTTCATAGAATGATCTGAACTTAGTATTCTCAAACTTAGTCCCATGGTCACTTTTGATAGAAGAGATACAAAAACCTTTTACAAAATATTTCAAAAACCTTAAAAGACTCAAGTTTATGTACTAGGAAGTAGACCCATGTGTAATAGTTGTAATGGTCTAGTAGTGTAAACATCATCTTTAGATCGACAAGAAGGTTTTGATTTGTTTCCCTTGCTGACATGCTTTTCAGAGAAAATAAGTTTTCCAGAAAATCTTAGGTAGTTCTTCTACTAAATCCCTTTTGGATAGTTTTGAAATGTGTTTCAGATGGACATGCCAGCTTTTAATTTGTGCGAAAACCATCTTTCATCTTCTCTAGAAAGTAGACACATTACGTTCTATTTACTTAGACCCATTAAACCAATCTCTTACAAATTGTTATGTCATCTGATAGTAAAGAAGAACTTGCCATCTTCTATCTTGACTATACTCTAGTCTTTGTTGAAGGATACAATATAATCATTGTCGCAAAATTGACTTATGCTCAGTAAGTTATATTTTAGACCTTTAATATAAAAGACATTGTCTATGGAAGCTAAGGAAGGAATACCAAGTGTACCTCTACCAGTAATATTTCCCCCAAAGGAAACTATTTCTCCTTATATGGGTTTTAGGTTGAGAAACATAGACCTGTCCTTCATCATGTGTTGTAAGTATCCACTACCTAGGTACCAACTTCGACCTTGGCCTTTTCCTACTGAGGATATCTGCAACAAAAACAATTTGAGATTTTGGTACCTATATCTTTTTGGGTCCATGAGCATTAGTACCATTAGACATTTGTTTCTTCTTATGGATACATTTGAACTTGGAATGTCTAGACTTATCATAGAAGTCACACTTGTATGTGATAGACTGTGACTTAGAAGATGGTGCACTTTTCTCTAGTCCTATGCCAAACTTGTCATCAGGATGTTGATGGAATTACAAAAGCAGCATGGTTAAAGTATTTGAACTTTCCAAAAATTTCTTAAAGTCTTTTCTAGTACAAGAGATTTCCTCTCTTTGCTTTTCAATTGTAGAGGATTCATTAGTCTTACTACCCTAACTTAGACTCTATTCTAGAGTCTGGATTTTCTTTATACTTTTTGCACTGAAGAGAAATCATATGACTATTTTGAAGAACAACATCATAGGGCATATCTTCTTCATCTTTTGAGGAAGAACAAGAAGAAGAGTCAAATTCAGAGCATATCTTTACCCCATTTTTTTTGTTTGTATCTGCCATTAAACAAATATTAGCTTGCTCATCGTTTGAACTACTTCTCTTCTCACTGTCTGAGTCATCTTAGGTAGCCATTAGAATTTTCTTTTTCTTGTCTCTAGAGTGTCTTTTTATTTTTTAACTGAGGACAATTTGCCTTCATATGTCCAGGTTTCTTACCCTTGAAGCAGATGATCTTGTTGCTCTTCTCCTTATGTTTCTTTTTAAATCTTGTATCTTTACGTTTAGAAGAGTGTTGGAGCTTTCCTTTCTTCATCATTATTTGTTTGAATTTTCTTGACATAAAGGCTACTTCATTGACTATGGATCTTTTAGAATTATTATCTGAGTCGTCAAACTCAGCCATCTGCACCTTCAGATCCTTAGATGAGTTCTTTCTTTCTTCACATCTAAAGCTACTTTTTCTAGTTTTCAGGGAAACAAAGTTCCTTTTTGGAAAATGATCTATGTTCTGAAGATGGACTTCATGAACTCTTAGAATACCTAATAGTTCATCCTAAGCTAGGGTTTTTGATTTTCTAGCTTCTTGGATGGCTATTGTTTTTGGTTCTCACACCTTGGGAAAGTTTTCCAAGATCTTCAGATTGATTTGACTTTTAGTAAAGGTGTGTCCTAGAGCTTCAAGTCCATTTAGAATAACTTCCAGTCCCCTAAACATGTCATCCACAGATTCTCCATCCTTCATGCAAAAGCTTTTATAATGACACGTCAGAGTGGTAACTTATTTCAGTTGGACATCTTTTGTTCCTTCATAATTAATACTTAGAGAGTCCTATATCTCTTTGTTTGTCTTTAGTCTGCATAACTTGTTGTACTTGTTTATGGAGAGAGCACATGTTGGAGTATAACAAGCTTTTGTGTTTAGCTCTATTGTAGCTAGATATTCGTGTGTCCAATCTGCTTCGGATCTAGAAATGGGTATGTCTCCTTTTGTGATGATCAACTAGAGTTTGTAGTGATTGATCTTGATGTACATCTTCATTCTATTATCCAATATGGATAGTCCTCTTCTATGAAACTTGGTAGTCTTTTGAGAGATGTTCCATGAACAATGAACTGACTGTTGTTGTTGTTGTTTTTATTTTCCATCAGGATATTTTTTTCCTCTAGACATTGTTAGGTGCTAAATCCTCAAAGCCCGAGCTCTAATACCAAATTCTAGAGGCAAAAATAACAATAAAATGGGATTGAATTGTACATTTTTAAACCTTAACAAAGATTTTCGTCTAAAAAGAGAACTTTGTAAATCATATAACAAATCATTTTGAAAAACACACTCAAACGATGCAAAACAAAAATGTAAAGCAAAAGATGTTTTCAAAAGCCTATAACCAATTCAGACCTTAGGTCAATTATAAGCATAAGAAAAGAAGAAAGTATTTGACACAAAAATTTATACTGATTCGTCTCTACCATGGAGACTACGTCCAGTTCTTGGCAAAACACCATGTTTTACTAACTTCTTACAAGATACAAGTATTGTATCACAACCACTTTTGGCTCAACAAATCAAGCTCTACCCTATGCTTGATTGTTACCCAGTATTCTTTATCATACCAAGCTATTGCTAGCTTTATACAAATTAGAATAGCTTTGTAGTTAAAGTTTGCTCAAAGACTGAATCTCGAATCATCTTACAGACAAATATACAAATCAATGCTTAGTCTTTTTATCTCAATATATTCAAGGTATTTTGAGAGTTTTTTTTTCTAGCTTTACAAAGATTTACATAAGGTTTTTTGCATAAAGAATAATGAATGTTTTTCGTGCAAGATTCTTGTATTCAATCTTCAAAGCTTATGGTTTATATAGGCATCATCTTTAAGTATCTACTATCTCACAACGGGTAGATATCTTCACTTGATTCTCGTCTAATGAAAATGGTGCTTGAGAGCATTAAATGCAAGTCATTTCCTCATGCAGAAAGTTCTTTCTTCAATGCTTGTGTGTTAGCGAACTGTAACATGTAGTCACGTCTTTGTGTTAGAGCATGTCTTGCGTAGAAAAGCTCTTTTTTTATGGCGATTGAAGAATTCCAAATCTTGACATCATTTATTCTTCATAGGATTTGACAAATCCTAGAAGAATGTTTATACAAAGAAGATCTTAGACATAGAGTATTAAATGAGGTCTTAAATATCATCTCACATGCTATATCAAATTATGACTCCATTTGCCTATTATCTGAAACATCAAACGAAAATTTTTAATGCATGTTCTAATAAAACACCAGATACGAAATATTAGACGCATAACATGCATCTCTTAACCTTTTTATTTGTTTATATCTAATTAAAATAATTAAAGGTCTTAATCTGTCTTCTTTAAGACGTAAATGTCTTTTTGACTCAACAATATTTTTCTCTTTTCTACACTTTTTCATCTAAATCAAATAATCTTATTTTTTGTTCTCTTTTATTTTTTCTTTCTCCTCTACCAACACAATTTAAACACTTAAGAGGTAACTATATTTACAATATGTTTGACAGAATAGAATGAAAATGAATGAAGTGTGAAGAATAAAAAGAAATAAAAAATAGAAAGCAAATAAAAAATAAAGTTATTTGATTAAAATGAAAAAATTACAAAAATATTTGAATTAAAATGACCAAATAAGTAAAAAAAAAGAATATTAAATAATAACATATTATTATTATTATTGTCTATTTTTATTATTATTAAGTGGGAAGTGTCATAAAAAAAGGAGGACCACTATGACATTATGCAGAATGCAAAAAGTCAGATGGTGTCTGTCTCTTGTAGTACCCATAAGGTCATTCATCCTCTCGCTTTCTTTTATAAGGTACATTTTCATCCTTTTTTCTTATAAAATATTTCAAATACTAAGAAGTATTTTTAAAGTATTAATTAAAAAATTAAAATAATTTTTATTAAAATATATAAATTTTTATTAGTCATGATTTTTATACACTTCTATAATATTCACAATAAATATTTTTTAATTCTTTCATTAATATCTTAAAAACACTCATTTTAATATTCATATTTTTAGGTGTCACACAAAATTTGAATATGTTATCCCACTCTCACACGTAACAAACACATAAAATTTTACACTTTATTTCCTTTCACCTTTTTTATTTTCATTCCCATAACATATTTCTTACCGAACTAAGCATTAGAGAAAGATGAAAAGAGAAGATAAAGTAATCATTGTATAGTATAATGTGAGAAAACAAGAATAATAAAAAATTTGGAATTGAGGGACCGGTTTTGGTCATACGAAGTCATTGTTGACCAGTCAAGAGAGAAGACATAATTGTTTTATACTAAAAAATTTACGAAAGAACAAATAAAAACTATAAAATTGACGTCGTACTGACGTATGCTATTACGCTTTTATCTTTTACTTTTCTTAATTTTTCTAAAGAAGCATGATTGTTCGCCATATGTAAATCAAGTTATTCGCAAGAATTTTTAAGATCTTGTTAATTTATGGATTGATTAAGAATCTAAAAGAAAATAAATATTTATTATTTAAATTATAGAAAAATATAAAAAAATTAATTTTTAAACATCATTTAAATATTCAGTATAAAATACAAACTTAAAAAATAATGATTTTATTATTTATATTTTATAAAGAAATTTATAAAATTATAGAATTGAAATTTATTATTTAAAATAAGATTTTTCTTATAAAATTCTAGAATTGGTAATAAAACATTTAAAATGTGATTTACTATTTAAATTTTTTAAATTTAATACAAAACGTTTAAAATTAGTTATAGTAAGTGACTCTTAAAGTAACATAACAAAATATTTTTTAAGAAATTTATTTATAATTTTTCACTATCATTAATTGAAAGTTGCATGTTATAACTTTCCTGTCATGAGGTTATTTATGTTTGGACACTATATTATGCGTTAAATTAATTTGAGTTGAATTAAGTACTTTAAATAAATACGTTTTAGATTTTTGATAAATTTTTAAATTTTATTTTAAATTTATATAATATATTTTTATCCTTAATATATTAAAAATTCTATTTTAAGTTCCTACAGTAAATTAAAAATTAAGCAATATTGGTTTAAGATTTCAAAATTCATTTTCTAGCAGCTGAAAAATGTCACTATTTATTTTAAAATTTAAATTATATTTTTTGGTTTTAAAACTGCCAGACTTATACTCTGCTATTTCTTTCCTAACTCTTCCTTTTGAAAACATATTTGAAACACATATTCAAGATCTGGATCACTTTTTATTATCAACATCGCATTACATATGTCAAAGGAGCATTTTACCGAACACCTAAAAAAATATCTTTTTAAGGAAATTTATTTATAATTTTTCATTATCATTAATTAAAAGTTGCATGTTATAACTTTCCTGCGATAAGTTTTTTTTTAAGAAAGGTTATTTATGTTTGGGCACTATATTATGCGTTAAACTAATTTGAGATGAATTAAAATGTATAGTTAAGAATATATAATTTCTAATATTTTTTTAGTTGAATACCTGATATATTGAAAAAAATTATTTTGAGTTTATGCTAACGGTTAAGAATTAAGATAAGTGATAATATGTTAGTTTACAATTTTAAAATTCGATTTATGACGATTCAAAATTAATCACTATTTAAAAATTGCCAAAATTATACTTCACTATTTAACTCCTAATTCTTCCTTTTGAAAATAGATTTGGAATGCAAATTCAAGATTTACACAGTTTTGATGGGACTCACACATATCTGGAAAACGTTTCGTTATCAACATTGTATCATAATGAGAGAGATTTTGTCGAACATCTAGGGTGTGTTTATTTTTTGAAGAAAAAAAAATAATATTAGAGAAAAAAAGTTTTTCCTTTTTTGAAATCCACACATTTTACATTATACTTTAATTCAAAAATTTCTCTTATATTTTCATATTTCCTATTTTCATCCTCTAAATCAAACACAATCCTAAAGTACAAGATTTACACAAATCATTCAACAACCACCTGACGCAAATTTCAGATCTAAAGCAAGAAGAATCTGGCAGGGGATTTGGAGTGTGACATTGTAGTTGATTTGGATGTTTAGGAATGGTACCGCGCGTATTTAAAGATGCTCCAAGAGATATTGATAATGCGGTGGAGCTTATTCAAGTGAGATGTCGTGACACATGTTCAAGGCAAAGTTGAAGGTTGCCATGGTCTCTTTTCGGGATTGGTCCTTTATGATGAGGGTGGTGCTTCACCAGCCTGATAATTGGGGGTAGTTATTAACTTGTCCCATCCATAATGTGGTAGAAGATGAGTGTTGAAGGGATCTGGTAAGAGCTATCAATTATATCTATTTGTTTTTGTGTAGAAGTGTAGAGAATAAGAGGAGGCCCTTAGTGGATTTGTTGGGTCGCTTAAGATGAGAGGTGCTTAGTCTCTTGGGTTAAGATGTGTTTTATGTTTTTATCTTTGATTAGTGTATTATGGTTAAGGTCACTACTAGAAAAATAGCCTTCAATATCGGTTATTTTTTACATTTCACATCGGTTTTGAACCGATATTGAATCAGGCGACGTTGAAAGTATGCAAGTTAACATCGGTTTTCAAAATCGATGTTAATGAAATTAAACAACATCAATTTTTAAGCAATAACCGATATCGATATCTGATAATAAAAATGTAAAAATATGTAAAAGATGGAACATCAACAACGGTTTTCCTAAGAAACCGATGTTCAGGAACACCACAACATCGGTTTTAAACAAAAACCGATGTTGATTTCATGTAACAATATCGGTTTTGCAAAGAAAATTGATATTGTTACATGAAATCAACATCGGTTTTCTTTACAAAACCGATGTTGTAGTTTAAGTTAACATCGGTTTTCCTTGAAAATCGATGTTGTAGTCTAAGTTAACATTGGTTTTCTTAAAATCGATGTTGTGTTTTTAATTTTTTTTAATTTTTTTTATATTTTGTCTATTTTTTAAATTTTAGTAGTTCTTCAACATGTAAATTAAATACCAGACATCCAGCCAATTTCAAAATACATTAAAATGAATTAATATTTCAATAACAAATAAAATTCAATAGTGTCAATGTACATAAAAGAATTTCCTAACCTAATGTTTATACAATTGTTTTGAAAATCCAATAACCACCTAATCTACTAATATGTCATGTCTAATTTTAAGATAAAACTTCGTCCATTGAACCTTAATAGCCTTCAAGGTGTTAGCTTCCAGTGGTCTTTCATCAGTGAAATACTGCATGACATAAGAAAACATAATTTAATAAGTACAAAACAAAAACAAGTAAAAACAAATTAGTTTTGAATTAGACAATTAATTACCATGTTCCAGTTATCTGTGGAGCCTCCTTGGACTATTGTCGACATCCAATGCATGACATAATAGCCACACTCAGTGCTTCCTTTTTGCTTATTACACTAAATTGAATAACATAGTCAAAGTTAAATGGCAATTAGTGTAAATAGTAATAAAAATTATTCTCAATACATAAGCCATGATTTATTAGAAGACATACTTTAAGCGCAATCCATTTAGTAGTAGCCTTTGATTTATTTCCTTGAGTGTCATGGACTCCCTTCAAAGCACTGCTTAGAAACATGCATGCATAGTGTACAATTAACATATTCATGCCATAGAAATAACATAAATGTGTTACAAATTACAACCTACCTGTTAATAATTCCTTTAGGGTAGTTATCAGGCCTGTTATGCAACGAACAAAACCAGACGACTACATTGGCCTTAGGACATATAACGACCAGTTGCCAATGTGCATTGCATTGTCTAAAAACAAGTTATTATATTGCATACATTAATTAAATTGTGATACTTATTTATACTTACCAATTCAAATACGGTGCAAGGTAGACATGTTTCTGTGAACTCTACATCCATTTCTTCATATAGTCCTCGATTTGAAATTGAGATTGGCCAGATCTCTGTATGGACTGTGGCTCGAGGAATCCATACACATCGGCATGATCCGATTGCAGGCTTAATTCATTCATATGCCTATTGTACCGTGAAAATAAAGTCAATTATGCAAGAATATAAAACAATTCACCAAGTAATGGTAGTCAATTGAAAGTGACTTACAGAATCCACAATTGTATAACAGAGATGTTGAGATATTGACCACCATGGATGATCTTCAAAATATCCTCATGCTTGATGTACAAGGGGAAGCTGTCATTATGCACCCCGAACATCGTCGGTTCCCATGGCACCTACAAGGGTCTGAGGAAAAGATCGGGAATGGTTAATGCTATCTGGTATAAGGGATTAGAAAAATGTTTCGGCTTATCTACAGGTTTCGCCGGTCCCTTGGGTTGTTGTTTATCCTACACAGTTAATAACTATAAGTGAACAACTAGGTTAACTTTATATGAGACAAATCATTCGTAAATGAGAAGAAAGAAGGCAAAAATGAAAAACCTTATGCAAAATAGTCTGTACAAGATGTGTCGGCTAAGCAAGGAAAGTGTTAAGGGCCTGCCCCACTAACTGAACCTTGTCAGTGGGTACAGGGACGCAAGCATCAGCATCTCGTACTTCCTCAACACTCACCTTTACCTGATCAGTGGCAAGAGGGACGTTGTGCACGGTCGTCAATCCCTCATCAACTCTGCCAAGGGCAACAAGGCGGGGAGGATTGTCATCGACATACAACCCACGCCTGTCATATGCACCCGTGTCTGGGTCATTCCCCGAGGGATCGACACAGCTTCCCTTGGTGCTGACACGGGCACCAATAGGACATGACTAAACCTTTGGAGGCTGCATGGCACCCTAAGACTGCATCTGGGTCTGCAACTAGCTGAAGCTCATCATCACTTATTGCGTAACTCTTTTAGTGATCGACTGCTCCAGCTCTACCCTGATGTTGTCTTTCAGGTGCCATTGACTTCGACTTGCGAGAGGTTGATGGAGCCGGTCCGAAGTACTGTGTGATGGTAACACCGGCTCCAGCACCACGGACACGGCCGGGGTGCTCTGGTCGTCCAATGGCAGCAGTCAGGACATCCTGACGTCCACTGGTGACAAAAGAACCCTGTGTGGATTGCTCATCCAGGGAATCCTGCAATCAAAATAAGTAGAACATTAGTTTTGTCATTTTTGATGCAAAAATTCATTAAATGTGTATGACATTGTTGTTTGACTTACAATCCTCTCAACAATCTCACGTGCAGTCTCAGAAGTCATTTCCCCAATTTTTTTCGTGTGATCCAACTTCCACTTGACGTGTTGTCTCACAGGGGACAGAGGGTGAATGATGGTCTCGTGCTATCAGCATGGGTTGTTTCCTCTAATTGTTTCTTTTATTTTTCGTCCATCAATCTCTTCTGTAACAAGTTGTAACCCCCGCGAGACAACACGTGAGGGGCAGTGTTCAGCTTCTGGATGGCCTGGGCCTTCTTTCTAACATCCTGTAAGAATTACACATATAGGGTTAAAAGAAAGCACTTGTTTGACTTCAAAGTTGTGAAATTGTAAAACAATGTAACTCGGCTAACCTCCCAGGAAGCGGCTCTACGTGTCTCACAGAATTGGTTCCATTTTTCCTTACTGATGCCATATTTCTCGCAGACAGCATCGACATCGTCGTCTTTTCCTTGTGCCAAAACCCATTTCCTGGTCAGGCTGACTTGAACTGCCTCCATCGCTCTCTTACTATCTGCAGAATTTTCTTCTTAGTCCATTGGTCGGACGCTTCAGGTATATCAAATTCAGCCTACGTTATAATGAAGTGGGTTTAACAGTTACAATAACATATAAATTATATCACTACAGCGAATCACATTGAAGATTTAATTGTAATACCTGAATGTCCTCGCAGATCAACTTCTTTTGAGCAGCAGGAACTTCCTTCCAGTTGGCAATGGTGACATCCACCTTGTCTCTCGCAATGATCCCTAGGTATGTCCTCAAATTCTTCGCCTGAGGACCATCAGACTTCCCAATGGCAGGATCGACATGAACCAGTGGTCTGTCAGCACCAGCAGTTCTGGTAGCTAGTGAACACAACCGTGTTGCTTTCCTAGTTTTCTTCCCCGTGCACGCTGAAGGTCCTGACTTAGTAGGAGGTGGTGGTGACTCAGGATGAGGAGGTGCTGACTCAGGAGGAGGAAGTGGTGACTCAGGATGAGGAGAGGAGGTCAGTGGTGTAGTCATGATCCTGTTAAAAACAAAAACAAAGATAAGTAAAGTTAAGTGACAAGTAAGGTTACATATTAAGTTGTAAAAGTCGAAAAAAGTTATTAAAAAAATTATATTAAGTGATGTTAATTAATTCTCCTTCATCATGATCATTACGATTTGCATGAACGTCGTCAAGAACATCTTCTCTGTTGACGTCAGCCATTCGTGTCAAGAATTGAGTGACACCAGTATCAAGGGTTGAATCATCATCGTCAAGATTAATACCAATGGTTTTTCCATGTAGTACCACTGACCACCTTGTTAGATTCAAGTGTTAGAAGAATCAGAAGACAAGTATTGTTTTGATATTTGTTTCATGCCCACTCATGTGATGATGGCATTTGTAATTTTTCCTTTTGGTTAAGCTTGGTTCATTAAGGTTAAAGTCTAATAATCCTTTGCAGTCATAAAAGAAATCAGACATACATGCATTCACTCTTAGGATTAGAATCATATTAGTATATGCAATTGATTAGAAATACATTGATAAGTCTAAACTAGCATTAAAAATGTTTTCTTACTGATGTAATCGATTACACAAGTCATATAATCGATTACATAAGGCATCTGCATAATCCTGTTTAGCCTATGAACTGGTTTAATCAATTACCAAATAATCGTAATCAATTAAATGTGCTATAGAGTAATATATATACTTCTGGCGTAATCGATTACAACACATTATAATCGATTATCTATGCTTGTGATTAAAACTTGTATTTCTGGCGTAATCGATTACATGGTCAAATAATCGATTACTTTGTTTGTTCAAGATTTCCAGAAATATCATGAACAATTTAATCGATTAAATAGATGAAATAATCGATTACACGTGTTAAAATAATCGATTACATAAACGAAATAATCGATTACATTCTGTTAAATCTTTTTTTTATAAATAGATAGGCAGTGCCTCAGAAAATAAGAGATTGATTTCGAGAGCTTTCATTCATACAACAGTTTTAGTAATCTCTGAGTGCCTCAAAGAGTTAAAAGAATCATTTTGATAGTGTTGTTCATAAGAGTTAGAATCAACATGCTTGCTTAAGAGAAGGAGTTATTTTGTGATCAATCATGCATTGAGCTGTGTCAAGATCTATCAAGAAAGCATATCATTCATCACCTCAGGTTATAAATTTCGTGTATATCCTTTATGCTGCAAAGGAATATAAGGTGATATCCTTCTTGAACATCAAGTTTTGTTCTTTGTAATTTTCTTCTTTTGTTTTCTGGAATTTGTGTTGAATTTTTCCATGTAACAGTTGGGTTTCTTTAAAGCATTACTAGAAAGGGTTTTCTAGTGGGTAGAACTGAGTAGTGTTCTCAGGTTCTAGGTCTTTTGATAAATCTAGGGAATAGATTTAGAGTTTTGCCTAGGGTGGGTAAAAGAGACCTTGTTGATTGCTTGTAAAGAATTAAAATCTGTTAGTGGAACTCTAATCTGGTTTGGATTAGAAGGTAAACTGGATGTAGCCTCAGTGGTTGGAGGTGAACCAGTATAAAATTGTGTGCATTTATGTTTTGAGATACATTTCATTAATTGCTTGAGATATTATTTTGTGTATCAATTCAAACTTTGATTCAACACAAGAGTTAATTGATTGGAGAAGAAAATTGTTTACTAAATTTGTTTTTGATTTAAGATACGATCCAAGTTAATTCTTCCGCTGAGTTTTGTTTTCCAAGAAAAGTTCAAAAAAGGATCAAAAACCAATTCACCCCCCTCTTGGTTTATTGGATTAGGTATTCATTGTATTTTCACACCTTTCATCACATGGATCTTGAACATAAAACACTTGTTTAGCTTGTTCTGCCATGATGAAAGGTTCATCTTCATAAGCTAGCTTGTTAAGATCTACTAAAGTAAATCCAAAGTCCTCGGTTCTCACACTGCTATTGATATCAACCCACTTGCATTTGAAAACACACACTGTGAAAGTAACATAATTAAGCTCCCAGATGTCATTAATGAATCCAAAGTAAGGCAAGCACGCCAAACGTGGATTGTGGCCATGCACAATAGCGAAGTGCTGCGACTCAGCTCTTAGGCTAACCCCACTATTTTGCATTGTGCTCTTCTCATCTTGTTGTTTGGTGTAGAAGGAGTACTTGTTGATATCGTACCCTTGCCAATTTCTAACATTTCTTTTTGGCCCATCTACTAACTTCCTCATTGTTTCAAATGCAGATTCATCACTAAGTATTGTATCTTTAAACCAATTCAGGAAAGTCTTGTTATGCTCTTTCAACAGCCTATTCTTCGTCATTCTTGGATTACTTTCCTTGAGTAATGTCTGGTGACGAACCATGTAGGGTAGGACTTCATTACTTTTATTGAGGACATACAAATGAGCTTGTTGCAATTCCTGCAAAGCAGGCGTTATAACATGCAGCCCTCGTGTACCCTTTCCTCCCACTCTCTCGTCATGTCACGACTCAAGAAGACCAACAGGTTTTGCTTTTTCAAGGTACTCTGAACAAAATTCTACGGCTTTTTCGGCAATGTACCTTTCAACTGTGGATGCTTCAAGACGACATAGGTTTTTTGTATACCCTTTCAAGATCTTCATGTATTGCTCCATCGGGTACATCCACCATAAATAAACGGGACCACACAGTTTAATTTCCCTCACCAAATGAACAAGTGAACCATTATGTCAAAAAATGAAGGAGAAAAATACATCTCCAACTGACACAAGATAATTGCCGCCTCTTCTTCCAAGTCATCTAGCTTTACAGGGTCCATGACTTTCGTACAAATGGAATTGAAGAAAAAGCACAGGCGAGTGATAGCATGCCTCACTTTGTTAGGTAAAATGTCTGAAATCGCCACGGCTAACAGTTGTTGCATCAACACGTGGCAATCATGAGACTTTAAGCCAACTAGTTTCAGATCTTTCATCTGTACAAGGCTCTTAATATCTGAAGAGTATCCCTGTGGCACTTTCACTTGGCGTAGACACTGACAGAAACTTATCTTCTCCTTTCTTGACAAAGTGTGACATGTTGGAGGCAAGTAAATTTTCTTACCATCCTTTGTCTTGCCTTGAATGTTAAGCAACGTGCCGATGACACTGTCACACACATTTTTCTCCACATGCATAACATTGATACAATGTCTAACATCTAGATCAGACCAGTATGGAAGATCAAACAATATCGACCTCTTCTTCCATATGCAAGTATTACCTTTGATCTTATTTTGGGTCTTTCCAAATACAGTATGAATGTCCTAATCGGTGCAGTTTCATGCTCTTGACTTCCATTGAACGCTTTTTTCAATTGGTGATAAGGGTGATAAGGTTTAAGAAAATGTCGATGGCGAGTGTAAACTGTTTTTCTTCCATGTTTAAGTTGCAAGTAACTCGTGTCTTGCTCATAGATAGGGCATGCACGATGGCCCTTAACATTGTATCCACTCCATATGTAGGAAAATCATTAATGGTACAAAATAGCATTGCACGCAACAAAAATGTCTCCTTATGATACCCATCAAACATGGCAACCCCCTCGTCCCACAACTTTGCCAAGTCTTCAATCAAGGGACTAAAATAAACATCAATGTCATTTCCTGGCTATCTTGGGCCCGATATCATCATAGACAACATCATGTATTTTCGCTTCATGCAAAACCAAGGAGGCAGGTTGTAAATGACTAGTAAAATAGGCCAAGAACTCTGCTGAGTACTTAAACTGCCATAGGGATTCATTCCATCACTGGCAAGTGCAAGCCTAAGATTTCTTGGGTCTTTCCCGAATTTCGGATACAAATGGTCAATCTTTTTCCACTAGGAGGAATCTGCCGGATGGCGGAGCATTCCATCACAGTTTCTCCCATCTGCATGTCATGTAAGGTCTTTTGCGTCATCTTCATTAGCAAAAAGACGCTTAAACCTTGGAATGATCGGAAGATACCACAACAGCTTCGTGGGGGGGCCTCTTTTTGTGCTTTCATCAATGCTACAATCGTCATTGGCCTTCAGTTTGTACCGTGATACCCCACACCTGGGGCATTTATGCATTTCTTGAAATTCATTTCTGTACAATATGCAATCATTAGGACAGGCATGAATTTTCTGATACTCCATACCCATCGGACAAAGAATCTTCGCCTGATAGTAACTTCTTGGCAACATGTTTTCATCGGGAAGCATGTCCTAAACTACCTCAAGCAATGAACTGAAGCTTTTGTCACTCCACCCATATCTAGCCTTGACATTAACCAGATTTAACACCGCTGACAACAGTGTCAATGACTCTTTGGATCCCGGATACAATGGCTTCTTCGAATCACTTTCCAATGTATCATACATAGGGGCATGTGCTTGTTGAAAAGACTCATGTCCCAGATCATGAATCATATCCTCTAATCGATCTTCGATGTCAACATCAACCGGTTGAGTTTGTGAGACCCTCAACATGTCTGTCAATTCACCATGCCATATCCATGTGGTATAATTCTTCTTAATCCCATCACACAGAAGATGGTCCCGTATGTCATCCAGTGCTTGGTGTCTTCCATTCAAACAATTGATACAAGGACAGAAATATTTTCCATCCCCATCCGGTCGACTTCTTTCGGAGGAAAATTGCAAGAAATGTTTAATGCCTTCCTCATACTCAACCGTCATGCGACTTGCATTCATCCAACTTCGATCCATCTAATTAATAACTCTGTGATACTCACAAAGTTATTCTATGCATGAAAACCTCACTTTTTTCATTGAAGGTGTGGCCCTATCCCGTTCAGGAAGACATATTTTTATAGTATATTCATATGTATAGGTTGAGTTTCTTATCTTAAATTTGACAAAATTTCGGCAACATTTCGCTTTGGTCTCTAAGTACACGACATGAAAGCGGTGACATGAGTTTCACCACAGTCAAGTTTGCACCCGGAGAACAAAGTGAAATACATTGTACCGAAATTTCATCAAATTTAAGAAAATAAACTCAACATATACATATGAATATACTATAAAAAAATGAGTCTTCCCAAACTATTCAAATGGACAATTCAAGAATCAATACAATGATTAATCCAAACTGTCTGGAAGAATCACTATAATGAATCTTAAACGGGAAACTAAGGTTCACTCATAATGAACTTCAATTTTATATAGACCAATCGTCATTAATAACATAAAACAAGTTACAAAAGCACCAAATACAAAGTCAATGGAAGTTACTAACCTTGTGGGTGTTGGACTTAGGGGGAGCTGCTTAAAGAGAATTGGTTTTGAGCTTTCAAACATGCAAAGGCCAACTTGAAGATATATTAAGTGTTAAACTTGTGTAAGAGAAAAGCTATCATGGTGATCCAAGTGCATGACATTCATTCACTGCATAATCATCTAAATAAGCAAACTAAAATCAATAAGTTTTTCAAAACAACCAAGTGCTTTAAACAATTCAAAGGTTTTTTCAATAAAAGTGTTTTTCACTGTAATAATCGATTACAGTAAGCATATAATCGATTATTATGTTCTTCGTTGTAACTGGAAAACCTTTTTAGAATACTTTAATTGATTACCGTATCATTTTAATCGATTATTTAAGCTGTGTTTTAAATGAAATGCATAGTTGAACTGGTTTAATCAATTCTTTTAAAGCTGTAATCGATTACATGCTTATATCTATTTTACACATTGCACTGCCTTAATCGATTACAGAGTTCGTAATCGATTATCTAAGCTTTCTTGAAAATCTACTTGAACTGGCTTAATCGATTACCAGAAATTGTAATCGATTAAACAAGCTTTGGAAAAATATGTTTAGACCGTAATAATCGATTACCAATCAATATAATCGATTATCTTGATCATAATTCCAACCCAAAAAAGCTAAGAACATTTTAATCGATTATAACATAGTTTTAATCGATTACATAAGGCATTTTAATCGATTATGAGTGCGGTTTAATTGATTACGTGCGGTTAAAATGTTTTGTTATAAATAAGACTCTTGCTCAGCTGGTTCAATAACTCTTGTGAAATATACCCATTCGATTTTTCTGAGCAAGAAGAGTCTTCTGAGCTTCTACAACATCTTTAATGAGAGTTTGATTCAATCATACAAATTGTTGCATTGATCATGAGATATTAAGTCATTCTTGAAGCATGCAACCATTTCAAGATTAAGGAAAGATATGTTTCTTATGGTTTAAAGATTCAACATGTTCTGGTAAACACATTTGCATTCCATACCTTGGATCATCAGGTTGTCTCTCTCCTTAATCTGGGCGTAATTTTCGTTTTGTTAATTTGATTTGTAATTTGCTATTGTAATTGAGTTCTTGCTTGCAACTAGAGAAGGGGGTTCTCTAGGGGTAGAACTGAGTAGTGTTCTCAGGTTCTTGTCTCTTGTAATCTAATAGTGTTTTAGATTGTTGTACTTTATCTAGGGTTGATAAAGGGAGACATTGTGATTGCTTGTAAGAACAAAAATTAAATAGTGGAACTTCACTCTAGTTTTGAGTGGAAGAAACTGGATATAGCTTCATAGTGTTTGAAGTGAACCAGTATAAATTGGTTGTGTGTTGTTTCTAAATCTTTCATTCTCATATTAATTGTTTCTTAATTCATTGTGTGCTTAGATTAATCAGTTTTGATTCATTGAAGTCTAAGGGGCTGAGTTGATTGATTGAATAAGGTTTCTTGTTTTTGAAATGTGATAAAGATCCTTTTGGAAACTCTGATTTGAATTAAAGAATTTTTGATTTACCAAGGTCTAACCAATTCACCCCCCTTCTTGGTTAAGTGTGAAGTATTCATATCATTTTCAGTGGGAGCCGCCGGACGTAGATAAGCGAGAGAACCACCTCCGAGAATGACACCAACAGTGGAAGCACCGTGAGAGTGAGCTACGTTAGGTCCAGATAAGCTTAAAAATAGAAAAAATACCCAGATCAACTTCAAAGAATACACTAATTAATTTGTCAAACATAAACAAAAACAAAATTCTTGACCCATACCAAAACCAGAAACAAAAACCAGTTGACTAGCAGGGCATTAACAATGGCACAGGTCAGCTAGGTACACTCATAGAAACTGGATCAGGATATAAAAAGAATAGAATACCGAGAAAATAACCTTGTGTTGTATAAAGGAAATACACAACTTGTGTTGCATTTTCATGCAATGCCTTATCTATATGTTACATTTGACTATTGTATGTGTGACAGAGTGGTATAATGGTTTGCTAATTCAACATAATAGTGTATATAGATGAAGGAGCACAAAATTTAACACAAAAAAATACATGTTATGCTGTGGAAGTGTTCACTTGAGAATATATGAGAAGAAACTTCATTTATGTTTAGTATGAATTCCTTATCTAGATTATGGATCAACTTAAGAACTATTTTTATAGGAACATTTAATACTACAAAAAAAGAATATTATATATATATATATGTATGTATGTATGTATGTATGTATATCCTCCCTACGTAGTGAACTAAGCATATGAGGCTAAGAAATTTCTCACATGCACTGGAATGATACATGTCAACCTTCACAACATGTAAGAATTACCAATAAAAGGGAATTTTCTTAGTGATGATATCAAGTAAAAAAAGCTAATTAAATACAAAATAAGGGAAGTTAATGGGCCAAATCCAAAACTTTTGTTTCCTCAATGGAATAGCTAGGCAATACCCAACTTATCCACTTCTGACTTTCCAATTTCAGTCAAAATACCAACAACTAGTATGCATATTACCACATTATTTACTGATTTTCTCTTAACCTACATCATATGTACTGTATGCTTCCTTTTAAACAAATGCCCTCATAGTTCATGTTTGTCAACTTGTTATTCTGGCTAAGTGCTAAAAATAAGTAAATATTTTCAGTTCATGCATGTAACCAATACATAACAGGAGACAAAATCAGCTGAATCAGTTCACTTCATTGGAATGTCCACAACAAGGGACTAATGCCTAATATTTTTTACCAGAGGAGCATAAATATTACAACAACTCACTCCAAGGGAAATTATGTCCACAACAACCTTGGAGTCATATTCATAAATGATGTTTCTAACACCCTTATCCCACACAATTTGCAACCCTTGAGCAATGGAAACCAACTTTGCATTCAGACTCATTGTGAAGCCACAACAACCAAAAAAACTCAGAAATCAATTACCCAAATTATCACTAATCTACAGACAATCAAAACATCTCGAAAACATGTAAAAAAATCAATCTACAGACAGCAAAAGCATGTCCATTATATTATAAGAACTTTCAAGAAAAACAAGCGTCGTGAGAGTGCATAGACCTTGTGGGAGCTGCAACACCGACAATGGAGGCGACGACAATGGAACCCGAGACCGACAATGGAAGCTTCGTGAAAGTGAGCCGACACCGACAATGGAAGCGTCGTCGTGACCGTGACCGTGGTAGGCGCAGTGAAGGGCGACAAAGAGAAGAGAGATAGGTGCACGCGAGAGTGAAGAATGATAGACGTTTAATTTGGGTGGTCAAATCTTATAATAGCAACAATATCGGTTTTCATTGAAAAACCAATGTTAAGATATTCATGTTAACATCGGTTTTCTTAAAAACCTGTAAAACTGATTTAACATGAAGCCGTTAACATCAATTTTGTTAAAAATCTGGAAAACCGATGTTAATGTCTCCCTGTTAACATCGGTTTTTGTTTAAAACCTGGAAAACCGATGTTAACAGTAAGACGTTAACATCGATTTTTCCAGATTTTTAAGAAAACCGATGTTAACGGCAACAACTTAACATCGATTTTTCAGGTTTTTAACAAAACCGATGTTAACCATGTTATTTTAATTACGAATTTGCCACCGTGTTTTCGTTAACATCATTTTCCAGATAATCGATGTTAACTTAGAGATGTTAAAAGTACTTTTTGTAGTAGTGGGTACCCCTTGTGACTGTTTTAATATATTGCTTTTGCTTGGCTGATAAAAGAAATTCTAAATCTAAAATTAAAAACAAAAAAAGAGTGAAGTTTTGAGTCTCAAAACATAAATTAATTAAAGCAAAAAAAATAATTAAAAAAGCCCCAAATCATATGTCAAGAACCAAGTCCGTTGGTTCTTGTAATATTCTATTTTGTAGGTGATAAAATAGATTTTGACTGTCTTTGTATGTGTAGTTCTAGGCCTATTGTGTGCATTTGTGATACAATTTGTTGGCATAACTCATTATTTACGCTTAGTTTTGTTAGACAGGTAATCGAGGAGTATTTGAAGAAAAAAGACTAGAAAAGCAGCCAAAATTTGATGAAGTTGGACTCTGACCATTCATCACAGCCTTGATCAATCGTCAGGGCTGTGATAAACTTTAGCATCATCAAGGTTGTGTTAATTGCATTAGGGCTCAGAGTTAGAAATTTATCAATGCCCTAATCATTTCATCAAGGCTGTGGTCAATTCATCAAGGCCTTGATCATTTCATTAAGGTCATGAACATTCATCAAGGCGTTGATGGATTGATCACAACTCAACATAGATTTGCATCTAAAAAACAATCATGACCCTAATCAATTCATCAAGGCCGTGATTAATTCACGCTGGTTGTCACTTAAATGAATGCATGTGGTTTATCAATCATTGTTGAATGAACAAAATGAATTTCAGAACATGCTCTCCTATTCTTCTTTGAAAACTCTTGCCTAAGAAATCATTCAATACCCATGAAGATTAAAGAGTGGGACAAGAAGTTAGTTAACCTAGCAAAACACTTTCTAACTTTGTGAAGGCTTGTGTGTATTAAGAAAATTTGAAGTATTCAAGTTATGTTTCAAGCCAAGCCTCACTCCTATTTATAACAGATTTTTGTAACTAATTGTAATTGATTAAACGTGCCAAATAATCTATTAAAAAGCCTTGTGTAATCGATTAAATTGCCACTTAATCGATTAAAGTGTTCATGCTGATTTCTGGGTTTGAACAACGAATAGAATAATCGATTAAACTGAGTTGTAATCGATTAAAGTAGTGAAGAATTGTTACAGAAGCAGCTTGTGTAATCGATTACAAAACACGATAATCGATTAAAGCAGGAAACCATGTTTTTCTAAAAAGCCTTGTGTAATCGATTGCAGGAATTGGTAATTGATTAAAGCAGTAATGCATGTTTTTTCTTTTAACACTATGTAACCGATTACAAGAAATGGTAATCGATTAAATTGTTCTTCAATGCTTTTCCAGATTTAAAATCAAAGCAATTAATCGATTAAACTGTAGTGTAATCGATTAAAATAGTAAGTTTTGCATTTTTCCAAAAACATTGCCTATTTAGTTCTTTTAAAAAATTGTTTTAATTCTTTGATGAACACATTTAAGCATGTAAATGATTAAGTGTATGCAATGCAAGGACCAACAGATTGGCCTCTTCATACACTTTAATTTGAATTACATTCTTCAAGGCATTTGAAAAGCTCAAAACATTCTTCCAAGTCCTAAGCTTCAAACTTCAAGTTGGTCCCCCTATATCCAACAAAATGAAGTGTGTCCATCCAAATAACTAAAATCACTAAAATATAGTGACTGAGTCAGTAGGAAAGGATGGACCATAATTATGCCCAACTAATCTAACTAATTACTAATTACACCAATTTCGTAGCCCAAAATTCAAGTGCAATGGTTCTAACTTCCAACCTAAAATGACCCTTAAATAATTGGCCTTGGCTTATCTTTGAAAAACTTGTAGATATTTTCCTTATCTTTCCAGGGACTACTCATATGTGCCATTTGGAGTTCTGTAGAACTCTCTAGGTCCTTCACAAGGAAGATATGTCAAGTAAGCAAAAACTCCGAAAATAAGCAACAATTATCAATTAAGCCCACTTGTTTGCCTAAGGCAAAAACTGAATTAGAATGGGAAAATAAAAGTCCAATAGAAGTAAAATAAGCTAAGAAGAATAGAAAAATATTAAACTAAATACTCAATCAATGGCGGAGATGGAGCGAAGACACGAAGAAGAACTCCAAAGGCTAAAAGTTGACCATGATCAATTGAAGGCTAGAACGAGACATCCATAGGGAGACGAGCACTCCACCCTCAAGAGAAATGAACCAACTCAAGGCGAATCACACTCTCGACAACATGTCAACCCTCATGGCGGTCCCAGTTCAGCACAGGTATACTGTCCAGAAGGGTGGACAACACAATGATATCCTTTTGTCGATCGTATTATGGAGGTAGACCTTCCTTCTGGGTGGAAATCTCTCCAACTAGAAAGGTATGATGGCAACACTGATCCAGATGAACATATGGATGCCTTCCTCACTCAGGCAAACTTATACACAAAAATGATGTTGTGCTATGTCGAGTGTTTCCTACTTTCTAAAGGGGGCAACTTTGACATGGTACAGTGGTCTCCCTCTATAGTCCATAGACAATTTCGACACCCTTATTGAAAAGTTCAATGCACAATATGTGACCATCCAGTCTCACAAGTTAACCTCCGCTGCACTAGCCACTCTGCGTCAAGTAGATGATGAAACTCTTCGAAGGTTCATGGAACGGTTTGGATGACTAATTGTCCAGATCAGAAACCTCAATCCTGAGGTAGCATTACACTCCATGATGTTGGCTCTACGACATGGAAAGTTCTTGGCCAGCCTGTGAAAGAAATCTCCCTCTAGCATGGACGAGATACGCGAACAGGCTAAAGGTTACATACAGATGGAAGAGATGTCAAAGTTCCGAAATGAAGTCCGACAAGTCAATCAAAAGCGAGAAAAGCACGAAGTGACAACTAAAGTCGACCTCCAGAGGCCGGACAAAAAATAGAGGCTACACAAACAACAACTTCTCCCGAAAAGACCCAAGTACTAGAGATACACTCCCCTACGGTCAATTGGGCCACAATCATGGAATAAGCCTTCAATATGGAGGTACAGGTGACACTACCAACTCCCCCATCATCTCCCAAAACAAGGGCGAACCCGAAAAAATATTGCCAATTTCATCGTGGCAATAACCATAATATTAAATAGTGTTGGGCCTTGAAAGAAAAAATTGAAGAACTCATCCAGGCAGGGCACTTGTCACGGTTTGTAAAAAGACTTGACAACCCCTCAACGGAAAACATACATTGGGGAAGATAGGGAGATCAATATAGAAATTGGGATGCTAACAGAAGAAGAGGCGGAGTAGAGGATAGGGGGAGATAGAGACAACAACAGCCCAGACAAGAGCGTCAACCCCTTCGCCAACAGGAGAATGAGTCTGCCCCAACACATCTGAGGGGTAATCAACACCATCGCGAATGGGTTCTCACATGGGAGATCATCCAACCAGTCTCAAAAGAGGCACTTACATGCTATACGAGACATCAATATAAACTATGTCGATGCTCCCTCACCACGGAGCCTTCCTCCTATGACATTTAAAGATGCAGATTTCAAGGGAATCAATCCTATCAACTAGGATGACCCAATGGTGGTTTCCCTTATAATTGCCAACTTCAAAGTGACGAAGGTTCTCATTGATCAGGGTAGCTTTGTCGACATTCTATACTTAAAGACTTTTCAAAAGCTGGAGATCTCACCAGACATAATTCAACCTCACCCCGGACCCTTCCTGGGCTTCGCAGGGGAAAGGGTAGACACCTTAGGCTACATGGACCTTATGACCACTTTTGGTCAGGGTTCACTTTCGAGGAGTTTTACCATCAGGTACTTAATTGTCAGTGTCGACACCTCTTACCTTGCTTTGATTGGCAAGAAAACGATAAACGAGCTTGGAGCCATCGTCTCCATACCTCACTTAAAGATGAAATTTCCTACCATGACTGGGAGAATTGTTATCGTAAAGGCGGATCAAAAGCAAGTCAAACAGTGTTACATAGAGAGTTTGAAAGTGGCATTGTATCCTCCTAGCAGGGAGCCAGATAGATACCGTCCCACTTCGGGGGGTACTAGCTAGGTCATGAGCATAGACCGACGGTCCACCCCTTATACCCTAACTTTCTATACAGCTCACCAAGACGACACCTTCGATGTGGATCCGCGTGATGACAACATTGATAAAGGACCAAAGCCAATCAAGGAACTTGTTAAATTGTAGCTCGGACCCAAATCCGGGCAATATACACATCTCAACAAAGACCTCACTAGTCATGAACACAAGCACATAGCTTATGTACTCCGGAAAAATGTGGACCTTTTCACCTGGCAACCATCCAACATGTCGGGCATTGATCCTAGCGTCATATGCCACAATTTGGAAATATGTCCACAGGCCAAGCCAATAGTTCAGAAGAAGCGAAATATGGGAAAAGAAAGATGAAAGGCAGTGAAGGAAGAGGTCGACAAATTGCTCAAAGCCAATTTCATCAGAGAGGTCAGATACTCTACCTGGCTCGCCAACATCGTCATGGTCAAAAAGGCCAGTGGCAAATGGCGTATGTGCACAGATTTTACAGATCTCAACAAGGCATGCCTAAAGGACGCGTACCTGTTGGCCAGCATCGACAGACTGGTGGATGGCGCATCCGGGTTCCAAATCCTGAGTTTCCTGGATGCATATTCTAGGTACAACCAGGTCAAGATGCACACCCTAGACGAAGAAAAGATAGCATTCATCATTAAGGACGCCAATTATTTCTACAAAGTCATGCCTTTCAGTCTCAAGAATGCAGGGGCCACATACCAGCGGCTGATGGGCCGTGTCTTCAGAAAACAGATCGGACACAATGTCGAGGTCTACGTTGATGACATAGTCATCAAGTCCTAGTGTGTTTCCCGACACCTAGTGGATCTAGAAGAAGTATTTGAAGAAGTACGAAAGTATGACATGCGTCTCAACCCCAAAAAATGCACATTCGGGGTGGGTGGCAGAAAATTCCTTGGTTTCATGATAACAAATCGTGGAATGGAAGCCAATCCGAACAAATGTACAACCATATTATAGGTGCATAGCCTGACCAATGTTACTGAAGTTCAGAAACTGAATGGAAGACTAGCAGCGTTGTCAAGGTTCCTCCCAAAACTCGCTGAAAAGGTGAAGCCTTTATATAGATTGCTCAACAAGACTGAACCTTTACTCTAGGATGAAAATTGCAAGCAGGCCTTCATGGCATTCGAAAAGACAATTGTTGCACCACCTGTCTATGTTGGATATAGGGGGAGCATCTTGAAGCTTGAAGATTAGGACTTGAAGAATGGTTTTGAGCTTTTTCACATGCCTTGGAATGCTTTGGAAGATTGCAAATCAAATCAAATGTTAAAGAGTTCAATCTGTTGATCCTTGCATTGCATGCATTCAATCATTTAATTGCCTAAGTATTTTAACTAAGAATCAAAGCATGTTTTAACAAAAGAACCGAAGAAGCATTGTTTTTGGAAAAATGCAAAATGCACTGGAATAATCGATTACATAGTGAATTAATCAATTATTTGCTTCATTTTCAAACCTAGAAAAGCTTTCATGAACACTTTAATCGATTACCATTATTTGTAATCGATTGCATAAGCCAGATGGTTCTACTAGAATAATCGATTACCAGGTTTCGTAATCGATTACACAAGCTTTTTATAAAATACAATGCTACCAGAATAATCGATTGCAGCTTGAAATAATTGATTATTTTGCTCGTTATTCAAACCCAGAAAACTCATGAACATTTTAATCGATTAAAATGGTGATTTAATCGATTACATAAGTGTTTTAATCGATTATATGGCACGTTTAATCAATTACAGACAGTTACAAAAAGCTGTTATAAATAGGATTGATGCTCAGCTGCTTTGACAACTTTGTGGAACATTACCTATACGTATTTTCTAAGCTTAAACAGCCTTGTGAGCATTCTAAAGTGTTTTCTAAGGGTTTAATTGTGTCTTGCTCCATTGTGCATTGATCATGTGTGTTTAAGTCATTCTTGGAGCTTGAAACCATTTCAAGATTAAGGAAAGCTGTGCTTATTGTCTTTTAATCATTCAACCAGATCTGGTAACTTCATTTTGCATTGCATAGATTGGATCATCAGGTTGTTTCTCCCCTTAATCTGATTGTAATTTTCGTCTTGAATTTTCTTTGTAATTTAGCTATTATAATTGAGTTCTTGCTTGTAACTAGAGAATGGGTTCTCTAGGTGGAAGAACTGAGTAGTGTTCTCAGGTTCTTGTCTCTTAGAATCTAATAGGGTTTTAGATTTCTGTACTTTATCTAGGGTTGATAAAGAGAGACATTGTAATTGATTGTAAGAACTTAAAATTATAATAGTGGAACTCTAACCTAGTGTTGGTTGGAAGAAACTGGATGTAGCTTCATGGTTTTGAAGTGAACTAGTATAAATTGTTTGTGTATTGATTCTTAATCTCTATCCTCTTCATTTTAATTGTTTCTTGATTCATTTGCTTGACCAACAAAGTCAGTTTTGATTCATTGAATTCCTTGGGGCTGAGCTACTTGATTGAATAAGGTTTCTTGGTTTTGAAAAGTGATAAGATCCTAGAAACTCTGATTTTGATTAAAGAAATTCACCCCCCTCTTGGTTAAGTGTGAAGTATTCATATTCTTTTCAGTCTAGAGTAGACCTAGACTCGAGGCACCATTGCTCTTATATATCTCAGTGGCGGACGAGGCTGTCAGCTTAACACTTGTCCAAGAAGAAGGGAAATATCAACTCCCTATCTATTTCACTAACCGCATGCTACATAACGCCGAGAAACGTTATCAAATGATAGAAAAGATAGCATTGGCACTAGTCACTTTTGCCAAACGCCTTCAGCCCTATTTCCAATGTTACCAGTGATAGTTAAAACTAACTATCCTATCAAGCAGGTACTGCGGAAACCCAAATTGGCAGGCAGGATGGTGGCATGGTCGATTGAATTGTTAGAATTCGACCTTTAGTACAAACCATGCAGTCCCATGAAGTCACAGTTCATGGTAGACCTTTAGTACTCCTCCAGTATTATCACTTAGCCAAGACACTTATCGATAGCTTTGATTGTTTTGAAATGTATCATATACTGTGAGAAAGTAACACCAAGGCTGACCTGATCTCCAATCTGGCTAGTACTAAGAAGACTGGACACCTTAAAACCATCATCCAGGAAACACTCCAAACTCCCACCATAGACACCCAAACGGTAATGACCAGCGAAGAGGAGGAACTTAACTGGATGACCCCTTACAAAAATTTTCTCACCAAGGGGACATTGCTGACAGATGAAAATGAGGCCTGACATCTAAAGAGAAAATCTAGCTACTGCATCATCCTTGATGGTGAACTATGCAAAAAAGGGCCGATGACACCTCTACTCAAGTGTTTGGACAACCAACAGGCGAAATATGTTATGAGAGATCTCCATGAAGGGATTTGTGGCCTCCACATAGGGGGGCGCTCCCTTACCACCAGGGTAGTACGAGCAGGGTACTACTGACCAACGCTCAAAACCGATGCTTTTGATTTCACTTGGAGGTGTAAAAAATGTCAGAGTTTGCGGACATCCCACGGACTCCACCTAACAGCCTTCACACTCTAATTGCCCCGTGGCCATTTGCAATGTAGGGGATGGACATCTTGGGGCCCCTATCAAGAGCTCTAGGAATGGTCAAGTTCTTACTGGTGACCATAAACTATTTCACCAAGTGGATTGAAGCGAAGCCTTTACGAGAGATAACGACTAGTGAAGTAGAAACCTTTACATGGAAACATCTCATATGCAGGTACGATCTACCCTTTGCCATCGTTACTGACCACAGTATGTAGTTTAAGGCACAGACCTATGAAGACTTCAACTTCCTTACACTGCTGGGTATCAAACACTGGGTCACCTTTGTAAAAATTCCTTAGACCAACAGTTAGGTGGAAGCAGCAAACAGAGTCATCCTCTTAGCTCTACGCACTAGACTTGAAAGTCTGAAGGTTTATGGAAGGAAGAGCTACCTAGCATACTCTAGGCCTATCATTGTTCACATCACAGTACTACAAACGAAACTCCTTTTTGACTCATATATGGCACAAATGCCATGATTGTTGTCGAACTTGGAGAACCACCGACAAGAAAGATGTTCTTTCAAGAATGGCACAACGAGGAAAATATGAGGGTTGAACTAGAAACTGTTGAGGAAGTTCAAGACATGGCCATAATTATAGAAGAATTTTCCAAGCTCCGAATGACAAGAAGATACAACCCTAAGGTTCAACCACGAACCTTCTAGCCAGGCGACTTAGTCTGGCGTGTCCGGGGTGAAGCTAGAAAAGATCCCTGCGCAGCCAAACTTGGACCTAACTAGGAAGGCCCATTCAAGGTCATTACCAGCCTGGACAATGACGCCTATAAGCTATAGGAACTAAGTGGTAAAGACATTCCAAGAACATGGAATGCTACCCACCTGAAGGTCTACTACAATTAATTAATTGAAGGTCGGATGGCGTACTCTTTTTCCTACTCAAGCTTTTTGTCCCTATAAAAAAATAGGGTTTTGGCTTGAAAGGTTTTAACAAGGCCAATTCGAAGAACAAAAAGGGAATATGTACTTTAATTGCTACATTAATAAAACATATTTCTCTTTCTATATGTACTTGTGTCAACATTGCAGGAACATGACAAAAGCAAGACCAACTCCCAAATACTTTCCAAGGTCCAGACTTGACAAAACCTAGGACCATGTCCTAGTATTACTCTCTAAGCTCTATCCTTATTGAGCCTTACTAAAATCCAGGGCAGACGCATCCTGGTACTCTCCAAAGGTTCGCAAAACCCTAGGGCTTCTCTAGGTGGGCCTCCAGCAAAATCCAAGGCAGCCCCTTCGTTAATTATAGGTTCTTAATATTCATTTCCCAGTGAACCTTGACAAAACCCAGGACTAGTTCCTGATACTCTCCAAAGGTTCGTAAAACCCTAAGGCTTCCCTAGGTGGACTTCCAACAAAATCCAAGGCATCCCCTTGGTCGACCATAGGTTCTTAATATCCATTTCCCAATGAACCTTGACAAAACCCAAGACCAGTTCCTAGTACTCTCCAAAGGTTCGTAAAACTCTAGGGTGGACCTCCGGGAAAATCCAAGGCAGATCCTTGGTGGATTACAAGTTCATAAACCCAAGCTCTGGTAGACCGTTAAGGTTCATAAACCCAAGCCTTGGTAGACCTCTAACTCAAAAATCCAGGACGGAAGCATCACTGGTCAGTCTCCAATGATCCATAAAACCCAAGACAAGCTCTTAGTAACTTATAGGATTCAACAAACCCAAGGTCCACCCTTGGTCAACATCGATATCACCAAGTTTTCCTTGACGGAAACTTAAGGTACTCAAGGTCCACTCTTGACAAATTTTGGTATTCCTAAACTTTATCTTTGCAGGAGTACAAGTTCCCAAGAGTACAAAACCCAAGGTCCACCCTTGGTATGTTAAAGTCTGAGGTCTACCCTTGACGTGCTAAACCCAAGACAAGCTCTTGGTACGATGACATCCTCAGAGCCTTGACTAGCAGGGCCACAGGATCATTTGTTTTGCAGGAATAGGTGTCCAAGGTCCACCCTTGACGCTTCAAACCCAAGACATGCTCTTGGTACAATCATTCATTTGTAACCAAGGCTACAGACTTAGCCACTTGCAAAAGCAGGAGTCCAATACAGGTGTCCAAGGTCCACCCTTGACGCTTCAAAACCCAATATGTACTCTTGGTACACACATGCATTTGGAACCTCGACAAGTAAGGCTAAAGACTTAGTCATTTGTGAAAACAAGAATCCAATGTTAGTCTAAGAATCACCCTTGACATGCAAAACCCAAGATATACTCTTGGTACTTACTTCAGTTACTTGAAAGCTTCAACAAGCAAAGTCCATGGACCAAATCATTCATTTTCAAACATGCAAATTAGATAAGACATTTCAAAAATATAGCGTCTTTCTTTTTT
>CM023955.1:33274713-33479051 GCA_013407115.1 Glycine latifolia
TCAGATTATGTTTCACAAATCTTGTACTGGACTTGGAAACATGAATCAACATATCATCACATCAAAAATTCATCCATAATAAAACCATAAGCAAATACATATTACCTTATGGAAAGATACCATAACATCACTTATTCCAAAAGTATCATTAAACCACCATACCTTATTCAAGCAAAATTATACCAACTTGGGCTGAATAATTGAATACCCTCAAGCTACAGAAAATCATGTTAATAGTCTAACTAATAAATCATAATACCTCTCCTTTCACTTAATAATATATGGCTATCTAACGTGGTAGGAAAAACCAGGTTGGTGTAGCCAGGATGATCGGAATGGGTATAACCTGGATGGTTATAACATGGATAGTTGTATTCGGGATGGCCGGGATGAGTTTAACTTGGATTAGTATAACATGCATAGTGTATCCAGGATGACCGAGATGAGTTTAACTTGGATTAGTATAACATGCACAATGTATCCGGGATGGCCGGGATGAATTGAACTTGGGTGGTTACAACATGGGTAGTGTGTCTGGGGTGAGTTTATCCTGGAGGGGTGTATCATAAGTAATTATATCTGGGCCGGGATGAGTTTAAATTGGATGGTTATCACATATATAGTATATTTGGGTTGGCCGAGGGTGTACAATCTGGATGATTATAACATAGATAGTTATGTCCGGGTTGGCCGGGGTGTGTACAATCTGGATGGTTATAACATTATAAGTTGTGTCCAGGTTGGCCGAGGTGAATTTTGTCCTAGATGGGGGTATCATAAGTAGTTGTATCCGAAATGGCTGGGGTGAATTTGTCTTGGATGGCATATCATAAGTAGTTGTATCCGAGATAACTAGGATAAGTTTAACCTGGATGGGTTGGCCGGGGTGTGTACAATCTGGATGGTTATAACCTATATAGCTGTGTCCGGGTTGGCCGGGGTGTGATTAACATGGATGGTTATAACATAGATAGTTATGTCCGGATTGGCCGAGCTTCGATATTTCTATAAGTAAGGAAATGATCACTTACCACCTTACTACTTCATCCTCAAATTTAATATTCAAGCATTTGAACCATTTGTCTCTATACCATTCAACCTCTACTTCCAAAAATTAATATTAACCATCCCTATAGATAATCAAACCACTTCTAAAAATCATCAAGTGTGACTTCCAATATTGCTAAAAATTAAACTTATAAATCATCACATATCCTATGGTTAAAATCAACGTTTTCCCATCATAAAATATCCTTCAAATAACATAATTTTCAACCTAAATAATAACTACAAGTCTGCCCAATTAAACATATAAATTAATCTAAACAAATACTTGACTAGAGATTGAAGCCTAGCCTACCTCAAATAAGTTTGATTTTTGAAATGATTTAAGTAGATGGTTCTCCTTCTTGAATAACTTCAGGGAAGAAAGTCTTTACGTGGAAGAAAGAAGGAAATGGAAGTATATAAGATGATAAAAGTGAGGCTACGGTCTAAGCAAATAAGGAAATGAGACTTAAAAGCAAAGCACCAAGTGAAAAGTTTATACGTCGAGAGAGAGAGAGAGTTTCGTAGTTAGGGTTTATTGCTGTCAAAATTTTGGAAGTTCAACAACTATTTATATTAGTTTATTTAGTTAGATAGTAAGTGAATTAATTAGATTTCAACTTAGTTAGACTTAGTTTAGTTACAAGGTAACTATCCTTGAAGATCTTTATCCTAATCTAATCATGACAAATATCCCTTCATTTATGGCTTAAGTGTACGTGGAAGTTGCTAAATAAATGAATTTCCTTTGCTTATATTCATATGACTGAAACTAAATAAAGCAAGATTCCTTCATTTAATGCGTACTACCTTCATTGAAGACCACCTAGAAAGGTTGGTTCAAGAAGCTTGTTTCAAATTTTGTCTTATTCCCTTCATATTGACTTCTGATTGACTTCTCTGTCACACACCCATGCATAATCCTTGGGCTGTAGCATATGAATTTTAGAGTATTCATTCATTTTTGATTAATCCAAATTTGGGCGGGCAGCTTATGTTCAAACACATTCTATACTATACTTCCATAATTCAAATATAATTTTGAGGATGTTACAACATTCGATCTTACCGTTTTATTTATTGTTTGATTTGGTGCACATGCCAATTGGTTAACACTATCTTTATAATTCGAGGAATGTTAGGGACATTCTCTCCAGCACTCTCTTTCTAACACTTTCCATGATTGGCTGAACTATTTTGAGAGTGTCACTTGCATTTCTCATTTTCAATATTTACCACAGAGAATAGTAGTCACAACACTGCATGGATTTAGAATATCTCTACCACCTTCCCTCATTATAAGCACTACATCTAGTCTAAATGAAAATAAATAACTACGTACCACTACTACAAACGTCGCTTTCTACGTCGGTTATTTACCCCATACTACGTTGATTCCACAACCGTCTTTGACCTGGGTGTTGTTGAAAACTAAGACATTCTACGTCGGTTATTCAACCGTCTTAGAAAGTCACATTCTAAGACGGTTGTTAGCCTAGAACCGTCTTAGAATTCGTCTTTGAATTTTTTTATTTTAATGTAGGCGAAGAACAGAGTGATATATACAAACTTTGTAACAGGATTTTCTAATTAACTGCATCTTTCTGCATCAATGTTGCCTAACTTTGTGTTTAAACATTCTGCCACTGCCTCTCAAATGAAAGTTTCTTGTTTAGAAACATCCTAAAGTCTAAGAGGTGAAGCAAATACAGCAAGCTGCCAAATTTAAGAAAATAGGATTAGTAAATCATTGTAAAAATAGGAGTTATTTAACCAAAACAAGAATAGTTATGCATAATTTGTTTCCTCATCTTATTATTTAAACCTCTTCTAAATTCATTTCCCCAACTTTGATTGATGCAGAAAAACTATAGACATGATCTGCAAGCCTACGCTATGCACAAATGTCACAAAGATGAAGCACCAAGTGTTAATGAACTCTTTTATTATCATAATTACATTATTTAACATCAATAATAAAAGAGGTGTTCGTTTCTTTTAAAAAATTTGAGTACGGGGTTTTAAATTTGAATTTGATTCCAATTTGAAACTGTCCAAATGGAAACCTACTCCTTGCCGCCTTAACGGGGAAAAGATCCAAACTTAAGATTCCATTGTGAAACTATGTAGACATCTCTATGCTTAAGTAAAAGAATAAACAATTCAAAACTATGAACATAGAAGGTTCAGTTAGCATTTAAAAAATAGGAATTTGAGCAGAAAAGTTTTCTTCCAATTACGGTTATATCCTATAGATTAAGAGGATCATTTTATTTTACACCAAGCAAATGCTCAAACAATAGCGATTCATCATTCATTATACAGATTTGAATGGCGGAGTTTCCTAGGCTCATAGTACACAAGGCAGAGCATAATGAAAGGTGTTCAAAATAAAAGACATCACAAGTAATAATATACTATCTTTTAATTTTATTCAATTCATGATCTTTTCAGTTTTAAATGCTCAATATTTCACTGAATCCAAATTTTCACAAAGCAAGAACTAATTCTATTTGTTTGGACAATCTGTGTTTTCTCTAGCAAATATAAAGAGGGACCATCAAACTAATCTTGTGTGACTATTTAGAAACGATGTTCAATAATTGGATATTACATAACATAACCTTGTTACAGATAATGATGTCAAAGCATCAATTGCATTAGAACCACAAGAGATAAAGATGAACCATCATCGGTCTTCCAGCTTAGCCGTTGGAAATGGTGGTTTTTTGTAGTAATCAACATAGCCTCTTACTTTTGATAGGACAATCTGGTGCACTCTTGCTGGGGAGATTCTCCTTTGACCAAGGTGGAGAAAGTATATGGATGGAAACACTAGTACAAACTGTGGCATTCCCAATCCTTTTCTTCCCACTCTTCTTTCCTCACCACAAAAACCATTCTGGCACCACTGACCTCACCATGCACTCTTCTCCTCACTCTCATTATGGTTTACTTCCTCTTAGGTATCCTCTTAGCTGGAGATAACTTAATGGACACAATAGGGCTTCTATACCTTCCTGTGTCTACTTACTCCCTCATTTGCGCATCACAACTTGCTTTCAATGCCATATTTTCCTTTCTTATCAATGCTGAGAAACTCACCATATTAATCCTTAACTCTGATTCTTCTCATTGTATCATCTTCACTTATAGCACTTCATTCTGACTCCTCAGAGGATAACACTAAGAATGTTACAAAAAAACAAGCACATGGTTGGTATTTGATGCACTCTTGGTGCATCAGCGGGATATGCCCTTTTGTTGTGCCTCATGCAGCTATCATTTGAAGGGTCTTGAAGAGGGAAACATTTTCTGTTGTCCTGGAAATGCAAATTTGGACATCTCTTGTTGCTTCATGTGTTTGCATAGTGGGACTTTTTTCCAGTGGGGAAGGGAAGGGTTTGGAGGATGAAATGAGGAGGTTCAAAGCAGGAAGAGAGGTTTACATGTTAACTCTAGTTGGAACTGCTTTGGCTTGGCAGATTTGTTCTGTTGGAGTTGTGGGGCTAATCTATTTGGTGTCTTCTTTGTTCTCCAATGTTATGAGCATGCTGAGTTTGCCACTTGTTCCTGTTGCTGCAGTGCTTCTTTACACTACTACAATTAGAAGCTTCTACGACGGCAATTTAAAGACGGTTCCATCAAACCCGTCGTCGTAATGTGCGCGGTGGCATTTTTGTAATAAATTGCAACTTTTCAAAGTCGGTTCTATAATAACCGTAGTAGAATAGAGATTATGACGTCGTTTCTTGTGAAAACCGTAGTCATTATGTCAATATCGAAGATGGTCCGATAAAATCGTAGTTGAAAAGAGAAAAACGACGGCGTTTTAAAACCCTTTTACGCGTTTCTGCTCACACTTTGGCGCTCGTTCACATTCTTTTCCCTAAAATCAAATCAGCCACTCTCTCCTCAAACCCTATGATTCCAATGCCTCGCTCTCCTCGAAGCTCTCCCTCTCCTCCACGTTCTCTGTCTCGCTCTGCCCGTGCCACAGTGGCTCCCGCCCTCTCGTGCCGGTGGTCTCCGTCAGGCTCGAAGCGAAGCCCTCCGTGCTCGTCTCAAAGGTGTCACTGTCAAAATCTTGCTCCTTTGGCTCAACATCGTCAAGGTCTCTCGTCAGGGCAACGATGTTTACTTCTCTGTCGGAATCGCTTCCGCTGATTTTGGCGTGAGAACTTCCTCGAGAACCCCCAGTGTGGTTGTGGCTTCGATTGCAAAACACTACCCTTAAACGGTGACGTTTCTGTTTCCTCAATTTAATTACACTATTTTGTGATTCAATTGCCGAACGGATTATTGGGTTTGGTCGCAAACTGTAGATCTATCTAGTATCTATCTTCTTCTTCTTCTTCTTTTTAAGTTAATAAAAATATCTGTACATACAGTAGAACAATTTCTTCTTATGCAGTTGTGTACCAATTATTTGTTCGAGGCTGCAATGGCAGTGCATCTCCCAGGTCTATTCTGAAATGCTGCTGGAGTGAGGATGAGAACGAAGATGAAGTGAGGGAGACATAAGTACTGGTTTTTGTGTTCTGTTATTTAACTTTACTGTTGAGTGTGTTATTACCTAATAAATAAATTTGGGGGTTATGATGTGAGAGTGAAGCAATGAACTTATTATGTAGCTTCACTTAATTTGTGCGATTATGCAGATGTTTTTTTCGTTTTGACTGCCAACTCATATGGGAGACTTATATGAGGCTGCACTTGTATTTTATTTTATATAAATAAATATAAATATAATTATATTATAATGTAAATTGTTCAAGTTATTAGTGACACATGCTTAATTCAGCAAGGAGATTAGCCCAATGTTTCCAAGGTTGCATGTTAAGGATGCAGAGAAACGAGGGCCAAAAGCACCATCAAGGAATGGCACTCTGAACAATTTAGCATTCCTTCTCAAAATTTTACACCAGGATCAACATCGTTGTTTCCACTCTCACTCAGAAACTACACAGGTCCTACATCATCTAGCCACGTGATTCAAGTGAAGTTCTTTAAACTTTTGCAATTAATCATTCTTGTGCCCTTTTATCTTTGTCTTATTTTCATAGATGGTTGCAATGAAACTCACCTTGTTTTTCTATTTCTATCTCTTTCATAAGCTATATAGAGTATAGACTTTTGATAGAAGAATTAAGTATTAAGCTTGAATGAAGCTTTTATGAATTCTGATAGTACTAGACATTATAACTAACTGGAAGTTTAACATAACTTAAGTAATAGTGATAAAAAAAATAGTACTAAAGTATTCTTAAAATGGTATTCAAAGGAAGCATTTAACTGGTTATACACAAATTAAAAAATTTAATTTATGTTAATTTGGTACTTGTTTTATGTTAATTTGCTACTTGTTATTATATTTTACTATTAAGTGTTGAAAATTTAATTTATGTTAATTTGCTACTTGTTATTATATGAATAAAAAACTATTTTTCTTGCACATGTGGGTTTTTCTTGTTATAATATGTCAGTTTAATGATCAGTTTTAGTCTTTGTTGATAGACTATTGATACAAGGGTTAAACTTGTATATGCTCTCGCAAGACTGTGGTTTGGTGTATATATCACTCCTGAGGCACCAAATGATGGTAAATTAAACGGTGGCATTTTGATTGTTGTTTTAATTTGATTTGTTTCTTTGTAAATTCAGCAGATTGTGTTTCCTCTACTATGATTGGTGAATGCTTTGTACTTTGCAGAGTGGCTCTTGGATGGACTTGCTGGTTTCTTGATAGATTTTTTTATTAAGAAACATTTGGGAAATAATGAGGCTCGCTACAGGAGATACAAGGTTTGTTTTCCTTTCTTGGTTAGTCTGATCTATGTAAAAGTTAACTTATCATGACTGTCAAAAAATTATGAACTTTTCTTGCTCTGGAGTTTGGAGTGTTCATGTATTCTTATATATATATATATATATATATATATATATGATTGGCACTTGGAGAATGACAGTAGCCCGTTAAATAATTTGTTTAACCCAATGTTGTTTGTTGAATCTATAATAAATAAAAAGTTAGTACATTTTAGTTTATTGATTTTAATTTAGTATATACCAAAAATATGAAGAAGAAAAAAACCGCAATGCTTATCTACTACGGTTTTAAGATGCCCACCGTAGTAGATATGTTAATCAAAGTTGGGTTAGCTCAAAAAACCGTAGTAGGTGACTTTTTTATTTTTGAAAAATCTGTTAATCAAAGTCGGTTCCAACACAAAACCGTAGTTGAAAAGTGATTAATCAAAGTCGATTCCAAACACAACCGTAGTTGAAATGCACTTAATCAAAGTCGGTCTCCTGACCGTAGTTAAAATGCTTCTTTATCAACGACTACTATATCTAAGACAGTCATATGATTGTAGTTGAAATGCGCCCAGAACCGTAATAAATTTAGCTACTTGTAGTAGTGTTACCATGAACAAATGGATGGTTTCAAGATTGTGGCCATGTTGTTGGCCATCTTGGATTTTAGTTCTTATAGTTATCAAAATTATTTGGACGAAACCAAGTCCAAAGAAACAACAATTCGTGCTACTGACACCCAGAAACCTCTATTTCTGGATAGATATGGAATTTGTTTAGTTTTTTACTACAGATTGGGGTAAGAAGATAGAAATGAAATTTTGAAATTTTATTTGATATACAGACTTCTAAGTATGAGTTTTAGTCTTTAAATTCATAAAATGTCATTAAGAATTAAAGTAAATGTCGTTTTGATGGAAGAAAAAAAAGTATAAAGTCAATAATTAAAAACACTTACAATCTCTAACGTTAAAGTGAGAATATACTCTTAAATATTTACCTTTACATTATTAAAGTAAAACAATTTATAATTATAGGATACACGATTACATAATACTCCCTCCGAGCTGAAATATAAATAACAAAAAATTAATGTGTGTTGGATTAATATATAAACAAATTTTAATTAATTCTCTCCAATTTAATGATAATATCTTCAAAATTTTCTTCATTTAATTAGTTTTATTTTTAACAACCTTCATTTTTTTTGTCCTATGCAATTAATATAAATGGTACTTAAAATGAATTATTTTTTTCCTGAGACTATCAGCATTAAATTGCGAGTTAGTATTTTTTATATATTTACTTCCTGAGTAATAATATCATTTTTTTACACAGTAATATCATTACTTGTTTACTCGAATTTTCACAAAAATTCATACAGAAATTCAAAAAGGGTGTTCTATAAAGTTCTTATTCAGACTACCGACAGGAATCTTGTGTGATCTTTAGGTGCAAAATATAGAAGCTTTTATTATACTAATGAAACACGCAACAAAAGTTCCTAATCAAAGTAAATAGTACAAACTTGCTGAACTCTTGGAAGCTTATACGCCAATCATTTTCACTAGCGCTTATTTCTTCATATTCCAATGATGTGTATCTGTCTGTATCTCGTCGGCTTAACGAATTCCTACCCTCCAAATTTAATGGAAAAAAGGACAGGTGGTGAAGAAAATAGTGTGAAGCATAGCCATTCACATGATCATTGAATGTTATAAAACTTTTACCTGTTATGTAGCACACACCCACCATGCCTACTTTTTTCTTTTTCTGTCCTTTTCAACATACCTTTTATACTTCCATAGCTGGGAACATTCCCATATTATAATAAAAGTAGTATGGTAAGGATACGACAAAATCCGTTCACATTGGTTTAGAAAATTTTCCACTGCCAGCTTGATATAATGTATTGACTTTCATTTCATGATGCCACAAAAGTCCAAGTGTGTTCACACAATATTTTTTGGTCGAAAAAAAATTTAGGGGCAGGGAATGGTGCCCTTGCCTATTGCCTAAGGCATGAAAAATCTCAAGACTTAAAAAAAATACTTGTAGAAATACTTACATTTACGTCACCTAAAAAAATGAGTGGAGACTCAAATTTATGACTTGTCAAATACAAGACCAGTCATGTTTCACTTGGCCGGTTACTTCAGGTTTTGTTTTCACACAATAATACAGACATTTTTGACAGGTTTATCAACTTACCTATGTTTTCCATGAAAAACATGCTAGATGGGTGGCATGTCACAACCTTTGAGTCTATAATAGTTTGTTTGGACACGAGAGAGCAGATAATGATGGACAGACAAAAAATAAGGTAGGCCTTCTTCATGTCAAACTTTATTATTAGATATACCTTGTTTTCAAAAAGTTGCTTTCTTCTATTTTTCCTCCTATCATCTTCATCTTCAGTAATCTTTCTTTCTTGGTCTTAAATTTAGGCTCCACCATTCTAGGATGTAATATATAGCTTGTGAGAAAATAACTCTGAATTTTCCGTGCTGGTTTCTCCCCACTGACACAAGTTGTAGATTTTAAAATTATATTATTACCTAAATGATTTGAGATTTTGAGTTCATGAGAGCAATGTAAAAGTGAAGTTCTGAACTGTTAACAAGTTTGCAAAACTTTGTCCAGTCCAGTGTGTTAAGATGGAAGCTATGTTCATCTTCAGAAGCAGTCATGGAAACCAGAAATTGAAGATTTGAAGTGATTTCTTCTTAGAAATCAGAATTCTACAAAATACTAGCACATAACTAATGTGAGATTTCCTCCTTTCTTTACATGAGTTTTGTTTTATTTAGGGGAAAAAATGCAAGTTCTGCATATTTCGTGCAGCAATTTTTCAACTTGTCCTCGTATTCTAGATTCTGGAAGTTTAGACAATCAGAAATCCTGTGCCAATCCATGGCTTTTCATTGGTTATTTTAATTTGTTGTGTCCTCAGGTTCTTGAAATTTCAGCATTATTTACAGAACCAAATGAGGAATGCCCTGGTTATAGCCTTTTCCATAACCATATGCTTCGTCGCTTTTGTGATATCGAAGATTGTTATCTCAGTCCTCCTCTACAAAAGATGGAGAAGAAAACATTTGATTCATGAAGAAGGTTATCCAGGTATGGAGGCAAAAGGTTATCTCACTCTTCTACTTTTGTTCTTGCAGAGAAAAAAATTAAGACAAACTAATATGCACTGATTGGATAATGCAGGAGGGAAGATAGTAATATTTAGGTCCTCAGTGCTTAAATCTCTCACAACTGATGTGATCTTAAAGAAGACACAGAAACTGAACAGCAAGGACATCATTGGATCAGGTGGTTATGGTGTGGTTTATGAACTAAAACTAGATGACTCCACAGCCTTGGCAATAAAAAAACTAAATCGTGGAACTGCAGAGAGAGATAAAGGTTTTGAGAGAGAGTTGGAAGCAATGGCAGGCATAAAGCACCGCAACATTGTGACGCTTCATGGATATTACACTGCACCACACTACAATCTTCTCATATATGAGCTAATGCCCCATGGAAGTTTGGATTCCTTTTTGCATGGTATGTATTTGTTTCTTTCTAACATTACATTCTGAGACTTTTGGTAGGAGTCAAAAGGGGAAGAAATGAAAGGAAATCATGAACATTTTGATGCATTATAGTTTTTACTATTGACTCTCTTTTGTTCACATTTTTGCTCTATCCAAGTATTCCTAGTTAAAAAATTCAAGACTAGGATGAAATGGTGAACTTCTTTTGTTATTCAGCAGCACATCACCAATTTTACAACATGTGATTCATTGATGGAAATTCAAATTTTTTGTGTTATGTTTCATGCTTCTGGAATTTTGTCAATGATAATTGAGCTGAATTCTAATAGCAAAGTTGAAAGTGATGCAGGGAGATCAAGGGAGAAGAAGGTTTTGGATTGGCCAACCAGATATAGAATAGCTGCAGGTACAGCTAGAGGAATATCTTATCTTCACCATGATTGCATTCCTCACATTATCCACAGAGACATAAAGTCAAGTAACATATTGTTGGATCAAAATATGGATGCCCGAGTTTCTGATTTTGGATTAGCCACGTTGATGCAACCAAATAAAACTCATGTCTCAACAATTGTGGCTGGAACTTTTGGATACTTGGCACCTGGTATAGACACAACCTGGTTAAACACACAGTTTATACATTTCACAGTACTTATGTTCAAATTGATGACTGTGTTTGCATGCAGAATATTTTGATACAGGAAGAGCAACACTGCAAGGGGATGTTTACAGCTTTGGAGTTGTTTTGCTGGAGCTTTTAACTGGGAAAAAACCCAGTGATGAAGCATTTATGGAAGAGGGGACTATGCTTGTCACATGGGTAAGACAGGAATTCTTGAAGATTTACTTCTCTGATTATATTCATCAAACAAGTTTGAAATCAATATGGGAATATCCTATATATTACTTAAATTTTAATAAAGTACGATGTTTACTTTGAGCACAATCATTGTGAAATTGCTATTGAAAGCCACAGTAAAGTACATCATTCTATTTATATTTGAAAATAAGAAGTTATATGGAGATTAAGATCACCAAAACTAGTAAAACACTGAAAACAAAACTGTGAAGCATTGACCATAATATGAATTGTATTAATCTATTGTACAGATGAAAGCATTATCTATTCTGCTGTTGAAAGGACAATATAAATGGCATATAACTTGCTTTTACTCGTACCTTTATTCCCATGGAGTTATAAAACGCATTCCATTGAATATTAAAAATGGAACGTAGGTTTTATGTTAGCTACCAAGGAGTTAAGCTAGAACAATATTTCCTAGCTAAAATCTCAAATTACCTAAATTCTGGACCCAACTTTGGAATGAGTACTTACTTTCTAGAAAATGTTATTGCATCAGGTGAAGGCTGTTGTTCGAGACAAGAAGGAGGAGTTAGTTCTTGATAATAGCTTAGGGAATTGTTCAATGAATGAGGTAAACAAGGTGTTCAACATTGCAATGATGTGTCTTGAACCAGATCCCTTGAAGAGGCCAACCATGGCTGAAGTTGTCACTTTGCTTGAGCAAACAGAACCAGATAAACTCATTACTGCATCCTGATGTTCACATCAAAACCATCACTCTGAAGTTTCTGGAAAACCATCCTACTAGAAGTGGTGAAGCTAGCTCCAAGTTAAATGTAGTTTGGGAATGCTGTGTTCAAGTGAGGGGGAAGGGGAATTAAAGATATGAAAAACTACAAAAATGTACAGCAAAATATTGATTTTGAAATGAAATGAAAAATTGATGGGGCCTTGAGATATGAAGTGACTCAGCCACTGCCTGGTGCCTATCAGCTTCAACAATTTTTTTGTAATTATACAGGGACCTAGAGATTTTAATATACATGGTGACATGATTAAATTCCAATCCACCAAGTTGAATGTGTCAAAACTAAGATCAAGTAGAAGATGTAGCTTGGGTCAGAGAAGCACATGTATGAACTAACACTAATAAAGTGTTTCCTTCAATGTGAAATCAGAATTGATCTAAGTGTATATTAATTTCCAAATTAAGTATTTTAGATCACTAAAAATAAACACTAGAAGTAGGTAACAGCTTCCAATTGTACACTAGGCATACATCAGTAGACCATGGAGCATGCATACATAGACATCAGGAGAATATAGGCTACCGCAATACAATTAGAGATTGAACCATTTCAAGAAAATATGGATGTATGCAACTTTCTCAAGAGACATTAAACTTTTTTATTTTAGTACTTTTGATAAGCCTTCAGCCACTGAAGATTTCAAGGAGGGAGAAACAGGACTATCTCCAAGGAATACATTAAAAAGAGCAGAAGCCACGTTTGCAGATTCAATTGTAGCATCCACAGTAGATGGAAGCCCATTTGAGGAGACAGAAACCTGAAATCTCAACGAATTTAGTTGGAAAATTACTAGCATAGGTAAAAAGGAGGGGAAATAGATATCAATGATCTCATCTGTCTGAAGAAAATTTCACAACAAAAATATGGAAGTCGACTTACAAGCAATCTGGAGGGGTTCAACCAAGTCAAAATTATGATAGCTCCTTTCTTAAGAGGGCGATCTAGAAAGACACCACAGAAAGTGGTCAAAGCAGTTTCATCTGTAGTTGTGGGCTGTGGAATTCTTGGTGATATGGCATCACTTAAGGCATCCCAAAAAGTTTTACCATCAACATCTCTGACAAGAACAATTTGCAATGATTTCTCAAGTGAAGCTGAAATCATATAAAGGCATATGTTTATCAAATTATTCTGAGCATGCCACTTTGAGAAGAGCATTGTAGAAATAAATAACTGAATATAAAGTTGTTACATTGGAAAATGGTCTCGAACAAGGAAGAATTCCCTTGAATAGCATCTTTTGATTGCCCTTTCCAAGCATTCAATTCCTGGGTGATAGATTGATCTAGATACAAACCTGCAGCATAGACCTTGACACCAATAATTGCAAAAACTTTCTCCCTGTATCCTGAAATAAGAATTATTAACCATCAAATCTTATAACATAGAAAAAGAAAACATGACTACTTTATGGAAACTTACTAAATTCTACTGGTCCTCAGAATGGCAATAACCACTGGCTGAAAAAAGATGTGCAATACAATACAGACAGAAGATGATTCAAATAAAAAAACTTCCAAGTTTGTATTTGTAAATTTGGTTTCCCCATGCAACTATTTGCAATATTAAAAATATATTTATTTCCTCGTTTCAAATATGTAGTACTTCATAGTTAACCTCAGTTGTTCACTATATATTTCCCAAATGTCATCAGTTTGCCTGTAATTACTGCATGATACAGAAAATTCACTTTGCAGTTTCTCACAAGAGGTTTGATTTTAGGCTCAACTTTATCATCAAGTTAAAATTCCACAATCAATGGCATGAATTTATTTGGAAGTTCATGTCCATGAAAATAAGTTCATCATGATATCAACCTATTTAGTCTCCCAATTTACAAGACACCTTTTAAAGCACAAAATAAACAAAATCAATCCTGCTCCTGACATGCATGTGAAATTGCTATAATATATTTAATATTAACAGACCAAATTATGGTTGCAGTCATGTTAATCTTTTCTCACATGTTCAGAGCATTTTTATCTTTCTCTTTTCCAAAAGTCATGTGATACTATAACATGACTTTTTGATATAATATATATCTTTTCTTATTAACAGATCAAGTGATGCTTGGTCATGTTTTCACATGTTCACAGCATTCTTATCTACTCTCTTCCAAAAGTCATGTGGAACTATAACAACTAACCTGTTCCAAACAAAGTTAATGAATTTGAGCAACCAGGAAAATTCAAAGATGTCTGGAATTTCACATTTGTTGCTGGTTCCTCCACGTATTCGGCATTTGCAGCTGCAATGACCAATTACAACCTAATTAGACATCAATTTTTATTATCAGTTAGCAAGACACAGTGAAGAAAGAAAATTTTGTAATAAATGATTCACAATAAACTGTATTCTTTAATATATAGTTTACTATTAATATACTTCACAAATCAACCCCTTGCCAAAAGATAAGCCTCAGCCCACGTGAAATCTAAAATGGGTACCATAACAACCTTAAAAATTGGAGCGAAGGAAAGGAAAAAGAATAGTAACTCTCATAGTGGTTTTATGAACTTGGCAAAACAATTAACTGAAATTCATCCTCATCTTACTAAACAACCTGCCAATAGTTTCAGTTTGACTGGGATAATTTTGCTACCATAGGATTATACTTCGGTGGAGCAACGTGGCATGACAAATTAAAGTTATGGCAGGCAACATCTTAATTAATGGTGACTGATCTTGATACTTTGAATCAAGTCTTATGTAATAGTACATACAAACAGTCTGCAAACTCCTAATAGAAATTTAAACACTTAACAAGCACCCTGAAAATGAAGCCTACTATTGTTGTTATCCTCTTTGTCCAAGTTAAAGAGGAAGATCTCATGCCGCCTGACATACAAATAATTCTTTTAATTTGTTTTCAGTATCATCAAAAGATATAAACAATATGCATGCCTAGATACATACAAGCCTTGACTATTGTTGTTATCTCTCTCTCTCTCTCACACACACACATACATGCATGCATATATGCATTGTCAGTGTCCTATATTTTAGACAATAACAGTGGTGAAGTGTTTTTGCCTGTGTTAGAGCTTGTGCCTCATAGCTTAGAACTTCTGTTCAATAGAAAGATACTCCAGCTACCTTACTTGTTCTACTTGTTTTTTTTTTTTTGTCAACAAACTCAGATATGCAATATAAAATGAGAGATAGAGATGCTTATTTTAGGGAGTCTTAAAAGGCTTCTAGATTCAGCAAAAATTGTTTAGCAATACAGCATCCATTAAAGAAATTTCTTATTTTATACATCTTTTATGCTTTTAACTTGCTCGATCTGTACAACAATTAGTTACGTTATTTCTTATTATTGCCTCACACAAGATGCCACAAGAAGTGACAGGTATTATTTTGAATATATTAGTTCTGAAAAGTAAATGCATCAGCCTTGTCCCTGCTCACATTTATTCCTTGTTTAGTTATGCAAAAGGAACTAAAGAGCAAAATTCGTCCAACTTTTAGAACCTGTTACCGCTATTGAAGATACAGTTCAGTGAAAGTCAGCAACTAGCCCAAAAGAAAGTATAATAGTAACAATAAAAATAACACCAGAATCTCCCCTACTATTTCCTTTCTCTTTTTTCATCTTGGCTTTCTTAAAGGCGAATATTTGTTGTACAGGTACAAAGAAGCAAGGTAAAAAGATTGTAGTGTATCTCAAAAATAAGTTCCACTACAACCTTGTTACCATCCAATTAAATATGCAAAAGGTAATATTCTCTATGAAACATGGTACCAGACAGGACTCAAATTAAATCTATCTTCAGTTTAACATTAAAAAAAGAAAAAAGAAAGAAAAAAAAAAAAAAAAAAAAACATATTCTACACAGAAACATCAATCTAACATTCAAGGGTATATATTAATCTTCACAAATGCAGCACTGCCCTTAAAGTTTATTCCCCAGTCTGCATTGTTCATTTTCCAAGAAAGTGACAACTGCATTTCCTAGAAGCAATTGAAGAAATAAACCAAGTAACAAATTAAAGCATAAAAATGGTAACTAAAACTGAGGGTTGATGACAATTGAATTGAGAAAGCAAAAAATAAAACTGAAAAAAACAAATGATAGTGACCACAGAACCTAACCAGAAGATGAAGTAGCTTGTGCAAGGAAATGGGGTTGCCTTCTACTGCTCCTGTGTGATGAGAAATGCATAGGGGTGGCTGATAAGAGTGAGAAAGAGTGACCATTGCACAATGGAAGTGTTGAATTTGAGATTCTTTTAAGAACAACAATTCTGGTGGAGTTTGTGGATGGTGAAAAGTATAGCGATGTGGAAGCTGCTACAGCTCCAAGCATTTTAAGGACTAGGATTGTGTATGCTCAGGAATGATCCTTATTGGTAATAAAAAAATTGAAATAGATTAATATATGTATAGACTATAGAATAAGATTGGAGCAATCTGAACTGAAATACTCTCACTTCGGTCTTTCCGCCTGTGTTATTAGTAATTAGCATAATCTAACCGTCATCTTCTTGAAATGTGATTTTCTTTTACTGTTTTACACATAGTACTAAAACCCGGATGAATCCGCCCTGTCCAACCGCATACTGGTGGTCTGATCGGGTTGGATTGGCTATCACACCAGTCATGCAGTCAATTCAGGGTAACCCGACTGGGATTTATGATTGAACCAATAATTAACCCATTAACCTGAATTGGATCATATAACATTTTTTCTAAATTACTCAAAACTTGTTGATTTGTTTTGGATATTACTTGTTTAATTTATTATATTTAAGGAGTGTATATATTTAATTATTTTGGGTACTTAGATACTGTAATTTTGTTTATGAGCAGTGGTTTTTTTTTAAGAGAAATATAAAATTTGATAAAGGCCATCGATATCCAAAAAGTATTGATTAAAAAACTTTAAATTAAAAAGTTTTTATTGAGGGATGAAAAATTACTTTATACATGATTTTTTTTTACGTTTTTTTATTATTTATACAATAAATATTTTTTATTAATGCAAGTCAATTAGTAATAAGTTTGACCGATTAAGTAATTGTTAGTGTCTTGTTCGGGTCAATTTTTAAAACTGTCTATGGTTTTACGGTTACATTTTTCTTTTTTTTTTCTTTTTTAACTAAAATAATTAGTTTTATCAGTTTAGGAATTATTGTCTGACAAAGAGTTACATTAGTTTCATTTTTTTACTAAAAAGTTACCTTTATCTAGTTAAACGAATCCTGGTCCCAAGTTGTCAAGCATAAAGAGAATATTTTTTCTGGTCCTGACATTTTTTGTCTTTATTTTGTGGAGGAGCTGTGTTAGTGTAGTCTGTGAAATTATGTTTAGATTGAAAGTGGATAGAAGCATTGATGAAAACTGAATACAACTTCGTAGAATTAACAGAAAAGTGAAACTGAATACAACTTTATAAAATTTATTTTATTTCATTATTCACCAATAGTGATTTTTCTTTTAGGAATAAAATAACTTTTCTTTATGCTTTTAAATTTTTTAATGCTTGAGAATTCATTGTTTTCAACTTTCTTTTCTAAATTTTTGTGAACTCTCAAATTATTATTTTTTATTTTAAATTCCTAAGAAGAAAAACGAAAACATGAAGTGGAGGAAATATTTAATACAAATTTAAATGTGTTTTTGGATCCTATAAATTTCTCTCTAAAATAAAAATATTTGTTTTATCCATATAAAATGAATTTACAACTAAATAACCGCGTTTCTATCCCTTTTTTTATTAGTATCTTTTTAAAAACACTTGAATGAATTCACAACTAAATTCTAAGGTCTTGTTTGGGGTCATTCTTAGTTTTGAATTTCAAAAAATTTTAAAAATAACAACTAGATTTTAGTTTTATTTTAAATCAATTTTTAAAATATGATTAATGTCAAATAAACTCATTTTAAAAGTTTCATATCGTATCAAAATTAATTAAAAAGTATTTTTGTATGCTGGTGACAACAATGGTGATTGTGGTGATGTCAACAATAGTAGTAGTGGTAGAGATATCAATGATGATTTCGGTGACAGTGGCAGCGATGGTGGTAACAATGATGATGTAGTGGTAATAATTGTGGTGGTAGTGATGACAGAGTGGTGGTGGCGACGACGTTGGTAGTAATGTCGGTGGCGATGGTGATGGCAGCAAGTGGTGGCGGTGGTGGTTGCAATGACGTTGGTGATGGTTGTGATGACGATGATGGAGGTGGCATTGTTATTGGTGGTGGTAATAATGTCAATGGTGATGGTGATGTCAGTGACAACGATGGTGGCAATGATGGTGGCAGTGATGGTTGTAGTGGCAGTTATGGAGGTGGTGGTGTTGGTCATGAAAATGATAGTGGCGATGGTAGCAATGTCAGTGGTGATGATAGCAGTGGTGGTGGTGACAATGACGGTACCAATGACATTGATGTTGGTACTTGTGGCGGTAGTAATGCTGGTGGTGATGGTTGTGTCGATGATGACAATGATGTTAGTGACGATGGTGGTGGTGGTAGCAGTACTAATGGTTGTCATGGTGACAGTTAGTTATGACTGTGACGACCATGGTGGTGGTGACAATGGTGTGGCGGCGACGACGATAGAGTGGTATTGGTGGTGGTGACAGTGGTGTGGTGGCAACGACGATAAAGTGATATTGGTGGTGGTGGTGATGGTGGTGATAGCAGTGATGATCATAAAAAATGTCATTGTCAAATGTGAGAAATATGTGTTTTTTTTAACTAAAAAGAAAATTCACAAAACTTTTTTCTTGGTTTTGAAATGAAAGTATAAGTATTTCAAAAGTGATTTAAAAACTATTTTAGTTCCGTGTTTGCCAAACACATTTTGTTTTTAAAATTGTATTTGAAAACCAAAAATAAAAAGCTTACAACAAAATGATTTAAAAGATTTTAACATGATTAGTTTTATAAAAAAAAATCCATTTTATAATAATATTGTAAATTATTTAATTAATGTTTTTTGCAACATGCATCCTTATAAAAGACAAAAGCATGAGATGGGGCAAATATTTAATAAAAACTTAAATATGTTTTTAATTTCTATCACATCAAGGGTAGTTTCGATTAGTTGAACCCTCAACATGTTTTGTATTATGCATCAACTATCACTTCACCTCTCCAAGTGTTTGTGTTTCCTCCCTTACACTTGCCATTGTTTTGTAGTTTAACTTATGTTGAATTCAGTTACATACATTATTACTCTGCAAATACCAAAGTTAATTCATTAACTGCTTAAAATTAGATGTATACGCATGTTGAGTACAGTCAAAGACTCTATGGATTTGACACTCGGATTTACCGTTTTATTACTACTTGGACAATTTGGTGCACTTGCCAAACAATTAACAAGTTTTTGGCGCTATTACCGGGACTTTGTTCCTTGCACTTGGTAGTGTATACTGTGGTCAGTCTTCTTTAATTTGTTGTTTTAATTTTGTTTTATATTTAATTCTTTAACCTTGTTAATTTGTTTCTTTAGTGTTCTCATTCTTGTATGCGAGGTAAAACATCGACTAGCGACCTTGTTCCATTTAATCAGGAGATTGAACCTACCTGTCGAAGAAACAACGCTGGAAGAAGGAGACAAGAGAGACAGGCTAGTCAAGGAGGAAAAGGAGAATCTTCCTCTTCATCATCTTCAAACAATCCTTTTACATTGGAGGAGGAACCAATTGTGTTCAACCATCTTCTTATCAGTGAGGAACCTCCAATGGCAGAAGATCGACCACAAAGAGAGACGCTTGAGGATTATTCCAGTTCCACAACCCTGTAATACTTTACAAGTATTGTGCAGCCTGATGTTCAAGCAGCCAACATTTCATATCCTCATTCACTCATTCAGCTCATTCATGGCAATCTTTTTCATAGGTTGCCCAATGAATATCCTTATGCTCATCTTGCTACTTACATAGAGATATATAGCATAGTCAAGATTGCTGGAGTTCCAAAAAATGATATCTGCCTCAATTTGTTCTTGTTTTCTTTGGTCGGTGAAGCAAAAAGATGGCTACACTCAATCAAGGGTAACAGTTTCAGAACATGGGAGGAGGTAGTGGAGAAGTATTTTCCAGAATCTAAGACAATCGAGGGTAAGGATGAAATCTCGTATTCCATCAGTTTCCTGATGAATCACTTAGTGAAGCTTTAGATCACTTTCGTGGGATGCTTCGCAAGAACTTCTCATGAACTCTGCACGCTTAGCGAGTTCATGTGTTTTTGAGTTTTGTATGCATTTCTGGAAAAAAAACCCATGAACTCGCTTAGCGCGCCTAACTTGCTTAGAGAGTTCATACTTTTTGAGTTTATGTTATTCGACTTCATGTTGTTCTTCACGCATTCATGGGTGTTCATCCAAATCTGGAAATCTCCAAAATCTTGTGCCCACTAAGCACATCTTCGCACTAAGCAAGCCATCCCATTTTTTGTGCAACTGGTGGTTGGCTAAGCCCCACTTGACTTTTGGCATTCTCCAGCTGCAGGCTTAGCACGCACCTTCGCGCTAAGCGGGAAAACCCATTTTTTGTGTGTTGTTGCCAGTGGGCTAAGCGCGCCATCTCGCGCTAAGCCCACACTTGACCCTTGGTTTTCTCTAAGCCGCCACTACCTTGAATTTTGTTGAATAATGTTTAGGCTAAGTGTGCCATGCATGCTAAGCCCAAATAATCCTCTGTCAACCATTTATGTTGGGCTAAGCACACATTTGCGTGCTAAGCCTCAGTGCTTCCAGTGCTAACACTTTTTGTATTGGGCTAAGCGCACCTTGGGCGATAATCCCAATTGATTCCCTATTTCCTTTTTGCTCAAATTGGGCTAAGCGTGCCACCTTGTGCTAAGCCCACCTCATTTTATTGTCTATTTTATTTTGGGGCACTAAGCGTACATCTACCAGTTTAGCATGCCTTCCCTCTTTATTTTATATTTTATTTTTACTATGTTGACACTTTGGATTTTAACTTTCTTAATTCTGATTTTTCTTTTATCTCATATTTTGTTGTCCTTTTTGCAAATGGCCTTTAGGAAACGACAAGGGTCCACCTCTCAGTCACGCTTCCATGAGCCTGATATTGTTCATGGAGCTTGGGGCACTACTAGGTTCAACTCACAATTGGCCTGGGTATGCTACTCAGAGAATGTCCACGTTAGGAACATATTTCCTAAACGAAATGTGGACCTCGGGCCTAGCCAGTACAACAATATCTAGAATGAACTCTGTAGGCACATTGAGACCGAAAGCTCACCACACTGCTAGAAAGTAGCATCGACGTGGCATTGGTGAAGGAGTTTTACTCCAACATCTATGAATTGGAGAATAAGTCCCTAAAGCAATGTAAGGTATGGGAGAAAGTGATTCGATTTGATGCCGAGACATTGAACCAGCTCCTTCAGAACCTTGTGGTCCTCTAGGGAGATGCTAACCTGACCACCTTCTCCTAGTTTCTTCATACTTACCTAGACGCACAGGCCAATGAGGTCAAGCTCTGCCTGACAAGTAGCCACTTCATTACCAATGTCGAGGGTGCTCCATGGAAGATTCTGTGAAAGGATATGACGACCCTGGCACAGACTTGGAGTGTGTTGTCGTACTTCAACCTGACCCCTACTTCTCATACATATGATCTTAACATGGATCGGGCCAGGTTGATCTACTACATTGTGATGCAAATGGACATGGATCTGGGCAACATGATTTCTTTGTATTGCCCAGTCCAGTTCCAACAGGCTTAGCTTCCTGGCTCTGATTACTGTCCTCTGCGATGTCAAGGGAGTCCAATCAGACACACTAGCATTTGAGTCATTCAACTTCATAATCAATTTTTCTTATATTAGGAATAACTACTAGAACCCAACAGATCTTTCCATTACTTTTCCGGGGACTCGCATGACCTGTGCTCGTGATGCTCCTCCTGCTCTTGCTCCTGGAATACTCCTACTCCCCGTCCAGACCGCATTTCTTCTCCTCCTCACACCTTCTCTTCTCAGGAGCTGCTTCTTCCTATGCTGACCAGCCTTCACCACGAGCAGTATCTTCTGATGTATAGCCTTTATTAGCTCTCTCTCTCTCTATCTGCTGGTCATGACTCTAAAGGACTTCCTTAAGCGAGTTGCTTGGCTTGGGGATAGGTCTTCCTCTAATTAAGATGATGTGCAAATATGAGAATTTTAAATTCAATTACATTGAATGATATACACATGACCAAAAAACCTGTGTACTTAAGTAAAACACTAGCCTTGTGAGGAGTGAAGCACAAGTTGATCTTTTTTTTGTAGCTGTCATTCTTGCTAACCTTTTTCGCTAATTAAGCGCATTCTATGTATGATTTCGTCATGAAAATATAGTTAGTGTGAACTTAAGGATTGGATATTGAATTGTGTTTGAAAGAATGCAATTATCTCAGTTGTTGTGATCCGATTACATCCTTGACATTGTCATTGATCTAACTCAATTTAGCATTTGCTTACTTTTACTTGAAGACAAGCAAACCTTGAAATTTGGGTGAGTTTGATAATTGCTATGCATACACAAAATGTAAATCACATAGCAATTATCTTCTTTTTCCTCTTTTAATACTTTTTTTGGGATTAAAACATAGTAATTTAGCTTCTTCTGAGTTATTTATCCAGTAGATGCTAAAATTGTTTTATTTGTAGTGTGTTGGTTGTATTTTTTGTAGAAATTACACAACAGGGACATGGAAGATGGATTGAGGGTCTGGAGTATCGTGCTCAGCTCGACAGGCTCACTCAACGCACCAAGCCCGCTCAGTGCGCTAGCTCGCTTAGTGCATTACCACTTTTCCAACTGGACTCTGCAGGCATGCTTAGCGAGCAACCAACGTCAAAAAACACAAGTAGGCTGCATTTTAAAGAAAGAAATGAGGGAAATATCATTCATTCAGTCCCATGAGCAAGGAGGCAGCTAGGTCACAAAGGAGAGCATTTCCCACTCCATTGAAGCTTGCTTCACACCATTGTTTCCCCATTTTCTTCCTTTCCATTCCAATTGTCTCTTATTTCCTTCTTTTTTTGTAAGCCTCTCATGACAATGAAAGGCTAAACCAACCATTGTTGGAAGCTCAACAACTAAACACTCTTGATGTAATGATTTTCACTATTTATTTAATGTTATTTTCGTACTATTGTTGTTTTTATGAGTTTATTGTCATGTTTGTTGTATGATCATCCATGCTCATGTTTTATTATAGGGTTTATGTATTGGAAAAAATTTATTTTCTAAGAACGGAAAAGAACATCTAGGTAATCCATATCTAGGGATAGAATGATTTTACTTAGCGTAAAGTTTTGTCTTTACTCTTAATGCATATCATTTGACGTAACTCTTAAGGGATTAGGAGTAAAATTAGGTGATTTTGGCTATTTCACATGAGGAATCATGGATGGTGTAGATTAGAAGATGAAGGTAATATGAGGATAATGTTAAATAGAGAAAAATCTCTAATATCGCATCAAGGGTAGTTTTGGTTAGTTGAGTCCCCAACATGTTCCATATTTTGCATCAACTGTCACTTCACCTCTCCGAGTGTTTTGTTTCCTCTCTTGCACTTGCTTTGTTTCGTAGTTTGATTTATGTTGAATTTAGTTGTATACCTGATTACCTTGTAAATACCAAAGTTAATTCATTAATTATTTAAAATTAGACGTATACGCACACTGAGTACAATCAAAATCCTTGTAGACTCAACACTCAGATTTACCGTTTTATTACTACTTGAACAATTTGATGCACTTACCAAACAGTTAACAATTATGTGACTAATTCTTGATTTAAAATTTAATTACACTTAAATTTATTTGCCTCTTTTTAATAATGTAGTTAAACGGGTATCAAATCCAGCCCTTTCTCACAAATTCATCGTGTATTGTCAATTGAGTCAAACATGAATTGTAATATTTATATACATTTAATCAGTAGATAGATAAACAATATTTCTTCATTCCTAGAGTTAGTGTTAAATTTGAAAACATTCCTTTTTCAATGTAATATTAATTTTTTTAACTAATATCTCCAATAAATTTCATTTTATTTTTTTTAATATTCCCTCAATTCCAGAATATATGACATTTAAAGATTTTACACAAGTATTAATAAATGCAATTAATTTGTTAAATTTAAAAAAAAAATATTTGATAATTTCCTAATATCTCCTTTTATCTCTCTAATTAATCATTCATTTATTATTCTTATGCACTACTCCCACTAATAAGTATTTATTAAGGATATTCTTGGAAAAAAATATTTAATATAACATTTGTAAAATGACATATTTTTTAACTAAAATATCATATATTCTGTAATGAAAGAAATATAACAATATTAACACTATTCTCTTTCATTTACGTTTAGTTTTTAAAATTATTATTCTTTTAATTTATTAAAATGTATGAATTATTATAAATCTCAAATATTATCTTTCATTTCCACTATGAATTATAATATTAGTATAAAATTGTCCCCGCAAAGAGTGACAAATCTAATATGAATATATCTTTTTCAATAAAATTTATTTTATACTAAAAATTATAATAAAAATTTGATTAAAAAACATAATTCACTGTATAAAAAGTATTTGTTGGTGGATGCAAGCATCACGACGATTACGAGCTTGGAACAGAAAATAAATAACACGCCCATTGGGACCGCCATTCTCCATAAATGGCTAAGAATAGTGGGGTCATTGGTTTTCCACACAACGGTTCTTTCTGCAATAATGATATAATGAGAAGGGAAGGAGCAATCAGTCACCGCCACTAGAATCAATCGTTCACAATTCACTAGTCACAAAAAACACAACACAAACTCACATCATGTGCGTGCATCTACCCTTTACACGGTGACCCTTTTCCCATAACATAACATTGGGTTCCCACCACAAAGTTAATTTCCATTTGCTGCTGTTAATGTAGCCGTTATGTTGTTGACCTCATCTTAGTTTTCACCCACCATCTTTTTTCCTTTTAAAAGATCACATCCTTTCACTCTACATGCACACATACTCATACACACTCTACTTAAGTTTAAGCCTTTGTATCTCTCTCTCCATCATTGTGCTCTAGTAATCACAGTAGTAGTCAGTAGTAGTAGTTCAGACAGTAGTACTTGTAACCATGGCTAATGTGCCCCTTCTCCTTTTCCTTGTGCTCTTGTCTCTCTCATCAGGTTTGTGTCAGATACTATTATTTACTTTTGTGCTCTGATGTTATAATGAGAACTCACCTACATTGCTCTGACGTTATAATGATGAAAATGTTAATTTTGAAGGCTTTTCTCACTCCACCTTTCAGATCTGTACTGGGTTTTGTTAGTACATAAAATTTTCAATTGCCAAAATTGAAAATTTTCTAGTTTTTATGAATTGAGTAGCATTAATTCAATGCTGCTGTAGTTGCTTCCTTCGTGACTGATCTCAAAGAAAATCTTTACTTAACAATATGTTTATGAGTTTTAATTTCTACACACAGATCATGGTTATTGTGACTATTAATAGCTGATGGGCTTAGCAGTTGGCACTGCAATGTAATTTATGTAATGTAATTTGGTGGTATTAAGTATCTACCTAGATTTTCTCCTTTGTAACAGATCACAATCTAACAGCACTCTTATTTCCCTTTCTTCTTACTCCTCTTTTAACTTATGCAGGAGCGAATTTGATCATGGTTAATGGACAGGTAACTAACTATAACCAATTTTCTCAAATGCCTTTGAAAGAGATTATTATGTAATCTTGTTACTGAAATTAATTAGGGTGTTATGGAATCACAGAAAACTTGGTGTGTGGCAAAGCCATCATCAGATCAAGCAACCCTTTTGGCCAACCTCAATTATGCCTGCTCTCAAGTTGATTGCAGGATTCTGCAGAAAGGATGTCCCTGCTTTTACCCTGACAATCTCATGAACCATGCTTCCATAGCCATGAATCTCTATTACCAATCTAGGGGAAGAAACCACTGGAATTGTGATTTCAGGGCCTCTGGCCTTGTTGTTGTCACTGATCCTAGTATGTCACATTACTCATTGTCTTGTTTAGCAAAGTTTTTTTCATTAATGAAGTACTTATCTTGGTTTAATATAGGACTAGATATTATAAACTGATATACATGTTTGCTATTCTAATTGTGGCCCTTGTTTTTTTCTCATTTTAAATTGTAGGTTATGGTAATTGCATTTATGCATAGAAGGGTGGAGTACATAAACTGAAGTATCCAATGTAGGCAAAATTTGGTGGTGAATTTATGTGTTGCTGTAATTTTGTGGTATATGTACTTGTATTTACGTAATTAGGTTGCCATTGTCAACCGTAATATAAGTGTATGCTGCATTACAAGAAATTTCAATTACCTAATTTTTTTAAGGGAATGCTATATGCGGTGAAAGGCAGAAGGATTGTAAAAATCCAGTTTGTTGTAAGAGTATCTTTAGTGCTAGATTTTGAGCAAAGATCTTGAGCTCAAAATCTGATTTTCACTAGATCTCCCAATAAAGGAGGTGAAGAGATCTCCAACATGGAGGATGAGTTCTTGTAGAAGAACCCTCAAAATCTGCACATAATTCAAAAAAGAATAAATTCTTTACCTATTTTTCTTTCCCTAAGATTTCAAAATAAGATCTACCACTAAAGAAAAATTAGAGAAATCTTAAAAGATCTTCAATCCTATGTAATCCTATGAAAACTATCAAAAAGTGGTCTAAGATCTCAATTTAAGATCTATCACTAAAGATAAGGAATGAGTACTAATTATGCACGAATGGCAGTTACTAGTACAGTAGTACTATTTATAATCGACCGAACCATCAATTTCATGTGGAGGTATTTTTCTCTTTCTAAACAATGGTTAAAGATTTCTGTAAAAAAAATAATGCTTTAAGATGAAAAATTATACAAGTAATCCATAAATATTAGAAATAAAATCATGCTAAATATTTAACGATTACTTATCATTTTACTATTGTGAAATTACTCAAGGGAGAGTAATATTTAGAGGACAAAAGTAATATTTTGTTAAAAATATATTTACAGGATAAAAGTAACAGTTTATTAATATACAATCTACATCTCATTCCACTTTTTTTTTTCTTTTTACAGAATATCTCATTCAACTTTTTTTTTTCTTTTTACAGGATATCTCATTCGACTTTATAACCATGATTTTCGTCGTATATCCATTTTGCCAGCTGTATTTTTATGGAACTCTGAAAAAAAATCATAATAACTAATTCTCCTATTTAATGATAGTATCTAAAAAATAATCTTTATTGAAGTTTTATTTTCAATAATCTTCTCTTTTTTTGTCTTATGCAATTAATGTAGAGGATATTTTAGAAAATGAATTAACTTTTCTATTTAGATTATCAAAATTAAAAATTTAATAATGATAAATAATTTTTTTGATGGGTGTGATAGAGTTTTTTTTTTCCTTATAATTTAGTCAGAATAGAGTACTACTTCTAGTCATATATATAAGCAATAAGTTGACTTTTTCTTTATCCTAATTATAAGAAATAATGACTAATTTTCAAATTTATTTAGGTTAAATTTCTCTTTATATCCTTGGTTTATTGTTAATTCTATTTACAACATTTAAACTTAAGACATTAAATATGACTATCATTTACAACATTTAAACTTAAGATATTTTTGGAATAAAATTTAAATTTATGATAATATTAAATGTGACCACCATTTTCTTTGACTTTGATTATTTGCCCTATGTTTTTATATGACAAATGGTATAAGAACATTAGTTAATGAACTAAAAGGAGAAATTTTTTATTGGGATGCATAAATTTGCATTGTGCATGATTTTTTTTAGGCTCTCCTATAATCTATACAATAAATACTTTCTTATTTTAATTCTTTAACCAATGTCCTAAAATTCTTATATATAAGACCAAAGATAATATTAGTTAATATGACATTTAATAAAAATTGAGTTTTAAATACATGTTTACTAATAGATATTTAGAGAAATATAATGGATTTCAATTGTATTGTTAATGAATATTTGAATTCATGCATTTATTAAGTAATTATTAATCTATATACTATCTGAAAAAAACAAGCTTGAAGCTTTGTCAACCGTTTGATCAAAATTCTGATTTGACAATAATCATTATGTGGTACTATAAGTAAAGGAAGCTTAAAGTTTTGTCAACCGTTGGATTGAAATTGTAATTTGACAATATTAGTTAATTTAATAATGTATGTAAGTTTGACACTTTGTCAACCGTTAGATCAAATTTCTAATTTGACAACAACTGTTGGTTTGATTCAATAAATATATAGCATATTTTAACATTTGTCAGTCGTTGGATCCAAATTCTAATTTATATGTATCTATCTATATTATATTATGAAAAGGAAGCTTGAAGCTTTATCAACCGCTGGATCAAAATTCTAATGTGATAATAACTAATCATTTAGTATTATATGTAAAGGAAGCTTGGAGCTTTATCGACTGTTGGATCAAAATTGTAATTTAACAATAGCCGTTGATTTGGTACTATATATAAAGGAAGCTTGAAACTTTATCAACTGTTGGAATTAAATTTTAATTAGACAATAATTATTGATTTGATTCAATAAATATCTAACATGTATTTGTTAGTAGTTGGATCAAAATTCTAATTTCATAACAATCATTAATCTAACTATTGTAAAACTTTTTGTAGAAAAGAAATCCATTATTTTATGCAACAAAAATGTTTTGTAAAAAAAGTATTAAACATTTTAAAAAAAACATAATTTTTTACTTCCGTTGATTTTATTTTTACTCCCATTGATTTTATAATCAATTTTAAAAATGAATTATACAAATATATGTAGGCATATATAATAATTTATTATTTAATTTCAATACTAAAATATTGATTTAAAAATATATATTAAATAAAATGTACTACTTAAAATTGTCATTGTTGTGAAATTCTAATTTCACAACCGTCGTTAATTTGATTGTGTTAAAAAAAATTGTAAAAAAAATAACTTAAATATTTTATAACTATTAGATTCGTTTAAATTATTTTGACAACAACCATTTATTTTATTCAACGGAAATTTAGTGTAAAAAGAGTATGAAACATTTTTAAGCAAATAGATATTTTTACTCTAGTTGATCTTATAATCAATTTTAAAAATCAATTATACAAATATACGTAGAAATATATAAGAATATTTTATTTAATTTTTATATTATAATATTAATTTTAAAATAAATATATAACAAAAAAATATTGCTGCTTAATATTATCATTAATAATAATTAAAAGACAATTCATCCAATCATATTCAAGTTTTTAAAAATAATTTAAAACTAACATAATGTTTCAAAGTATTTATTCTCATTAAATGATAAAACTAATTTAATAACAGAAAAAAATGGAAGATATACTCCAACTTTTGCTATTTTAGTAACGTTTTTTTATGTCACACGTTTATAATTTTTTATGCCAGATGAACATTATAATTAAATACCAAGAACAAGTTATTCACAAAAATTAATTTCTTTCTTGCATTTTACATACTATTTCTATTAGCTTCTTTCACACATGGTAGCAATGACTGCTCCTAGTAATGATAAGGCAACAATGGATACATTCATTAGTGATCAAGATCAAGAAACAATGACTACTTCAAACAAAGAAGTAGATACTTCCCAAAATGCTATGGAAGAGTAAGCAAAAAAATATTTAATGTTCACAAGAATTTTTTTATAACGACTATTCCATTTAAAATCTATATGAAGAATCTTTGGATGAGTTTTATAAGATACTTAATTGTTGGATGTATCTTTTTAGTTTTTACTACCTTTCTATCTTCTATACAATTGGAGCACGTTTGAAATTTTCTGTCACTTTTAGGTGAGCAAAAGGTGTATTCTTCTACATGATAAACATTGTTTCCATATTATGTTATTTTTAAATACTAATTTTTTTTCCTATTTTTCCTATAAATTAATATTCTTTTCTTTTATGATAACATAAAATACGATAATATTTTTAAAATGAAAATGAAAATGACTTTTTATTTCCAGCCATCATTTGAGTCTTCAGAGTTCTACCTTATCAATTATGCTCTAATTTGTGTTATGAAATTTACAAGATTTACTAAAGCCTAAGTGATGTTTAAACTTATGTTGGAGAGGTACGATGCCCATGATATTTCTCATAAATTCTATGAACATTATTTTTCAATATCAATTGCCTCCTAATATAATACAATTTGAGTATTTTATTTTTACTTCTTTAATAACATAGGCTGAAAATGAGTACATTATTATTTTTAAAAGAAAAATGGCCTCCTTTTTGTTGTTTGCATCTATGATTTGAGTCTTTAGAATAAGTAGTTTCATTCTTCATTCCCTTAAAATGTGCAAAGGTCCTATTTGCACTATTTGAGTATTTTATTTTTGTATTAGTTGTTCACTGACACTAACAAGGTTTAGTTGACCTAATTATATTAAACTTCAACCTGCTCATGTATATTTAATTCTTAACCAAATGTTCAAATAAGGTAGAAAATTATGTCATGAAATTAATCAACTCAAAATTTAAACAATATAATTAAAATTAATAAATTTGAAAGGATAAAAAATCACACAATTTTAACAAATTTAATTTTTTTAAAATTTTACTGAAAATACATTTAAATTGATTAATTATAAACGCATAAAATCAATTAGATGGTAAATAATATCCATAATAAAAAATGAACACTCAAAAATAATATTCACATTTATTAGATCTACTTTTGTATTTAATATACTGCTATAAATTAAAAATTAAAATTTTTATTTATGTACATATTAAAAAAATATTAAAAATTATCTTTTAGCAAATTCTTACAATGCACAAATTTAAAATCTAGTTATTATGTATTTTTATTATATTTATGAAATTTGTTTTTAAAAATAAAAATATCAAATTTAAAAAATAAAATAAAAATCTAACTTTATTAATATGTAATTTCTATTTTAGGTAGTTATCTGTAGTATACAAGTTTGATAGTGTTTAAGAACTTATCATATATATAAGAATTTTATATTTTTTATCAAGCAAATATTATTTGTTAATTTGTTGATTTTCGTGTCTTGCATAAAAAAAGAATCTTTACATTATAGGATTAGTTTGTTAATTTTTATTAGAATAAAATAGGTATATATTAATGATGTAAAAATATTTTATATTTTTACTTAATCACAATTTATTATGTGTGATAAATTTATTGACTTTATAATAATTATTTAAAATTTATATTAATAACAAATTATAATTATAATTAGATGATTTTATATTGTCATTACATCACATGCCCATTAAATCCTTTTTATTATCAGAATTTTATGTGTCTTTTATAATAAAACGTATTTTATAAAATAAAAAATATACATTCTCTAACTATCTCTTCACTATTCAGTATTCAGTTTCAGATTTTTGTTGAGATGGTTACAAATGTAACTGCAATTCCAGTTCAACTTTTGTCCAATTCTGTTCTAATGTACTTCCTGTAACAAGTGAGACTAGTTTGACACATAATAGACAAAAATCCCTCATACATTTGCATAGAACCCTTGTGTGATTGGCTGTAATACTTATTGCCACACAAACGCGATATTTGAATTTGGACACGGCATATTCTTGAATAATATCACGTCGTTTAAAAAAAATGTCAACGTGGCTGAATCCTCAAACTCAAATTCGGTCGTTTTTTCGTGGGTACTTTAAATTCTTATGTCGATGTTTTTCTCTGGCTCTTGTTCGAGCAAATCCAACAAGCAATTTTCTATGTACACTAATTAATGATAGAGATGCGTCTTCAAAACAACTTTCCTTAAAAAGTATTTTTTATTGAACAAATTCAAAAATATCTGTACCATAAAATAATATTAATTAAAAATTAATAATAAATAAATAAAATTAATTTTAATAGGAAAGTGTTTTGGCGATAATAGTTAACAAATCAATATATAAATGGTTTTTATTATTAAAAATTAGGGCAGAAGACTAATTAATAATGTTATACTTTTCAATAAAATCTTTCAACTTTAATTTCTTAATCGTTATATATATACACCACAATTTCTTAACTATTACTGAGTATTCTTATAACAATGGTTAATAAAATTGTTAGGAAAGCCTTGGATGTGTAGATGAATTGATTGAATTTATTTCAGTTTAACTATAGATCTCAAATTTAAATTTTAAATATATAATTGTATTAAATACTAAAAAAAAAAGAAATTTGTCGCTTTTATATTATCTCGCTAAACATGTTGATCAACTATTATATGGTTGTTTGGAAAAAAAAATACTAATGTATGATCCTATCTTATCCAATATTCTCAAATTCTGAATATGTAACATATTAAATACTCAACACAATAATTTTATTATTCATAATGATCATATTAAGATTGAATATGATTGTCACTCATAAAAAAATACTTGTGGTCTCCTTGATCATACATTATCTATATAATAAAATTTTTGACTCTAATAATAATTATTTAAAAAATTGTATTTAAGATAATTTTTAACTACACTAAAAAATGATTTTTAATTTTTTAAGAGTTAAAAGGATGTTTGTATTAATACTAATCATGAAAATTTTAACTCAATTTATAAATATATATTTCTTTATTAATTATGATGTCCCATTTTATTTCAATTTGTTGTTTTAATTTTAAAGATGATAAAGTTCTTCTTCAAACTTTCTTGACAATTGTATTCCTTGTACTCTAATTCAAGAATGAAGTTAAAACAATCAATATTGGAGGGAAAGCATGGTCCAAATTAAAGTAGTTCTATTTAGTTCAAACATAAATTATCTTCGGCAGAATTTGAAACTTAATTATACAACAATCAAATGCATATTTAAAAATAATGCAAGAATAAGCATTATGTGGTACTAACTTCATGAGAAGTGGTAAATATCGTATTTTTAACCCTTTTTTTTATTTATAAAAACTTATTTTTAACATAATTCTTCTCTTAAAAAAACTTAATCCTTTGAACACAAATTTTATTAACTGAATTTTATAAAAAAAATTATAAAATTTTATGAGTCTCATTTTTAATTTATTAAATTTCACTCGTTTGTACAAATTTTAATTAATAATTTTTTTTAGAATAAATAAGTAATTTTTGTTTTGGGATTAAACTCAGTTGATATGGTTAAATTGTAATGATAATTATCATGTAAATTGGGGACCTCAGAATAAAAAATGTATTAGAATAAATAACTAGTATTTATAGGAAATAAATTCTGATTTTATCTTATGTTTGGTTGGAAACAAAATAAGAAAAAAATATAAATAATTAAATATTTTTTATTTGGTTGAAGAGAAAATAAAAAAAAATGACTTCTAAAATAAAAAGTAAAATTTTCTTTCCTTCCAATTCAAATTTCAACTTTTTTTCCATCTATATTTTCTTTCCTTCCAACAAATGATCATTAATATGACTATTGTAAAAAGAATAATAGTAAAAGTCTAAAACATTTTATTTTATATATGTGAATTGTGAAGTCTAAAACTTTTCTTAAATTCAGTGTTTTATACTAAGAAATTGGCCTGTGACTAAATGACAAAGGACAATTTGACCCATCCACCGTTTAGTCTTCAAGTTATTATCCTCTTAATCAAATGTCCTAAGCAAGCAGCATGAGTCACAGATTTCACTCTCTCCAACTGATAAGAAACGTACTCCCATGTGGGCTCTTAGGATCCACTCACTTAACTCTAAACTCGTCGTGTGTGTGTTCCTTCTTTCCACTTCAAACTTGTGACCCAGAAAGACCCTTTTTTTTTCCTTTTCCATTGTCCTCCTTTTCTTCCTCCAATGACTGCACCTCGCTGCCTAACGTGAAATTGGTCTCATTTTCCATCTGGGTCTTGTGAATTGCGATTGGGACCGCGTTTTCTCGCTTCTGGGCTTGGCTCAGAAGTACTCAGAATGATGTCTGTCACAGGCAAAGGCATTGATTTTGCTGGCAAAAACTTGGTCTCTTGTGGCTGCTCTTCAAATGCTTCGTTTGACAGATACACTGTGAGGCACTATGCAAAGGTGAATAGTAATAATTCTAAAGGGTGTGGCAGAGGTCATGGAGCTCGTAAATTGGTTTGTTGTAAGAGGAGGAGCACTCAATGTCGGGTTTCTTCTATGAAGACTGCACAGCCTACTGTGAATGGTACAATGTTTGAGTTTAATTTCAATGCACAATTTTTATACTCTGTCAATCAGATATCATTGTTGAAATTTTACACCGCATTCAATCAGAAATCATCGTTGGTATGATTTTTAAGGCTCATGTCGTTTGTGATTGAATGACATGTAAAACTCTATAATTTCAGGTCATGTACTATTTTGTTATAAGACTATAGAAGTGATTTATGTTGCTTACAGTTTGAGTGAAGAAACAAGGTAGGTGTTGGTTACTTAAAGCTGTGGTACTAGGCATTGAAAGTTTTGGTTTGGTTTTTGTGTAGGGGGGACTCATGCAATTGAAGGCCTTACCACAGGATTGGACTTGAAGGGTTATTCGGGAGCCCCCATTTCCCCTGCTAGGTTTTTTGAAGCGGTTGCCGATGATTTGCTAACTCTCAATAAAAATCTTCAGTCGGTGAGTAATGCTTTTGGGACTGATGATTGGTGGTGTTTCATTTAGTATGAATGATTTGTAACTGTCCCTGTCCCATCTCATCAACTCGTGTTGTTGTTCTATGTATGGTGTGTGAAATTGCCTTCAGCAAACTAGAAAAGTATACTATTTTGAATGGAAGGCAACATGGGGCTTAGGCACTTGAATGGTGTTACTTCTTTGTTCTGCGATTTGACACATGGTGTTCTCTTCTCTTTCTTTTTGTTAACCTTTATTGAATTGCCTGTTTCAATTCTGTTTGATATCATGTTTCTTTGTACCTTGATACCAGTTTACAAATTACAATGTTTCTGGATTAATGTTGTTGAATTTTGTTTATTTGTTAATGAGATTGGATAATTTTTTAAGGCCATTCTAAGTTGTTTTTATTGAGAAGTCATTACTCACTTAGTCCTTTTTCTTTTGTAAGAATATTTATCCAGTCAACTGGTGCCAACTCCTTATCATTCTCATTGTCTTGCGAACCTTCTTGCTTTTTAGATTCTTTTGCTTTGCAAATGGTGATGAGTAGATTTTTTTTGCCTAACTTTTAATGTATCTGATGAAGATTCTTTGATAGATTGTTGGAGCAGAAAATCCTGTTTTGATGTCTGCAGCTGAGCAGATTTTTAGTGCTGGTGGGAAGAGGATGAGACCAGCTCTGGTGTTCTTGGTGTCAAGGGCGACTGCAGAGTTACTTGGCTTGAAGTAAGCACAGAATTCTCTCTCTCTCTCTCTCTCTCTCTTGCGTGTGCGCACACAGACACACACACACGTGTGTGTGCATATAAACACAGGCACAGGCATGGGCACAAGTTCTTTGCCTGACCAGAAAATTCTATATGGCAATAAAAAAGTTGAAAACTTCATTTTGAAATGGATGATTCCAGGGAACTTACTGTAAAGCATCGACGTTTAGCAGAGATAATTGAAATGATTCATACTGCAAGCTTGATACATGATGATGTACTAGATGAGAGTGACCTTCGACGAGGTACGCTTGTGATTTCTCTTTATATACTCATTTAATTTTTCTGACTTCACTTTAGATTTCTGATTATGTGTCTTACTTGGCAAGTGCATGCTATAAAGGAATTTTGAATTTGCTCATACAATAAGGTTGTTTTGATTTTAAGCTGGGATAAGCATGTTACAATTTATTTGATCAAGTATCTCCTTTACACATCATGTTTGTACAAAAGCAGTGATGATGGTCTTGCGTCATATATGGTATTTGTTTACTTAGTGATGATTTCTGCATGAAAAGACTATGCACACACTTTATCTAAAAATATCTCTTTATTGATGAGACCAATAGTGAGAAAATAATAGAGAACTAAAGCAGATTTTGGTACTGAAAGAGGAAAAAGTGCAAAATAGAAGCTTCTTCAGTTTTTGTGATATCTTGGAAAGGACTTGCTATTTATACATGTTAATAAAGAATAAAAAACTCAGTCTGTGTCAGTTTAGTTTTCAATCATCTGTTGAGCTAATACTTGCTAGAATCCCTCTGGCCTCCACCCACTTAAAAAATGAAATAAAATAAAATGGACAGTATAAGAGAGAACACATTGGTAAAGTGTGAATCATCAGTGCTTCATTATTACTGGTTGCATAGAGTCCATCTCTTTAAGTTTAAGCAATTATAGCAAACCTAAATAGCATAGTACAATGCAACCTTTGGTAAAATGTACCCTTTTGATAGGCTGCTAGAGCACCATTCTGAATCTGTAGCATAGAATTGAGGACCAAGAGAGAATTATTTATCAACACATCCTCATGGAATTGTTTCTAGTGCCTTTTAGGGAATTCAAGTAGAGAATGAATAAAATGATATGTTCTCCTAACTCCTAATATACACATTGAACAGATCTTTAAATATCTTGGTTGGGTTTAACTTGAATAATTCCTGCTTTATTACATTAATTTTGTTATGTATAGGTATCATGTGTAATGTCAACTTCTTCTTTTGTTGAAAAAACCCTTATGATTGCATAATGGAGAATTGAACTTATTAATCTGTATGTGTCTTACATTTTGTATTAGGCATTAGGCTAAAGCAACGTATCACCTTCTTAAGTAGTGATGATAATTTTTCTTTTCTAACTCATCTGCTTGTTTCTGTTTCCCTCAATTTGAACTCAACGTGATTGCTATGTACTAATAGGGAAGAAAACTGTTCATCAAATGTTTGGAACAAGAGTTGCAGTGCTGGCTGGAGACTTCATGTTTGCACAGTCATCATGGTATCTAGCCAACCTTGAAAATATTGAAGTCATTAAACTTATCAGCCAGGTAAGCTCCATCATTATACCTGTTTAAGACACCATTATTCAACAAGTGATTGATGCACCTGAATCTAATTACTTAGTAGAGGGTGAAGAGATGCATAATTCCATTTTCTGAAGTTCTTTTGCATTACTATCTGGTGCTGTGGCAGGTGATCAAAGATTTTGCAAGTGGGGAAATAAAGCAGGCTTCAAGCTTGTTTGATTGCGATGTACAACTTGACGAGTATCTAATTAAGAGCTATTATAAGACAGCGTCGTTGATTGCTGCCAGCACAAAAGGAGCTGCAATCTTTAGCGGTGCTGACAGCAGTGTCACTGCGAAAATGTATGAATATGGAAGGAATCTTGGTCTATCCTTTCAAGTTGTGGATGACATATTGGATTTCACGCAATCAGCAGAGCAACTGGGAAAGCCTGCTGGCAGTGACCTTGCCAAGGGCAACCTGACTGCACCAGTGATTTTCGCACTGGAGAAAGAACCAAAATTGAGGGATATCATTGAGTCTGAATTTAGTGAGGTTGGTTCGCTTGATGAGGCCATCAATTTGGTCAAGAGTTGTGGGGGCATTGAAAGAGCACAAGAGTTAGCAAAAGAGAAAGCTGATCTTGCAATTCAAAGTCTCCAATGCCTACCTCAGAGTGTGTTTCGTTTAGCCCTTGAGGATATGGTGGCATATAACCTTCAACGGATTGCATAAGCTTGTGCATGCTGAGGACACATTGTTAAGAAAATAAAAAACACAAAAACATTCTTTTGGTCCTAATATAGGGATGGGAGAGCCTTGAACATTTTGACATTTCAAGAATATCCAGCAAATCTACACTTGTGCTACTTTTGGGGTACGTATATAGTCATTGAAGGGCAAAGCAAGTGCACATTCTCATCGTTTAATATATTTGCAGCTTCCTGCAAAGTACAAGAACATAATATATTCCATTATTGTATCAATACAAGTCTGCAGTATATTCTTTCCCCCCATTCTTCCTTTCAGGGATCTTGATAACGGTAGGAATAAAAGATGATAATTGATGTTTAATTTTTTTCTGTATTTTCTGAAGGCAGTATACAATTTGGCTTGTAAACTCCATCTCGTCTTGGCCTGCTCATTTATTGCCATACTTTATTCTATCCTATAATCGCAAAAGATTTTCAATTTTTAATTATTTGCAATCATAACACTTGGTTTTGAAAATTGAATACTCTGATCAATTTGTTTATTATGGAAATATAAAAAACCCTCCTTTAAATAATACAATTATGGGGGTGTATTAGATTAGAATTTTAAAAGATTATTTTAACATAAAAAGTCTAGTGGATTTTAAAGATTATGTAGGAATAATATGATTTATTAGATTTATTCACAAGAGATTTTTATGTTAGTTTGAATTTTAATGGATTTATATCATAAGAATTTAAAGGATTTAAAAGGATTCCATAATTTTATAAGATTTGAAAGAATTTTGTAAATTTTTAAAAACACTTTCAAAATTACAAGAGTTAATAAAATAAAAAAAAGAAATGATGAAGCTTGGATAAAACAAAGTAAAACTAATAGTTTTTTTAATCTTTTAATAATTAGATTGATTCTTTATGTCCTCTTATACTAATCTTTCTTGTAATAACATTTTCTTATTTTTACTTTTGGATTTGAACAATAGATTTAAAATTATATGTTGATTTTTTTTATTTTTTTAATTACTATAATTATTTTGTGATAAATCTAATAACATGTTTAAGTGGGGTAGAAGGAAGGGGTGAGGGTGAAAAATTTGTAGGAGAGTTAAGTTATGTGGATGACGAAATTAAGGGTAACAGTCACGAAAGTATTGCATTTAGCATGTGATAAGCATGGTTAGTATAACCAAAACATGATTAACTTTAACACATAAGACAAACATTAATTTAGAAAACAAACAAAAAAGTGCATAGGGGAGGAGAATATTTGACCTTAACACATATATGACATATACATCTTGAAGAATATTAAATAGAGAAAATGATGTGTGATAAGAGAAAAGAAAATCTAGTAACCAATAAAAAAAAAAGTAAAATTTCAAGGTTTGGGTGAGATTGTTTGACAAATGTTTTATATAAAGAGTCTGATTAAATCCATCTAAATTCTTCTTAAAAAGCAATCCATCAAAATTTGTAGAGTTTTTGAATACCAAAAGACTTTTTTATAAGTTATAAAAATTCCTAATTGAATACTATCGGATTTTGTTGCCCTCGTTAAAAAATCATAAAAGTCTTCATTAAATACCACAAGACTTATTTATATCATTTAAAAATCCTGATTGAATATCACGAAATTATTTTATAAAAACTTTTAAAATTCCTTGAAATCCTAATCTAATATACCCCTAAAATAGTTATCATTGCCAAATGTTGGATTTATTGTGCACTTTTCTCCAAAACTCACATGTAATGCTAATGTTATCAATTTGGGCAATTGAAATTTGGTTTCAATGGTTTGTATGGTTATTTCAACAACAAAGTTGGATGTCCATGAAGTTAGTCAAACGGTAAGAAAAAACATAATACAAAGTGATGCAGAATTTATTTGGATCTTTTTTTTAGGTTTAAATATGTTGGAGATCCTTAAAATATATTCGAATTTCACAACTGATTCGTGAAAATTTTTTATTCTCATTGGATCCTTAAAACTTCAAAAGTTTTGTGTGAGATCTCTGCTGTTAATCTTCATTCAAAATGTGATGACGTGTCCGCTAGTTGGACACGTCAACGATACCGTGTGGAGTCATGTCGATGCTTCAATGACATGACATGACACCTGAATTTTTTTATTTTTATATATTTAATAAACTATCTAATATACCTATATAAAAAGAGACTACTAGCATAATTATCAAATTGAGCATTATATATTATTGACATTTGGCAAAAAAATAGGGGCAAAATGGTAAGTGGACTTAAATTCGCTAATTGCATCTCCTTTTTAATAAGTGTAGTCCAATAGTCCTAAATTAAAACTTGCTAATTGCACACCCTTTTTTTTTTATAAGTGTACTCCAATATTTCCAAATTAAAACTTGCTAATTGCACCCCTTTTTGATAAGTAAATTAATATTTTCTTTTAAATCTTAAATACTAATTATATCATTTCTTTCATTCTTCTCACACGTTATCTCTTTAACACGTAGCTAGTCGTACTAGCCAGTTACAAAAATACAAAATCCCAATATTATTTTAATTTTTCCTTTCGAAAAGACTCTAAACCACTAGTGATATAGTGATTCTTTTCTTATTTACTTAATAATTATCTAGAAAAGTGCAGTGATCTCCTTTCATTTCATGTTATGATTTTCATAATCTTCTACTTTTGGTCATTTATATTTCTCAATATTGTTGGTTCTCATCACAATTGGCTTAGTCTAATTATTGACAGGTTTGCACAGGCGTAACAAGAGATGGAGTCTTAAGTGGATCCATTGTTTAAGGTCTAATTTCAACAGATGTGTATTATCAAAAGAAGAAGAAATTATTATTGAACTCCACTTATTTCTTTCTCTTATTAATTTACTTGACAATTGTCTAGAGTGCAGTGGTCTCCTTTCATTTTATGTTATGATTTTCACAATTTTCTCCTTTGGGCCCTTCATATTTCTCAATGTTGTTGGTTCTCAACTCAATTGACTGAGTCTAATTATTAGCAGGTTTGCATAGGCGTGACAAAAGATAAAACCTTAAGTGGATCAATTGCTTATGGTCTGATTCTGACAGAAGTATATGATCACAAGAAGAAAAAATTATTATTGAACATCACTTCTTTGTTTCTCTTATTTTTGCTGCACATCCATTTTGTCATTAATAAACTATACTAGATCTTGCAATTTTGTAAATATCTTTCCAGTCTAGATGATATGTTGTCTTAGCTACCTTTTTAAGAGTTATGTGTGTTCAAATATCTTCCTTATTATCTTCTCTATTTTCTTAACTCTGAAACGTTCTTCTTCTCTGATGTTCTTTGCTTTCTCACCATTTTTCTCTCTTCTCTTACCTTCTTCATTCACTCAATTTATTTTCTCTCTCTTCTAAAAATAAACCAGTGAAATATCTTTTTATTTCTTCGTTAACCATTCAACATCGCAACCCTCGCTAAAGATGTCTTTGCCAGCCACTATGACTACAACTTCTTCATAATTTTTTTCATGATTTATAGTGACCTATAGCAACAAAGGTGAATAATTTTCTTAGTTTCTATTTTCTTGGTTAATTTTGGTTTGACCTAATTACTTTCTTTGATTTTTCTCCTTCATCAAAATTTCTTTAATATTGTGAATATGGACTAAATTTGCTAAAAATGTTTATTTGATATGGCCTATGGGTTAAAGTATTTTGTGGAAAAAGATATTAAATGGGTCTTTATAAGAATAGATGAGAATTGAAGAATTTTTTAAATATTTGATTTTGTTCTAAACTGATTTATTGGTTGCAAATTATGAGTTTGATCAAATGTCAAAATGACATTTTTGGATATGTTTCCTTATTTCTCATTTTACTTCTAAATTTATGACACTTTTGAGACGATTTATCACATGGAAATTTTTCAGTTGATTATGTCAGTTTGGTATTATCTTATAGAGTAGGAAATTTTCACATACAATCTTTGGTTGTTCTTACTTATCTTTTGTTAATATTACTCTTATTTATAATCAATAATTCAATTATATTTGTTTAAAAAAAGTTATTAAATGGAAACTGATGTTTATTGCCGAAATTTAAGTGAAGGGTAAAGGATCAATGAAATGTTCCATTGTGAAATTTGATGCAAGACCTCAATAAAAGTGAGCATTGACACAAACAAAAGTGAATAAAAGTAATCTAGTTGATGATTAAGTAGAAGATGAAGGTTCAAAGTGAAGAAAAGATGCAGGACAAATGAAGAGAAATGAATGTATTACTTTGGTAAATTGAAAGAGAAGACTTAAACAAGTGAGAAGTTTACTAGCAAAGCATATTAATTTTGTACTAAGTTTCAGTTGTTTTATTTAATTTAAGTTCATAATTGAAAGTTGTTTGCTACATATTACAATTCTTGCTTAGATTGAAAATTAGTATTTTTTGTTCCAGGCTAATTTTTTCATTTTTCCTATTCATCATATATTTTTATCTTATAGTGATTATATGAATTGAAATTCTAACAGATTCTTAATCAATCATACATTAGTCATATTCCACTCAAATTATTTAAGTTTTCAATCTTTTTGAAATTGTTGTAACTCATCAGTTACATTTATAGACAATATTCTATTTCTAGGCTGGAATTTTGTAAGATATTAACAAAATTATTAAGGAATACTACATTACAAATTGATCGTTAGGTACCTACAATTATATTACACTACATCTATATACCTATTGTTATTAAATAATTTTTCTTTATTATACATGCAAAAGGAATGCTAACAGACGCAATCGAAGACAAAAGATATTAAGTATAAGAATTTTCTTTCGTGTGTTTACTTATAATTGTCATATCTTTATATTACACACAACAAACATAATTTCTTATTCCTATTATAAATTCATCATTTTCTTCATTTCTAAGATATTTATATATTTACTCATTATAAAAATAGTTTTCCAATTTGAAACGGAGCGAAGCATAGCAAATCGATATATCCCGTGCGAACGCACGGGTTACCAACTAGTTTTACTAAAAAATAAAGTTAAAGTGACAAATCAGATCATTTTCATAGAAGCTTCTCACACACAGGGTTTGGATTAGGGTTAGGTTTAGGGTTAGGTATGAGAGTGAAAACTAGGAAGGGTAAGTGGATTCGCGTTTTGCAAAGGGTGATTTCCAAGACTTTGTCTAGGGGGCACAATTCAATTATGGCTCTGATCAAGGGTGTAGTGGTGAAGGAGCCAGAGTGGATGGTGGTAGCGACAGAGAAGCATAACAAGAATTTGAGCAGTGAAGGGAGTTTAGAGGACGATGATTCGATAGAGAGTCAGAATCTTTAATGGCGCAGGGGAAAGCAGAGGAGGATCATGTTCATGTTGTGGTGTTTGACGAACATGGTTGGGTTTCGTGGGGATCTATGATCGTTTCAATGGACTTGATGCACTTGATTACCTTCTCTCCAACCTTTACACCGTGGTGCATAAGAAGCTTAAAGGGTTGTTACGGGATGTCGCGAGTCTGTGCCTGATTCTCCACGATAAACACAAACTGCAGAAATATACTTTGTTTTTCATTTGCATTGCTATAGTGTCACTTTAGCAAAACATCAAAATATAATGAGTCTGGTTTTAAAGCAACCCCGACATGACCACAACGCACTTGTTCCAACCATGTCTCCTGAAGAGACCCAACAGCCTCTATTATCAGAAGAACAAGAACATACAACCTATGTTTCCTCGGAGAAGGTGGTGGTGGTCGGAATTGATGACCACGACGAGGACTTGGAGGCACCATTGTTCTCATGGCGAAAGTTGTGGCTTTTCACCCAGCCCAAGTTTCTCATGAGTGTTTTCTGCATCACTTTATTTTTTAATAAAATATTTTATTAAATTAAATTAAATATAAAAAAAATCCAAGTGACACATCATCACGTTTGGGACGGAGACTAACGGTACGGATCTACCGTAAAACTTTTGAAGATTCAAGGACTCAACGAGAAGTAAAAAAAAAATTCAGGGATCAATTGTTACAAAATTCAAGTATATTTCAGGCTTCTCCGACATATTTAATCCTTTTTTATAATTAAAGTTTTATTTAAAAAAAAATTATGTTTTTAGCTAATTGAAAGTCCAATGATGAGTTATAAAAACATGCTAGACAAGCACGAATTGTTATATCCATGTTAAGCTTTCGCCATCTACACTCCCTTGTTTATTAAATACACTCTCTGTTTCTATTTCTTGGTAAAAAGCAAATAGAATAGTATGTTCAAGAATGCTTAATCTGCCAACAAGCCTAGAAACATGCTACTAGCATATCACTGTTGCAACTACTTTTTCTCCCTACACAAATTTGGGAAGACATAGCTACAGATTTCGTCATAGGGCCTACGGTCTACCCTCTTTTATTCTTATACAACTATTATAGTGGTCATTGATAGATTAAATATGCACACTTTACTCCCTTCAAGTTTGACTTTACTAGTGCACAAGTGGCAGAGAATTTTAAAATTGCATGGTTTACCTAATAGTCCATTGTGACATATGGGGACTGTTAAGAATATGAAACAAAATTTTATTAAGAGAAATTCAAGTACAAACACTTTTATAGACTACACTTTTTATAAAGATCACTCACACTCATACCCACTCTTACTAAGTATGTTCTCTCAAGCTCACACTTTCTTGTTTCTTCCTTTCTCCTTACTTGTTTCTACTACTCTCACTCACTTCTAACAAATGGCCCTCACCCTTATTTATAGTTGCTTGGTGAGGTTTCTAGAATTATCTTTACATTTCTTTAATTTTCTTTACTTTTCATGTTTCTAGATAGTTCTCTAGATTTCTACATTCATTTTTGTCTTTTAGAAACTCTCTAGATTTATCTTCATGGAGATATTTAGAAAGAAGAAGCCTCTAGAAAGTGTAGACATTCTAGTGAACATGAAGAGTTTTATGGAGCATTCTAGAAAAATCTAGTCATTGCTCTTCAATACTCCCCCTCAATGACTAATCTTTCTCAATGTTGATCTGGTAGTCATACCAAGTTGCTTTCTAAATTCTTGGAGCTTCAAGCCATTTAGTCATTTAGTGAACAAGTCTACAACTTGACCTCCAGTCTTAATATATTTCATTTTAATTCGTCCTTGTAGTACCATTTTTCGAATAAAGTGATAATGTACCTCCATGTGCTTAGTTCTTGCGTGAAACACCGAGTTCTCTGCAAGTCTTATAGTTGAGTGGTTATCACAATGAAGGTTTACCACGTAGTCATCAGGTTGATGTAAGCCTTTCATAAGTTACATTAACCATGTACATTCTTGTTTGCCATTGTTGTAACTCTATACTCTGCTTCTGTAGTTGATAATGACATGGTTGGCTGTCTCTTACTACACCAATACACCAAGACACTGCTCCAAATCCAATGTAGAACACATATCCAATGGTGGAGCACGAGTGTCGTGCTCACCAGCGTAATCAGCATCACAATATCCTTCAACTCCCAGTCCTCATCTTTCTTGTAGAAAATTCCAAGATCAAAAGTTCCTTTCATGTACCTTAGTATGTGTCGTACTGCCTCTAACCCACCAGTTGCCTATTCATTCTTGAATCTTCTAGTTCTTGGCCTTCTTCTCCATGCAGCCAATCGTCGTAGATGTCAACTTGCAGTCGAGCATCCCAAATCTTTGTAACAGATCCTTTACATATTTTTGTTGCCCCAGAAATACTCCTTCATTAGTTCGTTCAACTTCAAGTCCAAGAAAATGTTTTAGCTCTCCTAGTTTCTTCATTTGGAATCGTATTGAGAGATTTGCTCTTATTTGTTGAATCTCCACTTCGTCATCTCCAATGATGATTAAGTCATCCACATAAACTAAGATAACTGCAAGCCTCCCTACTCGAGCTTTCACAAATAAGCTTGAATCGGCTAGTGCCATAGAGTACCCACTTTGGATAAGAAACTCACCTATTTTACCATACCACGCCCTTGGTGCCTGCTTTAATCCATAAAGTGCTTTCTTTAAATTACACACAAAGGTTGGATGATTCTTATTTTCGAAACCTTGAGGCTACTCCATGTATATGTCATGATCTAGCTTTCGATGTAAGAAATCATTTTTCACATCAATCTGCCAAAGTTTCCAAGTTTTGCTACCTGTTAGTGCAATAAGGACACGTACTATGGTGATCTTTGCTATGGGACTAAAAGTTTCATCGTAGTCTATACCATACTTCAGTGAGAATCCTCGAGCCACCAGCTGAGCCTTATATCTTTCAATCGATCCATCAGGTCGAGTCTTCACTTTGTATACCCATTTGCAGGATATTGGTTGTACATATACAGGCCTTGGTACCAACTCCCAAGTCTCATTTTGCTGGGCGCTTGAATCTCCTCATCCATGGCTTTTCTCCATTATTTCATGCATGATACTTCCTGTAACACCCCAGATTATAAGTTACTATTTGGGACGTTTATGTGTGTAATTATGTTGCTTAATTACTTGTTTTATTTTTTATAAGTGTTGTTTGTTATGGTTCTGCCTTGGTATACGTGTTTTATGATGGATGTGCTAAGTCAACTTTGATTGGCTGTGGTTGCTATCCGTACACACATGGTGGACATGTCCTGTCAGCTGAGTGCTTAAGAGCATAAGTGTGCAGAGGAAACGTACTCGTCTCCCTCTTCTTTGCGCTTTCCTCTTGCTTTTCTCCGTTCTCTCTCTAAAACTCACACCCAGAACCCTTTCTCCCTCAACCTTTCTATACCACCTTGAACTCGTCGTCGCTACTACAAAACCCCGATGTAAAGAGGAACTCGTGGTCGGAACAGGAGCTCGATACAACACGTCGTAGGTAAGGGGAGCTTATCATGTTTAATAACGGTTTTAGGTAGCATGGTTGAGGACCAGAGAGTCCGACCAGGATAATGGTTACATGTCCCATGTGTGTGTTATTTTCCAGTAAACTATGCTTGTTGATTGAATGTAATGGGTTACGCCCTGTGTTCATTGGTTGGCTTTTGTGTTGGAGTTAATGACGTTCTGGTGTGGTGTTCTGGAAAAAAAGGAGTTGATGTTGTAAGAACTCCCTGTGCATGTGTGTGTGGAGTTGGCATTTTGATGCTGAAAAGCCCCCAAACACTTTGCAGAAGTGTTCGTGAAGGTACTAAGTACCGGGTAGGGATTGGCCGCATTGTGTATATATGTGTTTGTGATGTCGGCTGCCGAGATGGGTTGGTCGAGTTGTATGTGTATGTGTATGTGTTTGTGATGTTGGCTGCTGAGATGGGTTGGCTGAGTTGTATGTGCATGTGTTGCGATGTCGGCTGCCGAGATGGATTGGCCGAGTTGTATGTGTATGTGCTTGTGATGTCGGCGGCCGAGATAGGTTGGCCGCATTGTATAAATATGTGCTTGTGAAGTCGGCTGTCGGGACGAGTTGGCCGAGTTGTGTATATATATATATATATATATATATATATATATATATATATATATACGTGTAGTGGTTGTGGATGACATATGTGAGTTACGTTGAAGTCAGCCTATGCGATGGCTTAAGATGTTTTGTTCCTTGATAGAGCCATAGTGAGAGGTTAGGAATAAGCATGTGAGATGCCGGGACCGAGTGGTGGATCTTGTAAGGACCATCAGTGCATCAGTGAGCCCGTGTTGGGGTGGCCCTTGTTTGGGGCAGTGTGTATGTAACATGGGAGGGTATGAAGATCCCAACCAGGGCGAGAAGTTCCTGTGCCGGGTCATACGTTGATGGTGCCCATGAGAGACATACTTCATTTGCATGGCGGAAATAGGATGATTGACTGTAATAGTACGAGAAGTACTGGGGAGCCATGTCTGTAGGGAGATCCTTATGACACCCGTTTGGCTGATCACCACGGGGGGTGAGTCCTGTGTACAACAGAGTGACCCCGATGTCAATTACAGCTATCATTTGGACCATGGATTTGGCCTATTTCCGAGATGGTACCACATTGCATGTCGAGAGTTGAGACAGGAGCATGCATCATGCTAGAACATTTTTAAGTCTACTAGTGGAATGTTCTTGGATGTTCGTTTATGTTGGTTGCGTGTTGCTATATTTGGGCTTGTGGTAATGTTATGACGCTTGGGTTATTTTTCCTTGACTGATATTACCTTTTGCCTGCTATTTTATATGATGAACTCACCATTGCTTTGTTGTGCCATGTGGTCTGGTACCTGTGATGACCGCGAACCCGGTTCGTGTGAACAGATGGACAGCAATAGGTGATCCGGGAAGATGACAATAGTTTAGTTAGAATCGCCGAATTGCCGGGATGTTGATGTGACGGATCCCGGGCAGGGGTTATGTTTTGCTAACTATTCCCCTGGTTTTGATAGTTACACTTATATTTTGCTAGTTGCACCCCTGACGTTTAATTCCTTACTTCAATTATAAAACTTTTGTACGTTTTAATTATGGATAATTGTACTTATAATTAAAACATGTTTTGTACATGCAGATTTAAGTATGTAATTGGAATGTTCTATACGTGCTCTGTTTATGTTTATAATCGTCATGTGATTGCGAAAAATTTACCACAGTTTTCTTCAAGAAGGAAAAAAGGGTGTTCTTTTTATCAAAGATTTCGTTAATGTTATGGTTAAGAGTAGAGATATAGTAGCGACGTGGCGGGTCCTTACACTTCCTGGTACAAATTTGGCTCTTGAACTATTTCTTTTTCAATCAATGCTGCATTTGCATACTTAGGATTTGCACTTTTTTTGTCTTGAAGTCCTTAATATTGGTGGTGAATCTCCAATCTCTTCAAATTCTTCAGTTTGACTATCTTTCTTCTTCAGCGATTTGTTGCAATGTTCCAGTTTGCCATGGGCTTTTTACTTTCTCTAGATTCACGGATCGATCTTCTTTAAGTTCTTCTTGGGATTCTGCTCCTTGTTGTAAATTTTCTTCAACTTCTTGAACATGTGGTAACACAACCTTTTTTGTCAACCACCAAGATGATACTTCATCGAACACGACATTCCTTGAAGTGTAACACCTTCCTGTTGTAGGATCGCAACACTTCCATCTTTTTCTTTCGTTATCATAGCCCACAAATATGCATCATATTGCCTTTTTATCGAACTTTGTTCTTATTTGGTTTGGTACGAAGATGTAACAAACACAACCAAAAACTTAAAAATGGCTTATCATGGGCTTGACATTCCACAACTTCTCATAAGGTGAAACAAACTCAAGCCTTGCTTGAGGTAGTCTGTTAATAATATGTGTTGTCGTCTTCATACACTCAGCCCAAAATCAAGGTGGCATATTCTTGGAATGCAGCATGCTTCTGCATATCTCCACCAAGTGGCGATTCTTCCTTTTTGCAAACTCCATTTTGTTGGGGTGTATTCGGACATGAGAATTGTCGTCGTATCTTACAGTTATGTAAGTACTTAGTGAATTCTTTTGATGTGTACTCTCCCCCATTATCCGTACGAAGACTTCTTATATTTCTTCCTATCTCTTTTTCTACCTTCCCTTTGAAATTCTTAAACTTGAAAGATACTTCAGATTTTTCTTTTATAAAGTCAAGCCACACGTACCTCGAAAAGTCATCAATGAAGGTAATCATGTACTTGAAACCTCTTATAGATGGTTGTTTGATGGGCTTAAATACGCTTAGTGGATTAGGTCAAGTGGCTCCTTCGCTCTATGTTGCGACTCCTTGTATGGTAGTTGATGTGCTTTCCCGTATTGGCATCCAGCACACACCGTATCTTTGTGAACTTCTAATAGAGGAAGACCTTTCAACATTGTCTTCTTCATCATCACCTTAAGTTTGTGATAACTTACATGTCTGAGTCATGCATACCACAAGTCAATTGTTTCATTCCTCCTTGTCTTGTCTACGTATGTCGTCTAAGCTGACATTACGTAAACAGACTTTAATCGCCTCCCTTATTACTTACTGTAACATGTGCTGACTCCTCCCCTGGTTCTACAACACAAGAAGCAAAAAGCTCCATGGGTTCTTCCACGACAAATGATGCTTGTAGATCCCATTCTTCACTGTTATTATCATTTTGGGTGGAGGTTACAGCATTACCTCCTCTTTCTTTGACCAACAATCTCGTGCAAAGTGTCATTTCTTACCATAATTGTAGTACTGATTATTTCGATGATAATCTTTCTTCTGACCAGCATCTTGTCCTTGTCGAGCTCTCCCTTATTGTGAGCCTCTTCAATCTTGTCTTTGTTTATCTCCTCCTCCTTGATATTTATGGTCTCTTTTTGGTTTCGATCGATCAACATTTCCTCCCTTGAATTCTCTTCTCTTGCTAAATAGGGCTTAGACATTTGTTTGTCTAATGCTTCTTGATTGGTTAGTAAGTTTTCCAACTCTGTAAGAGTTGGCTCTTTGGCCCATCCATGGGTTGCCGTAATAATTCCACTATATTCCGACCTTAGCCCATGAATAATTATTCTCCTCACGCGTGCCTCCGATATTGCATTTTCAGGATCTAACTTTGAAATTTCTTCACAAATAAATTTAATTTTGGAAAAATATTGACTTACTATTTTGTCCTGCTGTGTGGTTGATAGAAGTTCATTCTCCAAGCAATGTAGCTTCGCATCACTCTTGCGTGCGAACAATGCCGACAAGGTGTCCCATGCCTGTTTTGGAGACTCTACACTTTTAATGTGATGCAACAACTCATCCCCAACTGTTACTGCTAGAACATACATTGCTTTGCCAACTTTCAGCTTCCACCTTCTCAATTCGTTCGCCTCCATGGGTGCTATGGTCATTTCGCCATTTACTATGTCCCATAGATCCTGACCCTGCAGGTAGCACTTCACGCGGACACTCAAATTATTATAGTTGTTGTTGTTGAGTTTCTCAATTCCACTAGTTGAGTTGAAAATATCTGTCATCTTCACTTGGTGATGCCTCGCACTCTTCCAAGTAAGTTTGATCCCAGATCAAATAGATACACAATCCTACATTGTGAAATTGCAGAATTTCTGTATAGTGAGCCCCGATCACTAGCCTCCTCAAGTGTAACTTGGCCCCAGGCAAATAGCTCTGATATCACTTGTTGAGAATATGAAATAAAATTTTATTAAGAGAAGCTCAAGTACAAACACATTTACAGACTACACTTTTTACAAAAATCACTCACACTCACACCCACACCCACTCCTACTAAGTATGTTCTCTCAAGCTCACACTCTCTTTTTTCTTCCTTTCTCCTTACTTGTTTCTACTACTCTCACTTACTTCTAACAAATGGTCATCACCCCTATTTATGGTTGCTTGGTGAGGTTTCTAGAATTCTCTTTATAGTTCTTTAATTTTCTTTACTTTTCATGGTTTCTAGATAGTTCTCTAGATTTCTCCATTCATTTTTGTCTTTTATAAACTCTCTAGATTTTTCTTCATGGAGATATGTAGAAAGAAGAAGTCTCTAGAAAGTGTAGACATTTTTAGTGAACATGGAGAATTTTATGGAGCATTCTAGAAAAATCTAGTCATTACTCTTCAATAGGGACAAGGTATACACCAACCACTTTTGGCAACACTTATTTAAGTTGAAGGGCACTAAATTGGCTGAGTTCTGCATACTACCCACCAACAGATAAGCAATCAAAGGCTTTGAACAAGTGCCTTGATATGTACGTACGACGGTGTTTCATAGGTGACAACCCCAAGTCTTGGAGCAATCTATTGGCCTGGGTAGAATCTATAGGATTAACGTAATGGTGTAAGGTCCTGTTATGTTTACATGTGGGAAGACAATCTATTTAGTGGGAGAACTATATTTGATTACTACCGTGTGTAAAATTTTCTTGGGTTAGTGACAGTCATGCATAGTAAGTAGGATTTATCCTAATCCACTCAGATTAGGAGACACTTGTGACCTGTAACACAACCAAAAATACACCAAAAATGGGAAAAGCTTAAAAGGATTATTAGCTTATTACAAGACTAGCGCATGGCACAAAGTAAGCCACTTGGTGATTGCCGGAAGCATATAGCATTATATGAAGCCTCTTCTTGACTCTAGATTTGTCAACATTCCTTAGTTTTCTTTGACCCCATGAAACACAAGAGAAATGGAAGCAACATGGGCCACAACAATTCTGGTACTGATAATAACACTAGCTCTGATATTCGTATAGAAGATATTGAACTGGTTATGGCTCATGCAAAGAGACTTGAAAGGCTTCTTAGAGATCAAGACCTTCAAGGGAATCCTACACTTGTTAGGGACTCGAAGGAGGTTATCAAGATGCGAAAGGAAGCCTTATCCAAACCCATGAATCTTTTCTCTCATGACATAGTGCCACGTGTGTTTTCCTATGCTCAACACAGTGTCAACAAACACGGTATATGTTTATGATTATGAATTTCTACTCTCCTCTTTTTGTAATTACTATCTAGTTGCCTCTTTGGGTTTGTTTTGTTTGTTTTATTTCATCCAAGTAATGTTTAATACTTTAATTGGCTTTGTTTCGAAAATACTGATTTAAATTTTAGAAATCAACAAGGAAAATGCATGTGAGAAATCCTGTTTTAATTTTTTGTAAGATTTGTGTTTTCTTCGCCAGCGATGTCGGGCAACAGATATGGGGTTTAGGTTCCTGTGGTAAAGATCCAAGAAGCACACTCTTCACTCCTTCATTAGAGTTGACTCGTGACCATCGCAGGAGTCAGTGTGGCGACAACGTTGATGTTGTTGAGAAAAATCTGATTATCTATATCTAATAATCCAATATAATGACTATGCATCTCGGCATGTTTCAAATTCAACAAAACACATATTTTGACAATAATTACAATATGCTTGATGTCACCAAGAAAAAAACATATTCACTTTTAGAAGAAAAACTTAAATTATATATATATATATATATATATATATATATATATATATATATATATCTGGATTATTAATGTCTTATTCATAAAAGTTCTATAATCAAGAACAACTTAAATTAAAATTATAAGAGATATATTGTTTTTCATTTCATAATATCTATTATGATAACAATACTTTATTATTGGAATTAGCATTGATTACATGATGTATTGGATCTTAGGCATACACAATTATTCTCAACAATCCCCCACTTGCCTAGATCCAATTACTCATGTACTTCATACCTATTTCCCACTTGTACTTGTCAAACTCCTTCATGCCAAGTGCCTTGGTGAATGGATTTGTTGCATTCTCCTTTAAATCAACCTTTTCAATCTTAACGTTCCCACGTTCAATGATCTCTCTAATCAAGTGATACCTTCGTAAAAATGTTTGGACTTTTGGTGTGATTTTGGTTCTTTTGCTTTAGCAATAGCTCCAGTATTGTCACACAATAAAGGAACCGGTCCTCTTTTTTAAGGAACCACACCAAGTTCAGAGATGAACCTTTTCATCCAAACAGCTTCCTTAACTCTCTCATTTGTTGCTATATACTCTGCCTCAATCACTAAATATGTCACTTTAGGTTGCTTGGAACTTTTCCAACTTACTGCACCACCATTTAAGGTGAAAATACAACCTGAAACAAATTTGCTATCATCTTTATCTAATGCAAAGCTTGCATCAGTATAACCCTTTAATGTTAATTTAGAATCTCCAGAAACGAGGATCTGGTCTTTAGTTTTTCTCAAGTACTTAAGAATGGTCTTAACTACTTTCCAATGTTCCTCACCAGGGTTTGCTTGATATTGACTAGCTACAAATCATGGTAGACATGATAGCTCCCACTATGATGCTCTAGTCATGTGTTCTCTCTCTTCGTGAGTTTTAGGACAATCCTCTTTACTAAGAGTAACTCCAGTTCCAATTGGCAAATAGCCTCTTCTTGGAGTTTTCCATGTTACACCATTTTAGGAAGGTATCAATGTACATAAATTGGGAGAGTCCAAGCAACCCTTTAGATATAAATCTTTATTCCTAAAATATAGGTTGTCTCTCCTAAATCCTTCATGGAGAACTGTTTTGATAGCTAAATCTTTGTACTTTGCATTTCTAGTATATCATTTCCAATGAGTAATATGTGAACCAAATGTGATATCTTTGTACTTTACATTTTTGGTAGCCAAGTCATTATATTGGATTATTAGATGTGTGATATCTCTTATTTTTAGAATATGTTTGGGAATAAAGTCTGATCCAAATGTGAACCACCTTATGTGTGTGCTCTTCTTTTTGTTACAAAACCTTGTATTGACTTCATTGTGAATAATCAAAAAGCTTTGTTTTTTATTAAATTCTACTACAATGGTTTCGAATTTTTTTGGAGATTGAAATTATATATGCATATATTGTGATATAAGCTTGCTGAAATATCTTTGACTTGATTTGTTAAATTTGAAACCTATATTCAATTGCTGGATTATGCTTAATGAGTTTTGTATATTTGACATGTGAAACAATATTCTTATATATACTTTAGATTATTATTATTATATTATATCTTGTATAATATATGGTGATTGCAATGAAAGTAAAAATAATATATCATGATCACCGTGTGATATTGGATTTGGTGTACATTTGATGTATTGACATATATATTTGTTTATTATATATTGGATATATAATAGTAGATGAATTTTCACTTACACGTATTGAAATGTTATATAAATATAGATTAAATATGTGAATTATAAAATGTTAATGTAATCTTTATTAGATGTAACTTGTTTTCAATTGCTTTGACGATGACAACTACTGTCTTCAACAATTGCTATATAAATTGATGACTTTGGTATATATAATTGAGTATATCAAATATTGAAATCATGAAAACATATCTGATTGCATGTTAATAAGTTAATTCATTAAGTGAAATTATATTTTGTATAACTTATAGAATGATTAGGTTCGACATTTTTTCATTGTGAAATTGTTCACAAAATATACATTTATATATTGTAATATATTTATTTAGATGTTTAGAAATTCTGAAATTAATTTCTCACGTATGTTTTTTTTTACGTGAATATATATTATATACATATATCTAGAAAGATATTTAAATTGATCTATAATTCATTGTTGGTATTGATTTGTGAAATATCACATATTGATATGTATCAATTTTTGATTGGTGATTTCTTTTTATAATTTTTATTATTATATTGAAAATAATATATGAATTTTTTATTATATTATTATATACATATAATATATATCGGATATATTATATGATTGCAATATATAGAGATATATTGTAGTATATAATTTATAAGATTGTACCAAGGTTTTGATTATTATGATAAAAATTAATATATGATAATATATCGACAGTATGATATATCCTTCTGATTATATATTTTTGCATGAAAATATTTGATGTTTAATTTATTGATTGACTTGTTATATTATATTAATAATATATGCAAAAGTTTTATTATATTATTATACAATATATACATATAATATACATTGGATATATTATATGATTACAATATATAGAGATATATTGTGGTATATAATATATAAGATTGTACCAAGTTTTATTCATTCTATTCCAAACAACTAATATAGAAATAAGATTTTGAATTAAAATGATTTAATTCAAGTTGTATCTTGTCAATGACTATAAAAATCTTATTTTATAAGCAAAATATTGTTTCTTCACATGTTGTTTATAGTCTTTGTGGCAATACATATTTATATGGTGATATGTGTTTTATTATATGATATTATATTATCCAATTTATTTTATATACTAAATTGTTTAATTACAAGGAACGACTTGAATATAAGGGAACTAGTGCTTTTAAAATTAAATTAAAGCATATGATACAAATTGTTTTAATTTATTTTATTACAAGGAAGGACTTGACAACAAAGAGATATGGTAGCTTAAAATAAAAGGATGTGATGCAAGCTATTTATTTAATTGATAATAAGAAATGACTTGACACCTAGAGGACTTATAATTAATTATTATATCATGTGATGTATATTTAAAATTAATTTATATTGAATGTCTGGAAACACAAGTATCAAATTATTTTGTAGATACTAATAAGATTGACTTGAGAACCAGATACTTATTTGGTATGATTATTTTTTAAAGTGTATGTGATAATCATGTTTTAGAAAAAATAAATGTGATATGTTCTGTCGTAGAATATGTTTGAGAATCCACTAAGAATTGTTCTCATGCATACATTACTAGAAAATACGCTTTTAACATCGGTTATTTTGGCCTTTCCACATCGGTTTTTAACCAATGTTGAAACTGCCAACGCTAAAAGTCTAAACATTAACATTTGTTTTCAAAATTTGATGTTAACAAAAGCATACAACATCAGTTTTTACAAAAAAACTGATGTCAACAAATAAGAAAAAAAGGAAAAAAGTGTTAAAATATGATAATTCAACATCGGTTTTTAGTAAAAATCGATGTTAATTTGTGTAACAACATCGGTTTTTACTAAAAATCGACGTTGTTGCATGTGCTCATCACAATCGATTTTAAGTAAAAATTGATGTTGTTTTATCACAACAACATCAGTTTTCAGTAAAAATCGATGTTGTTTTTTTAATTTTTTTAAATATGCTTTCTGTTTTATTAATTTAACCCAATTTTAACCTACAAATTTTAAAAATAGACTAGATAGTTTCAAATTTCAACACAAAGTAACATCATATGTGAATAATAAGTAAATTCAATAGTTTCAATATACATAAAATGATTGTAATTTTAAACCATACAATTGTTTTTCTAAAAATTCTCCTAATAAGCTAATGATTGTAATTGTTTTACTAAATATTCTCCATGCATGAAAGCCTCACTTTTTCATTCAAGGTGTAGCCCTATCCCATTCAGGAAGACATATTTTTATAGTATATTCATATGTACAGGTTGAGGTTTTTTACTAAAATTTGATGAAATTTCGGCAGCATTTCGCTTTGATTTCCAAGTACACGACATGAAAGCGAGAATATGAGTTCCACCACAGTCAAGTATGCATCCGGAGAACAAAGTGAAATGCATTGTACCGAAATTTCATCAAATTTAAGAAAAGAAACTCAACTTATACATATGAATATACTATAAAAATATTAGTCTTCCCAAACTGTCCAAACGAGCAATTCAAGAATTAATACAATGATTAATCCAAACTGTCCGGAATAATCACCGTATTGAATCTCAAATGGGAAACTAAGGTTCACTCATAATGAACATTAAATGTCTAGAAAAAGCAAGATGCATGAATGACAAACAAAAATTTATAAAAGCAGTCGTAAGACAAATTGTACAATAAAAATATGAAAGACATTTGTACCTGTAATGATGATCTATGTCAAATCTCCAACAATGAATGTCGTGATGACCAGGAAAACGGGAAAAGGGAAAAGTGCCTACAACCTACAATGAACATAGAACATTAAAGAGATAGTGGACAATCACATAACGTTTTTAAAGCTAAGAACTAATTCTTTAAGAGATAAAAAGAACTTTAACAAACTCACTATAGGTTCTTTATATAATAACTTTAACAACTTTAACATGTGAGATCTATAAATAAGGAATCAGACCCATCAAATAGGGAGTAGTACACTCATAGATTACACCCAATATAAATAATTATTAGAAAATGTATTGCCAACATTTCTCGTCTTCCAAGTTGTGTTGGCAGTAGGGCAAACTAACAAAAGACCGCACTGATAAAAACATAAGCATAACTGCAAAAAATTCAAATAATTCTACAAAATTACAACTATTACATCACATCCAACCTCCTAGTGAGCCTTTGCAAAATCCAATTTTTTGAGGAATGGTATGACCAAGTCTTACTTTCTCTCTAAAAGTAGAGTAGAAGACAACTTTACAAGAATCCAACCTAAAACCCATTTTCCAAGTTGCAATAACTATTCCATCTTTCCCACCTAGTTCTTCATTTAGAACTAGTGTATTCTCATTAAAAGGAAATACAAATGCATATAAACCACATATCAAAGAAAGAAAGGGTATGAAAGAGAAGCAAATAAGTCATTTTCCTTAGTTTGCCCTACTTAAGTCATTTTCCAAAAAATCTCTTTTAGAAGTTTTTCATACAATTTTTTCAATTTTTAAAAATAATCAGAAGTTTACAGGAATCTAAAAGTGATTAAAGTCAGAAACTATTTTGAATAATTTCTCATAAAATCAATTGTTTTCAAAAAATGACTTTTACGTGCTAAATAAACAAATTAGTTTTTGTTTTTTAATAAAACAAATATCTAAAACACTACTACTATATTATTTTAAATCAAAATCATTTTTAAATTTTTAAGAAACTGGTTCTTAATTTCTGATTTACTATAAATGAAAGTGGAGTACATTTATATTGTAGGATGAGCTAGGGGGGACGCCAAGAGCATTCATATGGTACAGTTCTTATCACTCACTTATTTAGTCAAACTTTATTTTCTTCTTCTTTGCCTCTAAGAATCAAACAGTTCTGCTTATATCAATGCTACCAGTCTTCCTATAATTTATATCAGTGCAATCAGCCTCTATCTATGATGCACTTTTTCCCACTCTAGTATCAAGTATTTATTAACAGGGAGGGTTTGTGCAGCTGAAATGGGTGAGCAGTTTGATAATAATTGAAAGTGAAGGAAGGATTTGTGTGTGCAAAGAGAAGCTGTTGTTCAATCAAGGCATGGCAACGGGGCAATTAGGCTCTCTTTACTCCCCTTCACTAAGGTAAGACAAGTTCATATTAAATGGGGTAGGTTTAAAATTTTTAAAACTCAATTTCATATCTATCAGATTTTATAAGGTCAGAAGAAACTCAGTTATGGACATAGTGATAATCTTAATTACGAACACAAGTCAACACATATTGATGCCCTCAAATTGCATAATTAATGAGAAAGAAATTCAAAACCTTGGAGATGGTAAGGGCAGGGCTCCACTATTCCTTTAGGATATCAAGACAAATGCTTCCATTGCTATTAATGTTTGGATGAAACATCTTAGTCCTAAATGCAACCTGGTTGAAAAGGTGATGATAAATAATAGAGCATTTAAATATATGTCATCCAAACACATAACTAGCTTATTCAAACCGACCTTAATTAAGCAAAAAAAAAATATCAATTAACAAAATGAAAAGTTTCATATAGATATTTTATCAAGCACTTAGTGGGCAAGAAGAACGAAATTACATATTTATTACACATTCAACCCATACATTACCTTCAAATGCTAATGCAAACACAGAGACAATTGCGACATGTTAAGACAGGTGCAAGAAAACTACTAACCTGGGATAGAGACGCGAGGCCAGATTTCAATTTACGAGGACCGCTTCAAGTGTGAGCGACAGTGAAGTAGCAGGTGGAAGATGGCGACAAAGATGAATGAGCATCAGAGAGAGCACGAACCACGTATAGCAGCTGCAATGGAAGATGGTATAATGACCCTGTGATAATCCGGGTTGTCACATAAGGGGATGTATTTTGGAACTCGGATAAGAGAGGGGTGTAGAAAGCATCTCTTCTAAACCAGGTTCGTGTGACCGGGTTGTCACATAAGGGGGTGTATATTAGAACTTGGATAGAGAGGGGTGTGTGGATAGCACCTTTTCAAATTCGGGATTGTGGTATATGTTAGTACTGATAAGAAGATCGGGTTAGCGCATGATCGGGTTATCGCCACGGAAGTAGCGTTTATACGTAGCACTTTTGGGGAAAAGCGTTGTTGTATAGTAAGGAACTCAGACAAGGAAGGGAAGAGTGACCAGGTAACTATCTCGGCAGAGCTGATATATCTCACCCCGGTTAGAGATTATATTTTATTGCAGGTGATAGCCACAGAGCGGAGGACGAGGTCCAGGGTAAGAAACTCGAGTAGGGGATGTTCAGTAGATCTCAATCGATAGGCCGGGTAGGCCGAGGCCCAGTTGGCTGATAATTGAGGATCCTGGACAAAAGGATGAGGCCGGATTCTAGGAAGCGGATTTTTGGAAGGCGGTCCTTTTGCAAGTCTTTTGACTCAATTTTGTGGAGTTTTGTAACCCGGTATGGGTTTGTTTTGTGTTATATACCTTTTGTAAACAGAACCCTGGTGTCAGGATGTATATTAAACTCCATTTTTTTAATTGTGTTGCATGACGTAAGATTATGTCTTCTTTTTTTTTTAATGCTTCCGTGTTTACTTAATTTACGTTAAGTACTTGCTGCGCTTAAGACCATATTATAATGTTAATGAACCGGATGCATACAAGGTCGTTACAGATGGCGACAGTGAGAGCTGAAGTTTCTGCAAAATATGTGTGCGAGAGTGAAGGGTAAGTGTTTAATTTGGGGGCCAGATGTCGTTTATAATAAAGACAACAACATCAGTTTTTATTGAAAAACCGATGTTAACATTTATAGTTAACATCGGTTTTTAAGTATTTAAAAAAATGATGTTAACGTGTTCATGTTAGCATCAATTTTTATGAAAACTAATATTAACCATGTCCTGTTAATTACGAAATTGCCACTGCATTTTCGTTAACATCGATTTTCTAAAAAACCGATGTTAACTTAACGATGTTAAATCTAATATTTCTAGTAGTGATAAGATGCTTAATATGCTAATTGACTATGAGAATCAAGTTACCTATGATCTTCTAGTGAGTTTATGTGCATATACACTTTAGAAGAAATAATTTACTTGCTAGATAAAATTCCTACAAAATCAATATCTATAACTTCATATGTGATATGGAAAGGGTTAAAATGAATCTCAAACACAACAAGGTTTGGGATTGTCCCACTTACATTAAGAAATTGCAAATAGCCAAACTTGAGGCAAGGTCTAAGAAATGTAGATTCATTGGATATCCCAAAGGTATTATGGGATATTGTTTACACCAACCTTTTAACCATAAAGTGTTTGTGGCAAGACGAGTAACCTTTCTGAAAAGGAAACTTCATGTAGAAGCTACTTATGAAAAAATAATTAAACTTGATGAAGCTCAAGTTTCCAATGAAATAACAAATCATGAACATGGGATGGACATTGAAAGACCCCCCTTTGATGTTTTGAAGTTAACAAAAAGGTTATCACCTCCAATGATTGTGGCTCAAGAACTAGTTGTTGTCAAGGAACAAGTTAATGAAGCAATCTTTGGACAAGCTTAAAATGTAATACAAGAGCCTATTAAAATATACTCGAGTGCACCGTGCACTTGATAGATTAAACTTGATGTTGCAAGATGACACATCCAATGAGGTTTATCATGATGATGATGATCCCATAAGCTATGAAGAGGCTATACGAAACTTGGATTGTAAGAAATGACAAGAAGCTATGGAATCCAAGATGGAATCAATGAAGATCAACAAAGTATGGACTTTAGTTGAAGCTTCAAAGGATATAAAACCAATTGGTTGTAAATGGATTTACAAGAAAAGATTGGAGCAGATGGAAAGGTCGAGACCTACAAAGCTTGTCTTGTTGCTAAGGGATATCGTCAAAAGAAAGGTATAGATTATGACAAAACCTTTTCTCCCGTGGCAATGCTCAAATCAATTCGAATTCTTTTTGCTATAGCAACATACTATGATTATGAAATATGAAAAAAAAGTGAAAACAACTTTCCTTAAAGGTGAGCTAAAATAGGATGTGTATGCGACACAACCCAAGGGATTCACATCCTTGTCTGATCATAATAAAGTTTGCAAGTTGCAACAATCCATTTATGGATTGAAACAAGCTTCCAGAAGTTGGACCATTCACTTTAACAAAGCAATTGAAAATTTAGATTTTGTTAGATGTGAGGAAAAACCTTGTGTGTACAAAAAGGTTAGTGGGAGTGTAATCATCTTCTTAGTGTTATATGTGGATGACATATTACTCATTGGAATTGATATACCAGCAATGCAAAGTACAAAGATTTGGCTATGAGAACAATTCTCCATGAAAGATTTAGGAGAGGCAACCAATATACTAGGAATAAAGATTTACATCTAAAAGGTTGCTTAAACTCTTCCAATCTATGTACATTAATACCATCCTAAAAATGTATAACATGAAAACTTCAAATGAGGCTATTTGCCAATTGGAATTGAAGTTACTCTTAGTAGGGAGGATTGTCCTAAAACTCATGAAGAGAGAGAACACATGACTAGAGTACCATATGCCAGTAGAGTGGGAGTTATCTTATATACCATGATTTGTACACATTCTGATGTTTCTTATGCATTAATTGTAGCTAGTCAATATCAAGCAAACCTTGGTGAGGAACATTGAAAAGTAGTTAAGACTATTCTTAAGTACTTGAGAAGAACTAAAGACCAGTTCCTCCTTTATGGAGATTCTGAATTAAAAGTAAAGGGTGATACTGATGCAAGCTTTGCATAAGATAAATATGATAACAATTTTTTTAGGTTGTTTTTTCACCTTAAATGGTGGTGCAATAAGTTGGAAAAGTTCCAAGCAAGCTACGGTGGTAGATTCAGCGACTGAGGCATAGTTATAGTAGCAAGTGAGGCCTCTAAGGAAGCTGTTTGGATGAAAAAGTTCATCTCTAAAGTTGGTGGTTCCACTACTGTGTGACAATACTGGAGCTATTGCTCAAGCAAAAGAACCAAGACCACACCAAAAGTCCAAACATATTATACTCAGGTATCACTTGATTAGAGAGATCATTGAACATGGGGACGTTAAGATTGAAAAGGTAGATGGATAGGAGAATGCAACATATCCATTCACCAAGGCACTTGGCATAAAGGAGTTTGACAAGCCCAAGTAAGGAGTAGGGATGAAGTACACAAGTAATTGGCTCTAGCCAATTGGGAGATGGTTGAGAACAATTGTATATGCCTAATCCAATATATCATATAATCAATTCTAATTCCAATAATAAAGTGTTATTATTTCTTTATCATTTTTTATACTATTTGATAAAAATAGTTGGCTTGATAAGGTTCTTGATTAAAATTAAAGATTTGTTATCATAATAGAAATTATTAAAATGAGAAACAAGTCTCTTATAATTTAAATTTAAATTGTTCTTGATCATATGATTATTATGAATAAGACCTTAATAATCCAGATAGATCGATATATGTGTGTGTGTGTGTGTGTGTGTGTGATAGTATTCATTGGATGAATATGAATAGATCTCATTTATAGATTTACATATATTGATTATGTATAGGAATGCGATCATTGAACTGGCTCTTAGATATGACAATTTAATGAATGAAGAAATGAGTTTTCTTAAGTCATTCACGAGATAAATTTATTAATTTATTTGAGTTTGAGATAAATACCATACTCTAGAGTTAATTCAGAGCTATAAATGATGGAATAAAATGTTACATTATTTTTCTATTTGGTTTTTGTAAGTAATAAATATTACTTCATGCTATCTAGATGTCGAATAGGGTTACTAGATGTCTACCTTGATTAATATATTAATTTGATTAATATATTACTGACTTAGTTTTCAACCTGGGTTACACACAAACGAGTGTTTTAATCTTTGTTAATTTTTTTTAATATTTGATGATTAATTAAATTTGAGAATTTATTATAATCAATTAATTAATTAATTTTCTAAGTGAAATATTATTATATTTTTTACTAGCACTGAAAATATAAATAATATAAACATAATTGAAATGTTTTGGCGAAAGACAAAAATTGATATGTGTTGATCATTTTATGCGTCAACAAGTTGTTAAGAAATGTGAAGGACTTCAAGTTTACGTTTAGAAACCGAAAGCACAAGTCAAGTGTTGAGCTTGGTCAAATTTAGTTTCAATATTTAAATATGCTAATAGCTATAGAAGCAAAAAAAAATGTTTTAAATTTAAATATGCTAATAGCTAGTAGATAGAAACAAAAAATAATTTTGTTTTTAAATTTAAATATGTTAATAGTTAGCAAATAGAAACAAAAAATAGATTTTGTTTGAAATTTATTCTAATAGCTAGTAGATAGAAACAAAAAGGGATTTTGTTTCTAAATTTAAATATCCTAATAGCTAGCCGATAAAAAAAAACATATTGATTTAAAATTTTAAATAGCTATTAGATAGAAACAATAAAGATGCACTATGAGTTTTTTTGGTTTGTTAGGAAATTTTTTTTTCTAATGTACTATAAGAAGGGCCTTAGACTGCACATTGAAAGACACATAATTACCACTTCTCCTCTTATTCTCTTAGAGCACCAATATTTTAAGTTTATGTTTTGTTTAGCTTTGTCAAAGCTGTTGACAAATATATGTTAGTCTCAATGTGGATACACGTAGAATCTTTGCACTATTGAAGAAATTTTTTTTTTGCTTCAAGAATGTGTATTAGGGTACACAAATATATTTTTCTCTATTTATTATTGTATATTTTGAATGCAAAATAGATCCTAATTTTTTCCTGCAAGTGTTGGAAACACTTATATTCAATTATCAGATGAAATGTGGGTGGGTGGGTGGGGTGGAGGATTTTGCTGGCGTGAGTGGGTGGAGGTCACTATGTTTGCGAGGTGCAAGTCAAGGATGCGGTGTTGGTGAGATTAGTTTGTTACAATTAATCTGTGCCTTTCATTTTTCCAAGTTTATATCCAACAGTTGAAAATATTTTTGCACGATGCAGGATCTATTCAATTGAGGCACACTAGAAGTCGTCTCCTCTCTTTCCTTTTGAGTTTACGAAGTAGCTTTTGTCCCAGTTATAAACAAAAGAGCTTTCGTCACACAGACCCCACTTTTTTTTACAAAGGCATCTCTCATAATAATTTGAGATAAGATCTTAATCGAATTACAAAAACTAGTTAGAACATCTTTAGTAATGAATCTTATTTTGAAATCTTGGAGCACTTTATATAGTGGGTCCTATAGTGTCACATGTACTCCAAGATTTCTCTTTCTTTTTGTTCTAATGGTAGATTCTAATTTGGGATCTTGAATTTTATTTTAGGATCCCACAATAGATTCCACTTAAATATATTTTATGATTTATTTTTAAATTAAATAACTAATTAAAAATAACATTTTTAAAATAGACAATGTTAATAATTAAAATTGTTATTTATGAATTAAATTTAAATCGATGAAACATACATAACATTCGAAAGCAACAAAATACAAAACATTGACATTCCACAAGAATAATTGAATTTCATCATTGTTGTCCCTGAAACGTGCCCAAATATGTTCCACCAAGTTTGCTTGAAGCTGTTGATGAATTCCTCTTGTATACATAATTGTCTTGTTTGTAGGTATGTAGAAAAGTTAGGAGGAGGACCCGAAGATATGTCAACATTTTAAATATTTTTGTCTATTTGATCATAATCAACATTAACATTATCATTCTATGTATCTCGTTCATCTTCAACAATCATGCTTTGCAATATAATGCATGTCAATATAATATTATACATTGTATCAATGTGTCAATTATGCGATGGATCACATATTATTTCAAATTGAGATTTTAGCACACCAAATGCTCTCTCCACATCATTTATTGCCGATTCTTGACATTTTCCAAATAACTTCTTTTTTCTCCTTATGGCATGGGGATGGTCTTCACAAAAGTGGCTTAATCAGTATAAATGTTATCTGCAAGATAGTATCTCATATTATATGAGGTTCCATTAATTATAAATTGCACTATAGGAACTTAACCTTGCAAAACATCATTAAAAACAAACGATTGATTTAACACATTAATGTCATTGTTTGAACTTGCAACTCCATTATATGCATGCCAAATCCACAAGTTTTGTGATGCAATGACTTCAAGTATTCCTATGTGCTTGTGATGATCACCTCTACAATATTAGCATTTCCATGTAACTAGACTATTTTTTTATCCCCAATGCATGCAACTGATAGAACCCAACATACTTGGAAACCCACATGCCTCTCCAATTTGTAGTAGGCAATTGATGTCATTGTTGTATGGCCTTCTCAAGTACTTATCCTCAAATATCTCATTGACATCCTTCACAAAATTTACTAAGCATTGAATTGAAATTCATTCAAAAATTCAAATGTACTTATTGACACTATCAGCAGGTGATCTGTATGCTAATATATGAATTGTTGCAGTGCAATTTTTCAATGGTGAAAGCCCCTTTCTACCAGCTGCATCAAATCTCATTCAAAAATATAGATCATGATTATTAAGAGCATTTATACTTCAAAGGAACAACTACTTATGCATTTGGAACCTTCATCGAAATTACCTCTTTGTGTATACATCATTTTCAAAGAAGTAATCATTCAACAAGTGACTATGTCCGCCTTCACGATAGCGATTATGGCCTTTTGTTCGCCTCAGCCGATTACTATTCTCTGCTTGTTGCTCCTTGTGTAAGTACCTCATGATTTCTTCTTCAATGTTGTCTTCAAGTATTTCATCAATAATTTCTCTCCAAAGTCTACCGAAGTCACAATTTTGATCCATTTTAAAAGTGAGTGGAGATAGAAAAAAATAAAGAAGATTGCAAAGTTTGTAGAATGTGCATGACTATAAGAAACTTGAGCAATTAAATAACATAATTTCCAATGGCTAGTTTTGTAAGTGTTACTTATATAACGGTTAATAATGACTACTTTTAAAACGGTTAATTTTATAACGACCACTTTTATAATGGATAGTTACATAATTAAAAATTAATAATTGACATAAAAGTTACAACATGAACACTAATTAAAACAAAGTACAACATTCAACACACAAAAAATTACAATAAGAAGTCTAATTAAAACTAAGACCGTTACAACATAGGATTCATTAAAAAAAAAAAAAAACTCTACAAGAGACTGACTAATTAAAATAAACCTACAATATAGTGACTAGTTAAAATTAAATTACAACATAATAATTAATTACTATTTTTTTAATTATTAATACAAGTGATTTAGTGCTTCTTGTGTTGTTCTTCAGACATGGTAGATGTGTTCTTCATCAAAATTTTGTACAATATCTTTACATTCACCGTCTCCTTTGCCTCTACTAACTTTTTAGTGGCAATAGTTTTTTCCGTGATTGTAGCTGTCATGCCTGATAAATCCACAATCAGTGAAGACATTGCACCTCCTTTCCCCTTGATCTTCCTCTCGGTTGCCTTTTGTCCCATTGGATGGGGGATTCATGATGGTGTATCAATTTCTAAAACCTTAATAAGTGTCTCTATATTAGATGATGACGAGTACTCCCCATTAGTAGAAATCTTATTTTTTCTTTTGGAACTAGTTCCTTTGAATTGATCTAACCATTTAGGTTGATTTTTCAGTAGTCCCCATGCAAGCTCTAAAGTAAAATCTCTTTCCTCATCTTCCTTCCAAATGGCATATGCATGAATCATGAGACCATTCTTTGTGTAAATGGTTTTCTACATATGAATAACTTGCTTGTAATGACCCTTGAACTTTTGAACGCCAACATTAATTTTTCTAGTATGATGTTTTCTAGCCCAATTAGGGTAGAAAATTATGGAAATTGTGTTTTCAACTTCATCATTGGAAGGAGTTTCTAGACCACTAGAACTATTGGGAGGCCAAAACACGACATAATTGTTTCGTGGCATTGAATGAAGGAAAAGTTTAAGAACTTTGAGAATTTTCACTGGAATTCTTTTGCATTAAATTCATTGGTTGTGGTGGTGGCAAGAACGGAAAAAATGAAAGATTTTGAGAATTTCGGTGTAAAGGGATTGATTATTTTGCATAATATTTATTGGTGGTGGTGGTGGCAATTAAGGAAAAAACAGAGGAGAATTTTGAGAATTTTTATTCAAAGAAGCTATTTGGTAATTTTGCAACAAATTGCAATAAACTTACTAATGAAATTGATTTGGATCCATTTAGTGTGAAACTAAACCAAGAAATTAAGATTCTAAAATAAAGATTAAGAAATTAAGGATGAGAATGAGAGTTGGTGTGCAAAATGTGGCCACCAATGAGGCTATTTATAATATTTTTCAAGTCTAAATTTAGCAATAATTCACTCTATTTTCTTAAAAAAAAAAAATCTAGCATGCTACAAATGTAGCAAACAGTAAAATCTTGTCTCACAAATGATATAGGAAACTTTCAAATAGCTACTTATTGACTAACAACGTTTAATTTTTTTCTGCGGCATTCATTTGTCAAATTTCATAAGCAACGGTAAGAATTAAAAAAATCACCCCTCACAAACTCAAGCTCCACAAAACTCCTTTTTTCTTCCCTTCGCCCCTTCATGTTTCTCTTGCCCCTCCCCCCTTTTACATGAGAAAACCCTCCACTTTCCCTTTTCCTCCGCCCCCAACCTCCACGGCCCTATCCTTGTCCACCCTAACCTCCAGGGCCCTACCCTTTTCCGCCTCAACCTTCCATGAACCCCTTCCCTTCTTCTTTTCTCTTCCCCCTACCCCCTTCCACGATCCCAAGATCACAACCACAACTTCCTCCTCTGTCCCCACCTCCACTCCCTCCATCAATAAGAATCTAGTCGATCTTCAAAACGAGCACCTGATCTCGCCTTCGTGGTTGTCGATCTCACAAAAATCTTCATGCTCAACGTCGGATCTCGCCCTCCATGGTCGTACGTCTTCATCACAAATCTCACCCTTCATGGTCTCCCTCTTCTGCTATCGCTGGTGATGTTCGTCGCACCTACCTTGAAGTTGTTGCGGCCCACATCTCTTTAGACCAAATCTATGCTTTTAATTGATTTTTATGTTAACAAAAATGTTTAATTTTTGTTGTAGTCGTTGTTGTTTTGGGTATGGATCGATTGTTGTTTTGGGTGTGGATTTGTTCTTCTTCTTTCTATTGTTCTATTTCTTCTCCCCCCATCATGAAATCGTTGGTTCCCTCCAGAAGTTGTTAGGGAGAAAGAGAGTAAAAATTATTTTTTTAAAAAGGTGGAGATCTTGAGGGATCTTATGGAAGGCCCCATCCTCCAGACTATCTCTCTAATGGTAGATTTGTTAAAAAACAGATCTTGAGCTCAAGATTCCAGCTCAATATCTGTTGTTAAAGATACTCTTAGATAAAACTACTTTTGCAATGAAGCATGTAATTAACACCAATCACATCCCATTAGTATTTGAATCCATCAAATATTGGAGATGCATATCATTACGAGTGACAAGAAACTAGGTGCATATTCAATCATCTAGAATTTGGCATCACATGATAGAGTGGATGAAGAACAACAATATTGGAAGAACTTCATGTTGTAAAAAATTAAACAAAAGCATATTAGTGCATTGTTTTGTTTTGCAAGGTATAGAAAACTAGTTTCACTAACCTTAGTGTGTACAAAAAGTTACCATGGTTTGTTATTCATGTCAAATTCAAATAGCACACACGAAGTTAATTTCCCATTCTCTTCTATTCTTGAAAATTTTCTCTTTTAAGCCTTTATCATTATTGTTGCTGATGATATGTAGGCAAAAACTCTTTTATCCTGGTTTGGACCAATACCAAGGGTGACCCTCACAGATCCTGAACTAATCAAAGAAGTACTCAACAAGACTTATGACTTTGGAAAACCTAAAATGAATCCGCATGTCAAATTACTAGTTCCTGGTCTTTCAAGGCATGAGAGAGAAAAGTGGAGCAAGCACAGAAAGATAATCAACCCCACATTTTAGAAAATTTGAAGATTAGTTTCCTATTAGTAGATATAGATCTTATATTTTTTGGAAGGAAGATATAGATCTTATATATTGACTTTTGTGCCTTCTGAAAACATGTCAGAAAAACATAGATCTTATATATTGACTTTTGTGCCTTATGTAAACATGTCAGAAAACATTGGAATTTGTGTTGCACATGTGTGTGTGTTTGATTTGCATGTGAAAATTACTCTCCCCGAAATTTATTCTCTTGCGAGAAAGATATTTGGTATGACAAGCTTGAGTTAGTTTAGCCTGCAACACATACTTTTGCAAGTAACATTAGCTAGTTGGTCTATAAGTAACATGATTTGAATCCTGAATGCTTGTGTGCTTAATTTGACATGGAAAATTTTAACATCTTGCTATTTCTTCATTACACGATAGAATATGTTATCACTATTCATCAAATGTTGTGATGATCTGATTAGCAAATGGGGGGGGCATGATGTCTCCAAATGGATCAAGTGAAATGGATGTATCGCCTTTCCTTCAGAGTTTGGCTAGTAATGTTATTTCTAGAACATCATTTGGAAGTAATTATAAAGAAGCAAGAAGAATATTTCAACTTCTAAAATAGCAAACTGAACTTACAATGAAAATAATATTCAAAGTTTACATCCCTGGATGGAGGTAAGACAAATATCTATTGACTACTTGATGGACTTAAGTTATCAAGCTTAATGGATGAGTTTTAATTAATTAACTAAACTAACATTACCATATTTCATAAAGGATTACTACACTTATGGCTAAAGAATCATAGAAATTTCTTTTTTACAGCAACTATATATTTTAACAAATATTTGTGACATGAATATGTGGTATCTCTCAATTCAATTCAGTGAATTGCAACTTTGAAAATCAAACTATGTTTACTATTGATAGAAACACCATTAAAAGTCTAGTTGATACAGAAAAAAGCGTTTCCCTTCATATTACAAGGCCGATTATATTTTCTTGCAGGTTTGTACCTACTACTACCCGTAGAAGGATTAAGGAAATATATAGAAATATAAAACTTTTGCTTATGGATATGATAACAAGACAGAGAAAGCGCTAAAGGTGGGTGAAGCCACTAAAATTAAACAACTTGTTAGATATACTTCTAGAGTCAAATAACAAGGAAATTCAAGAACACAGAAACAATAAGAATTTTGGATTGAATCTTGAGGAAGTTATTCAGGAATGCAAGCTATTTTACTTTGCAGGGCAGGAGACCACTTCAGTTTTGCTTGTTTGGACTATGATATATATTATTGACTATTGAGTACGTACCCTGATTGTCAAAACACGCGCAAGGGAGGAAGTCTTACAAGTTTTTGGCAACCGAAAGCCAAATTTTGATGGACTAAGCCACTTTAAGATTGTAAGTTTGTATTATCATCTTGATTTTGAGTAGTATGCTCTTGGTATTTACTATTAATATTTTTGCAAAAAGTTACGATGATTTTGTATGAGGTTCTTAGGTTATACCCACCAGCAGTTGGTCTTGTTCGAAAAGTTAACAAAGATGTTAAACTTGGAAACCTATCATTACCTGCTGGAGTGCAGATTTCCTTACAAATAGTTAAAAATTAGGAACTAAACCATTATTGAGAAATTGAACTAATTAATATAATCATTTGAAATTTGCTTGATAAGAAAAACTAAAATATGTTTTTATAAAAATATACTTATCTCTTATTCTTCTATTTAACTTTTAATTTTTTTTGAACAATGCATACATATAATGACCAAGCTTTGGACAGTTTCATTAGATCAAGGTGCAGTCACTAATTTTTTATTATGAAAACAAAAAAGAGGAAAAATAAAATCTTTTTTAATGACCTGCTCCAACCCAGAGCATCACGACACATGCATAAACAGGCCAGGAAAGCGGGAAATAATTATAAGGACGAAAGAACGAAAGTAAAAAAAAAAAAAAAAAAAAAACACAATAATTGTCAATTGGATTCTCAAACTTTATGCATTAATAATAATTCTTAATTTCCATGTGAAGGCAAAGCTATAGCATTACAGCTTCCAAATAAATAAATTACAAAGAACTTAAGAATCCAAAAAAATACACCCAAAAAGATATATAGGTATTTAATTTTACTCATCTTTTGAATCAAATATTGACTCTTCTTTTTGGTTCATGATCAGGTAAACCACTTCGTGAGTGGTTCATGGTGAAACACTTAAATTAACATGATACCGAAATTTAATTTATATTAACCTGTTATTAGAAATTTTGATACATAATTATTATTTGATCCCTGGCTAATTCTTTGAATTTTCTTTTTGATATTATTATTTGTTCTTTAACACATTGAAAAATCTCTTGCAAAAATTAAAAAACGTAGATCCGCAACCGGTTTCTTCAACTCGTGATGACTGATTAACAAATATCAGACAAATTGCAAATCTTTATCTACTATTAAAGACAAAAAAGCACATCAAAAACACTAATATATATATATATATAGATATGTATATGTATATATATGTATATGTATGCATAGATTTGAAACTTGTTGAACATGATGCGCCTTCGATGAGGGTGAGGCAAGGAGGCCGCCAAACACGGTGGAGTAGAAGGAGGCGTAGCTTCTGCCGCATGGAGAGAAAGGTGCCGGTGCCGAAAAAGATGCAGTTTCAAGGTTTCTTCATCACACGGAGGTAGACAATGGTGCAATAGAAACTGGAGAAAAGATTATCTAGCAATTTTCGTCGAGTATCTAGGACTATTTTATAATTAACAAAATTTAAAACCAACAAATAATTGGTAAACAAATATGACAATCTATTAAAAATAATATTAATATATCTAATATATATTTTAGTGATTCACTATATAAACCACCATAAGATGGTTATCCCTAGAAACCCTTTCTTTATCTTCCTTTCACAGTGCAACAAACGCTAAAGTTATTTTTTCTTCTTTGCTTGTATGTCGGGCTTAGGATTCCCTCGTTGATCAGAACGTAAATGAATTATTATTCATTTTTTTAATTTAAAAAACAAAAAGAAATATAATGGAACCAGTAACATTTTTCTGCTCCCTCCGTCTTATTATAATGTTAAATTATTTTATACATATAAAAATAATAATTATATAAATTAATTTTATATCTTTATTAATTCATTTAGTGTTTGAAAAATCAGTCCAGACAGGCTGATCTGACCAGGAAACGAACCATCATCCGGTTTGAGTTCCTTTACTACGAATCAGGTTATACAAGCAACTCCGTCAAAACCGATAAAACCCAGACAAAATTCCAATTAATTTGAAAGAGCATGCACGCACACCGCCCCCCCCCCCCACTTGTGGAATTTAAAAATTTTCTCAAATTTTGGTCTTGGAAGGATTAGAACCTTGTTCCACTTGGAAAACCAGACCAAAGCCAACATATTTTTATCCTTATAAAACATCTAATTTATATATAAACGGAAACATAAAATATAAAAATGAATGACTTTGAACGTAACAAATAAAATATTATTAATATATAAGATGTACCAAATATAACTTATGTTAATTATATTATATTTTTAAAGAGTCAAATTGATTTGGTCAGTGACTTATGCCCAATAATCCACTAATCTAGTATTTCAATCGATTTAATTCTTAAAACATTAAATTTATTTATATATTTCGTTATTTATTAATAATATTATAAAAATATAAGTAAAAAAATAATTAACATTAAATTTATTTATAGATTTCGTTATTTATTAAAACATTAAATTAAAATAATAATTATTTGAAGATAATTTTTTTAGATGATTGTTATAATGGGAGGGAAGGATTACTGTCCATTTTAATTATTTTTGTCGCCTTGCAGCATCGTATTTGACTTTAGCCAACTGTCTCTAACACATGTACGTCCACAATTCCCTCCCCACACACGTTATAATATATTACTATATTAGTTATAATAAGAAGAAGAAAGAAGTGGACCCATATGGCCATAATATTATTTTTAATTTGTGCCATGCGCTGCACGGGTATAGCGATTCAGTGCAAAACAAATCACAAATCACAAATCCAGAGTATAAAAAGAAAAACAAATCACAAAGCTTGAGAAAGAATCACACCAACGACCAATGAAATTTATAACCAAAACCAAAATAATGAAAAGAAGGGCACAAAACAGAAGATCAATGATGCAATGAACGACATGTGGGTGAAAAGGGAGTATATATAAAGAAGCACTTGAGAGACTAATCTGCACACAGCAATACAAAGTGAAGAAGCAGAAGCATATTTATTCAGAGGTAAAATTTATTTTGTGCTTTCTCAATATTTCAATCCAAATACATTAATAGCATTTATTTATATTTGGCAACAAAATTAAATATTGGCAAAAACTTTAACAATATTTTTACTAAGTATTAAAAAAATGTACTAAAGATCACATGTGTAATGATGATAAGAAAATCCTTTCTCTCATAAGATCGTATGAACCTATTTGTTAGCTTGGCTGTAATTGTTTGTAAATCATTCCTTCAAAGGTTTATAGCTCGACTATAGTTAAGAGAGTAGTGCTATTATAAAATAGATTTGTGATTGAAAAGAGAAAGAAAGATGGATGTTATGAGTTTAAATCTTTTTTACTAACATTTAGCAAAATTAATAACTAACATTTGTTTATAAAAAAAAACAAACTACATAAAGCAAAACCATGTCATCCTTGTGCCACTATCCCGATAGAAAACTACCAATGGGGATTCAATAGAAAAAAATTAGGTTTGTTGTGCTATCGACTCATCATTGTCTTCTTATAATAATTATATTTTTTTCTCATGAGATACTCATCTATTAATATTTTTTTATTCATAAGAATTGAATACAATATTAAAAAAATTGTAATAACTCATACATCTTATTCAACCAGCTAGATTCCTTTGACACTCATCCATTAGTATTTGGAAAAAGAGACATATAAAAAGAAAAGAAAATGGATGCATAGAAAATAAAATTAATGGTAATGGAAGAAAGTTAATATATGGATAAATTTATCGCATTTTTTTATTTTCAGGAACAAAAATTTGAATTTCTATATATCGGGGATGAATTTGTAAGTGTTCTACACATTCAGTGACAGAAATGATTAAGGTTGTCAGAATCACGATTCTACGTAGACTCATAGAGGCCTCGTAGAATCGAATCATAGAATCAAATCGTAGAATCGTAAGAGTCTACTTCAGACAAAAAAAAATTACCTACATACGAAAAAAAATGAGGCAGAAGGTGTATGTAAGCAAAAAAGAGGTGCAGGAAGTAATTTGGTTATGGACCTGGCCCAAATTAAAAAAAACCTAATTGTGCGCTGATAACTTCTTCTCTTCCGCTGCATCTTCTTTCTCCCCTTCTTCTTCTTCGCTGCTGCGCCGTTCAAAGAAAAACAGAACATATGAGGTGAAGCATGGTGATTCGTGAAGCATTGTGTGTTTAAATTAAACCTCTCCTCCTCTTTCACCGGAATATATTTTCCTTCAGCTGGTAATTTCTGTCTACTTTCTCTTCTCTGTTAAACCCAATTTTTGCTTTTTCTTTTTTTTAAATTTTCGTCCATGGCTTCTCTGTCAATCCCGGAATCACCGAATCGCAACCAGACTCGCGATTCAATGCCGATTCCACCGAGTCTATCGATTCTACTCAGAAAACAATTCTACATGCGATTTAACTCGCGGAGGCTTAGTACAATCGGACAATTCTACGATTTAAATCACGATTTTGATAATCATGGAAATAACTATTTATCCTAAAAATAATTAATATATTTGGTAAAAAAACCAAATAAATTTTAAATTTATAAAATCTATTAATCATTTTTAGTTTACATTTTATTTATAATTGTTCACTAATATGTCTTTTTCTTATTTCTTACTACTTATTTCTTTTAAACCAAATATTTCTCTTATTTCTGTTTACTTTTTTTAGAGAGAAATGGAAGCAGCATGGGTCAATATTCTGATGCTGATACTGATACTCCCTCTGATATGGGCATGGAAGAAGCTCAACTCATTATGGCTTACGCCAAAGAGGCTTGAAAAGATCTTGAGAGAACAAGGCCTTCGAGGCAATCCATACAGGTTTAAGGTTGGGGACACTAAGGAGTTATTTAAGATGCAAATGCAAGCCTTGTCCAAACCCATGAATCTCTTCTCTAATGACATAGGACCGCGTGTGTCTCCCTATGATCATTACAGTGTCAACAAACATGGTACCTAGCCTTCATGAGTAATGATATATTTTCCCACTTCATCCTCTTATAAATTTTCCTACTATCCTACTATCTTTTTTATAGTAAGTATTAAAATAAAAGTAAATATATTTAATGTCTTAAAAATATAAAACACATTTAAACTTATCATAAAAGGTAACAAGAGAGTAGAGTAGGAAGATTTAGAATTATTTTTCTCTCCACTTTTCTCTTTTTGCAATTGTTATATTAAGGAACCATGTTTTGTTTGGAAAGTACATGTTTAAAATTGTTTAATTATTAATTTGATCCTTGAATTATTTTAAATAGTTCAATTTAGTTTCTAAAGTTTTTAAAAAATTCAATTTAATCCTTAAACTTTTTAAAATAAATTAATTTAATGTTTAAATTATTTTAAAAATGACTTAGTTCTTGAATTCTTAAAAAATTTAGGAATCAAATTGATTCATTTTAAGAATTTAATAAACAAATTGAACCTTTTAAAAAGAGCATTGCCTTAGAGTATCTTCAATTGGAGATGCTCATTTGAGTTCCTTCATTCACTTTTTGTGGTCCGGACATTGCATGTCACTCCTAAGAAATTCATTCAATATTTTACTCATATACAACAAATTACAAGAAACTCAAAAAAATTCATATATTTATATTATTTTTTAATAAAACTTAACATTTTTTTTATAAATAAAAATAAAAAATATGAATAATCGAAGAAGAATGAAATATAAATTAAAATAAATAAAATGAAATGCGTAATAATATAAAATAAAATTTTATATAATAATAGATAATTAAATACAATAACATCGAAATAAATAAAAAACATAGATCACGAAAAAAAATATTACATAAGTGGATTTCATTTGTTAAGATACAAAATATAAATAAAGGCTGAAAAGTTTCTTGTGACAGAAAATAAAATATTACATAAGTGGATTTCAATTAAAATAAATCCTTTGACAAACTTTATCTCTTGCAATTTAATTTTTCAGCCTTTATTTTTTTTCCATTATTTTTTTTCCACTATAACCCAATGCTGAGCCCATTCCCCCCTATCCATGCGGGTGCCTTCTGGCTTCTTTAGTCTTTCACTCCAGAAGCTTCCGCGTTCTGCGTGCCTTCTGACTTCTTCAGTCTTCACTCTAAAAGCTTTCGCAGTTCCGCGTGCCTTCTGGCTTCTTCACTTCACATTTCTTTCTTTCTCCTTCTCTTGATGCGCCTTCTTCACTTCTTCTCTACACGTGCCTTCTCACTTCTCCACTCGAGCCAGCTTCCTCACGCACCGCGTCCACCATCGCGGTCCCTTCGCTGTTGCGCCATCAAGTTAGTTATTTTCCCTCTTCCTTGCGCTAGTAGTTGATTTCAAACGCATCTCTCTCTCCTAAAGTTTGTGTTCCTTATATAAGAAACACATCTCTCTCCTCAAGAATCGATTTCGCCATGCAAGTACTCTCCAGTGCAAGATTTCTTCACGGAACCGGTTCTTTATTCCAAAGGAACGCTTGAAGCTTCCGTGTTGGAGATACTCTTAGTCATTAGGGACTCACCATCTGAAAATCAGCTAAGGCATATATATATATATATATATATATATATATATATATATATATATATATATATATATATTCATTAAAGGAAAAATATTGACAATTAAATTTATTTTGAATTATTATCAAAATAAAAAAACACACTAAGTCACAAGTTTTTTTTTTTAAAAATACACAATTTTTTAAGCGTTCATATAATATTAAATCTGATTATTTATGTATGGTTACATAAATTAAATTTACTCTTTTGGTCTCATAGAAAATAGACAACTACTTTGAACTAACCTTAGTGTGTAGCGGTTACCATAGTTTGTAATTTTTGTCAAATTTAAATAGCTCATAAAGTTGCCCATTTCTTCAATTCTTCAAAATTTTCTTTCTTTTTCATATTTAATTTAATACATATTCTAATTGTTGCTGATGGCATGTAGGCAAAAATCCTTTTATTTGGAATGGACAGACACCAAGGGTGACCCTTACAGATCCCGAGCTAATCAAAGATGTATTCAACAAGATTTATGACTTTGGAAAGCCTAATATGGGCCCAAATATAAGGTCACTTATTCCTGGTCTTGCAATGCATGAGGGAGAAAAGTGGAGCAAGCATAGAAAGATAATCAACCCCGCATTCAATTTAGAAAAGTTGAAGGTTAGTTTCCTATTACTATAATAAGATCTTAAATATTGACCTGTGTGTCTTTTGAAAACATGTCAGACAACTATTGAGATTTTTTCCACAAATGTATCTATATTTTTTTAATATGAAAATTACTTTTCTATAAAATGTATTCTCTTGAACATTCTTATAAATGTGATCATTAGCAACATTGTTTTTTTTATCTAACACTTAATAAAAGTGTTACTAAACTTTTTTTATGACATTAAAAAAATGTCACAAATTATAAATAAATATTATTAATATATTTTTGAAACAATTATCAAATGTTTTGTAATAGAACATGTTAAAAAAATTTGTGATATTTTTTACCTTTAACAACATAGACTCTATATGATAAAATGTTGCAAAAATATATTAATAACATTTGTTAATAATTTGACAACATCTTGTGAATGTGATTTAAAGGCTTTTAATAATATTTTTAAAACAAAAAAATATTGCTAAAAGTCAAATATGTCTTAGTAAACACATACCTTGCAAGTTAGAAAAATATATGACAAAGCTTGAGGTAAGTTTAGCCTGCAGCACATATTCTTTCAACTGCAAGCAACATCAGCTGGTCTATAAACATGATGTGCATGTCTGAATGTGTATGTGTTTAATTAATTTGACACGCACGGAAAATTTTAACACCTTGCTATTTCTTCATTACACCATTGACAGAATATGTTACCACTATTCATCCAATGTTGCGATGATCTGATTAGCAAATGGGAGGAAATGTTGTCTTCCGATGGATCAAGTGAAATTGACGTTGACGTATGGCCTTATGTTAGGAATTTGGCTGGTGATGTTATTTCTCGAACAGCATTTGGAAGTAGTTATTTAGAAGGGAGAAGAATCTTTCAACTACTAAAAGAGAAAACTGAACTTATACTGAAACTGAGAGGACAGAGGTAAGGCTAATATGTATAATTGACTACTTGATACACTTAAGTGATCAAACTTATTGGATGAGCTTTAATCAACTAAACTAAAGATTATTTTTTTTACAACAACCATTTTACCATATATTGTGACATGAATATGTGAAAGGTACCTCTCAATTGAACATTTTAAAATCAATCTACCATTTTTTACTATTGAAGGAACCAACATTAGAAGTCTAGTTGATACATAAAAGAACACATTCCCTTCATTTCATGATTATTGCAGGACTGATTGTGTTCACTTGTAGGTTGGTACCTAAAAGGATGAAGGAAATTGATAGAGATATAAAAACTTCACTTTTGGATATTATTAACAAGAGAGACAAAGCACTAAAGGAGGGTGAAGCCTCTAAAAATAACTTATTAGATATACTTCTGGAGTCAAATCTCAGGGAAATTGAAGAACAGGGAAACAATAAGAACGTTGGAATGAATCTTGAGGAAGTTATTGAAGAATGCAAGCTATTCTACTTTGCAGGGCAGGACACCACTTCAGTTTTGCTTGTTTGGACAATGATATTATTGAGTAGGCACCCTGATTGGCAAGCACGCGCAAGGGAGGAAGTCTCACAAGTTTTTGGCAACCGAAAGCCGACTTTTGATGAACTGAATCACCTAAAGATTGTAAGTTTGTATTAGCAGATTGTTGCACTATTTTTTGTATATATATGAACCTGACGTTGAGGGAAAAATAATGAGAATGAGATGATATTTCCTCATAATTATTGGTATTTACTTTTTAACAGTATTATCATCTTGATATTGAATAGTATGTTCATGGTATTTACTATGAATATTTTTGCAACAGGTTACCATGATTTTGTACGAGGTTCTTAGATTATACCCGCCAGGAGTTGGTGTTCCTCGAAAAGTTATCAAAGATGTGACACTTGGAAACCTATCATTACCTGCTGGACTGGAGATTTTCATATCAACAATTTTGGTTCACCATGATAGTGAGCTCTGGGGTGATGATGCTAAGGAGTTCAAACCTGAGAGATTTTCTGAAGGAGTTCTGAAGGCCACAAATGGTAGATTTTCATTTTTCCCCTTTGGAGGGGGTCCTAGAATATGCATCGCACAAAATTTTGCCTTGATGGAAGCAAAGATTGCTTTGTCGATGATTTTACAATGCTTCTCGTTTGAACTTTCTCCAACATATACTCATGCTCCAATTATGGTGATGACTATTCAACCCCAATATGGCGCTCAAGTCATTCTACGTAAGGTGAAGAAATATGAATAAAAATAGTTGTATCTTATTGTATGATTTGTTGACTACTACTTGTTTGATGTCATGAACTATTTTGAATTGTAGGGGATTAAAATTGCATTGTATCCAAAAACATTAGAGTTATTTTCTTAGACTCTTAATAATAAGATAACGGTTATATCATTAATCAACGCTATTACTTGACACTAAGGATTAAAGCAAAAATAAAATATAACGACCAAAAAAATAATTTTTTAAACGACAAACACAAAATAGGATGTTTTATATGAACAAAATTTTATTTAAGCCTAATAAAATTTTCTTTTATTATATGGTTTGTATTATACTCTTCTTTTTCGTATCTCTATTATTAGTTTATTGTCTAAAATAATAATGTGAGAAAATCTAATTATTTCTTTTAATTAAGCATGCAAGTTTATCTATCTATGCCCATCCATAATCTATTTGATTTATATAAAAGTTATAGTGTAAATTGTTGAGTTAGAATGTCAACATATACTTTGTTATTCTTGTCTTATTTTTAAGCCATATAAACTAAATTTAAAGATTATTAACTTCTTTCACTTCTTTCAAAACTTCCTTCTGGTTCACTTCATGACAAGTGAATGCTTTAGTGATTTATGGTGGTAATCACCCTTAACATTCTTTTCACCTTAGCGTTGAAATTATTACAAACTTCACTAAAAGTTATCAAATAGATTTTTTGGATAAAAATTAGATATAATCAAAAAGCCAGTAAATACGTCGTGCTAATAACATGATTACAAAAGAATCATTTTTTTTATCTTATTTCTATACTAGATTTTTAAAATTATTTATCTCTTTCGATTTATCATTTATATATATATAATTGATTCTAACGCATAAAAAATGTTATAAAAGTTCATTAACAGGTTCATAAATTATAATATGTCAATTGCAATACGATAATTTATTAGTATAAATTATTATTGACAATGACTTTTAAATTAGTTATTATAAAAATCAATAAACTTATTATATACAATGTTAGTACATATATAGCCTATTTTTTCTTAAAATATAATTCATATGTTTAAAATTATTTATTCATTATGAATTTTAATTATAATATAATTTTTATATTTAGAAATATTTATTTATTATAAATTTAAATTAGACAAAATAAAAATTTATTAATTGAGTACTAATGAATGTTAAAAGTAGGCTAAATACGGAATAAGTAGTCCATCATCCTGTAGTCTCAATATATAATATTTTCCTTTGGATATAATTTATTATTGTTTCTGTTCCAAACTAAATATCTCATTTGAAAAAAAAAATATCACAAAATAAGTGACTTGTTAATATTTCTTATTTCAATGTAATGTTAATTGTTTTTTCTACTAATACCTCTAATAAATGCCACTTTAGATTTTCAATTAATATGACTACGGGAGTTAATTTTGTAAAATTATTACTCTTTTCTTTTGATGGAAGCAAGCTATTCCCATAATTGAAAGCCACTAGTTCTCTTGTGAGTTTTGTAAAATTATTACTCTTTTTAATTTTCTTAGTTTGTGTAAAACAAACTACAACTATACTTATTTTGGAATGAAAGGAGTACAACTTTTAATGTCATCGTTACGATAGATTCAACTGTTTAAAATTAAGCTGGAGAGGGCTGGAGACATTGTCATGAGTTAACGAAACTCCATGGAATGGACTAAGGTCAGAAGAAACACAAGGCGATCGCAGAATCCAAACAAGAGGGACTTCACCAAACCAGAGATCTTAGGCAGAAGAAGATCAAAACCAAGAAACAATTTCATAGCCAAAGATTTATGGAACGTTTTTCGTACATATGGTCGTGTTTAAGAAGTATACATTCCGGCTAAAAGGGATAGAAGAGGTGAAAATTTTGGCTTCGCTAGATTTGAAGATGTTAAGGATCCATGGTTGCTAGCGTTGAAACTTGACAAGATTTTCTTTGGGTATCAAAAGTTAATGGTGAACACCCCCAAATTCCAAAAGGAACGTTAGAAAGTTGAAGCAACGCCTTTGAGAGATTGACGCACATATGATAGCAATCGTCATCAACAACAGAACAAGGCTTTCTAATTTGCCCTTATGGAAGGAAGACTCATATGCTAGTAATGTCAAGAACCCCTCTAAGCTAAACAAGGAATTTAGATGGAAGAAGACACAATTCAAGTAGGATGCCTATCTGTTGGGGAAAAAACACACTCATACCTTTATTATTCAAAAATCACACAACCAAGAACAAGAGATAACACTATAAATGAAATATAAAAGGACCACAAAGTTGTTTAATGTGGTTTGGAGTCTCATTCCTACATCCACAATATCTTCAGAACAAGTTTTTAGGACAAGTTGGACAAACTTGTAAACCTTTCTTCAACATGACTTCTATCTCATAGAGTGGTGACCCCACTTCAGGATGGGTAATTCTTTTCTTCTAAAGAATCTCTATATATAGACCCGACATTATAATTTTAAGAGGAAACATATCTCTAATTTACAAAATATATCTTTAATTCTAAAGAACATCCTAGAAATAAGATGATATCATTTTTTAAATCTAAACAATATCTAGAGATTTGAAATTACAAATTTGAATTGTAGTTGGCATTGAATACCAAGGTAGCACTGAAATAACAATGATCACAATAGAAGAGGGATTGAATAGTGTGTAAATCAAAGATAATAAGTCTTAACACATTTATTACAGGTTCAAACAAATATATAAATATATATGTTTGGTCGTCCACCGAAGAAAAATGAGTCTTGATACAATAAGTGTAATCGTCCAGTAAATATGTAAAATATGGTTCTAAAATAGTTTTTCAAGGAAACACTTGGTTTGAAAAGAATGATAGAAATCTCTAAGAGAATTCTTAATAAAATCGTTAACAAGAGGCGTAGAAAACACTTGATTTATACTAATTCACTCAAACAAAGCTATGTCTAGTTCTCCTTTACACAACAATAAAGGGTTCCACTAATCAAAACTTAATTGCAAAGCAATTATTCTGTTCTGCCACTTCTACTATACAAGTATTCTTCTAGCCACTTCTGGAACTATCTTAGACTCCCTCTAAATCTAAGAAAACTCAAGTATTATTTAACACTAAGCCAATCTTGACTTTCAGAAATAGTAGTTTGAATGAATACAAATATTTAGTAACACTTAATGAATGGATAAGCAATAAAGCTCAAATACAAGATAACTTTTATTAGCAAATGATGAACAATGAAAGATTAAATGAATCGTCCAATGATTTTTGTAGAATTTTGCTTTAGAGTTATTCTCGTAATAATTTTATTTGTCTTGCTTTTTGGGTATTGTTTGTCTTTTATAGATTTTAGTGAATGATCCATTGTAGGATTAGTGTTGAATCCTTGAAGTAACTGTTGTCTCACACTGGAAGAAAAGGCTACATGGCATGCTATGATTTGAGAGAAAGGAACAAAAGTATAGACAGCTACACGTGCTCCTTGTACTTGATGAAAGCTACTTTAAAAGAATATTTTGTGTATACCTTCTATTCTCTTATATTTTGTCCTTTCCTTATATCAAATGTTAGAAATTCAAATTAAAGATAGGAAAAATGAAATTTTATGAGTGAGAGCACGTGTACTTCTCTTTTCGACTATCATAGTCTTTGTGAATTGTGTTGATCATTACGAAAGTATGTACGAGACTATTGCCAATTGGACACAAGTGTTAATTATACACAGTGTATAACATTGGTTAATATAGCAAATGGACACTCTTCATTTTAATGCATTGGATGTTGGTTAATAATTAATAGAGCATTTCCCTTTTCGAGTGTGATTGATATATGTGAGTAACAATTAAGTTCTTTAATAACATTGAACCTGTCCACTTGTAATAAACTCATTAATTTATCAACAATTTATACTATTTGTTTATCATCAAAATCTAAGATAAATGTGAAAAATGGTCGACTTAACAATCTCCTCATTTTGATGATGACAAACAATATAAATCTTGACTAACAAAAACATAATCAATATGATAAGATGTGTAATGCATTTAAACTCCCCTTGAGTTCAGCATAGCATGATGAAGATATATGTGTAAATCAAAAAACTAAAAACATGCTAATATATGGCAGTGAAAAAAATCAAGATACTCCAAAACCACTTTGTTAATTATAAAGAATTTGCTCTTACAATAAAATTTCCTTCTTCTCCCATTTTTGTCATAAGCAAAAAGACGATGGGTTTGAAGAAATAAATATTGACGAACATCATTGTCAGTCTTGAACTTGAGGTGGTGGTAGAGGTTGAGTAAGTGGAGTTGAACAGAGAGGAGGTAGAGGTATTGGTTCAATGGACGTGGTGTAGGCTCAAAAGATGGAGGTTTTTTAGGTGTAGGTTTAGATCCAGGTTCAGCAATAGCTCCGAACATAGTCATCTAAGCTTGTTGAAGATTTTAAAGAATAACAACACCTAGATTGGAGAAGTGAGTCATTATTGCATTTTGCACAGACAGCTTAAACTTCGCGTTTCCCTATCATTGGCATTCAACAAATGATTTCATGGCTTGCCTAATCTTGTCTTGCACCTGATCTCTAGTTATAGCAGCGGGGGCACATAGTTCAACGGGGTAAGTCTTGAGCTTGTAGAGTAAACGACAACAACATAAGGTTCACCCTTTTCTCTTGAGGTTGCTTCATTTGAGGTCGTGGATTGCTGGGATGCAGGTTCCTTGTCATGCTAATATAACCATGACAATTTTTAGAGCAATTTTTGTTCTTTTTAGGGCAAGGGTAGCTTAGTCTATTTTGCTTTGTCTGATAATTTCGTTTGATAAGTTTAGTCAGCTTAGTTTATACATTAGTATGGTGATTCATTAGCATCATCACCCCAAATATCACAATCCTAGTGAATCAATAGTATTGGTTAGGAAACTTGAACTCCTGCTGTTGGGGAAAGGTTTCCAAGTTTCACATCATTCTTGATAGCTCGAGCGAAATAAACTACATATGGGTATAACCTGAGAACCTTGTATAAAATCATGGTCACCTATGGCAAAGAAAGAAATATTCATTAAGAGTAACATTCAAAGCACTTGTCATGCTAATATAACCATCACTAAAGTAAAACCATGTGATACTTACAATTTTCAGGATTATAGTTTGGCTTTTGATTGCCAAAAAATTCAATACTTCCTCCCTAGCACGTGCTTGCCAATTATGATAGCTACTTAGCAATACTATTGTCCAAATCAGCAAAACAGATGTGGTTTCAGAATGCATTGCATTCTTCTATTACTTCTTGGTTAGTCATTGCAATATTCTTATTGTTTCTATGTTCTTGTATTTCCATACGGTTTGATTCCAAAAGCATGCCCAACAAGTCCTTGTTCCAGACTTCACCAGCCTTCATTGCATTCTCTCGTTTGTTGATGATGCCTTTAAGTGATGCTCGTATTCAAAGAGGCGTAGACAGAGGGTAGATTATAGAAGGACGACTAATAATTTGACTATTTTGGTGGTTCAATGCTTGGTTAATGATACCTCATTACTACTTCAGTGGCTTTTATAACTTTCAAATTGCTTATAAAAAAATTGAATGAGTTTAATAGTCACTTGGTCGTTCAGTTACACACTTGCAAAGATTCATGAGTTTTATCAACAAAGTTAGATAAAAATGAATCAAAATAAGGTCAGAAACTCATCCCAAGATCAAAAAAATACCGGTTATCAACACTTATTAATAAATAATGTAAAATAATTTTATATTATCATTAAATCATAAATCTATATGGTGATAATTTATGATTAGATGACAGTATAAATGTTTATTCAGCACATGGTTTTATTTCTCAAGTTTAAAATACATTTTTTTTCTTTATTTTATTCATTTTCTATTTTTTTTTATAATTTTCCTGACATCATTTCGCTTTTCTTTTGATAATACACATAAAAAATAAGTTTAAGTATACTTTCCTTTGTTGTGACTTTGAAGGAATGTGCGTTTCATAATAACGTCTATAGATGCATGTGATGCGATGTATACGCTTGGGGTTCCACACAAGGTTCCAAAGTGGTTGAATCAAGATAACATCTTTTGTGATAGATCTTAAATTAAGATCTTAGACCATTTTTTGATAGTCGTCCCCACAGAACCACATAGGATTGAAGATCTTTTAAGATTTCTCTAATTTTTCTTTAATAGTAGATCTTATTTTGAGATCTTAGGAAGAGAAAAAAAAGTAAAAAATTTATTCTTTTTTGAACTATGTGCAGATCTTGAGAATTCTTCTACAAGAATTCATTCTCCATGTTAGAGATCTCTTCACCTCCTTTATTGAAAGATCTAGTGAAGATCAGATCTTAAACTCAAGATCTAGTACTAAAGATACTCTTAATAAAAAGTGGTTATATAAACGCTTGTGAAAACCATGTTAACGTGACAATGTCATTGCTTCTTCCTATACATCTTGAAAGCGGTGTATATTTAATTAATATTCAGATACTTAGGAATTATTTGACACAGTACGATTAAGAATCAAATATAATATTAAAATTTATAATAATTTATATATTATATTTATCTTGATGATTTGTATTATATTAGTTTTATAGGATCAGAGCTAATATTAATATCTAATGCTATTTATTAAAACAATGTTACCATGAAACACGAATCATCTTGTGTTTTGTTTCCCTCAAATAATACACACCTAAAATACACTACATTGTATTTGTATGATTAGTGTTGGGTTGACTTTTGGATACCCATTGACTTTGGAAATATAGAGGTTCGAGCATTTGAACTCTCAATATTGAACCATCCATCTTTAATTATAAGAATATCATATTTGGCTGTATATCTCAGTATGGAATCACTTTTCTTTCTTAATTTGTCTATTCAATTACAAAGTTACAAGTCAACAAAAGACATAAACACATAAACATGTAAATGAAAGTAATTAAACATATGATAGTATCTAAGGAGTGATCATTTTGTTAATAAAGTACAAACTTTACCGTAGTTGTGTACTAAAATCACACAATAAGAGTCTACTATTTTATTTCATATTGTCACTTTACGTAGAATGATATGAGCACCGTACTGTGGCTGAAGAGTAATTAACGCAGTTGGAGCATGAGCATATGCTGGAGAAAGATCAAATGAGAAATTCTGCAAAATCATTGACAAAGCCATCTTTGCTTCCAATAAGGAAAAGTTTTGTCCAATGCATATTCTAGGACCCCATCCAAAGGGAAAAAATGAAACTCTACCATTCGTTGCATTTAGAATTCCTTCAGAAAATCTCTCAGGATTGAACTGTTTAGCATCTTCACCCCAGAATTTGCCGTCATGGTGAATCAAAACTGTTGGGAGGAGAACATGTACTCCAGCTGGTAATGTTAGGGTTCCAAGTTTCACATCCTTTTCAACAGATCGAGTCATCCCAACTACCGGAGGGTATAATCTAAGAACCTCGTACAAAATCATGGTGACCTGTTACAAAAAAAGATTTGTGGTAAGTATAACAACATACTATTTAGTATTGAGATTAATAATACAATACTTACAATCTTTAGGCGACTTAACCCATCAAAATCCGGTTTTTGATTGCCAAAGACTTGAAAGACTTCCTCTCTTGCACGTGCTTGCCAATCAGGGTACCTACTCAATAACACCATTGTCCAAACAAGCAAAACTGAAGTGGTTTCCTGTCCTGCAAAGTAGAATAGCTTGCATTCCTCGATTACTTCTTCAAGACTCATTCCAACATTCTTATTATTTCCGTTTCCATGTTCTTGAATTTCCTTGTGATTGGACTCCAAAAGTATACCTAATAGGTCATTCTTAGTGACTTCACCCGCCTTCAGTGCCTTCTCCCTCTTGTTAATCATATCCTTGAGTGAAGCCTTTATATCTCTGTCAATTTCCTTCATCCTTCTGTGGGTTTTAGTTGGTAGAAACCTAGAAATATACATTGTTTCATCATCCCATGATTTTTATAATACGAAGAAGATGTTATTTCCTAACTCAATCAACAGCAGTTCTAGTGGTAGATCTATGTATAGTAGACATAATTTTGTTCTCTAACAGTTCTAGAGGAAGAGCATATCTTCTTGCCACATAATATTGGTAAATGAATCGGCATGGTTGATTAGACAGAGATTCATAATGATAAAACGTTGCTAGTAGTTTTACACCCCGAATGAATTTTTTTCCTATTCAATTTGCATTTGAGAGGAACCACATATACCCCTCTAAATATTCGATAAATTTGTTGTCGTATAAATTAAATTTCTTTGATTCTTATTATAAGTATTATTTGCTAATCATTGTTTCCTGCATGGAATATATAGTAAGGGTAGTTCAGTGAAACAAAATTCCTTTAATAAGCTTGTTATTCTTGCGTTAATCATCAAATCAAACTGCTACATTGTTGGTTACCTCCATCCAGGGATTTGAATTTTCAATAGAACTTTAAGTAAAAGTTCAGCTTGCTCTCTTTGGAGTTGAAATATTCTTCTTCCTTCTTCATAGCTACTTCCAAATGCTGATCGAGCGATAACATCACTAGCCAGATTTTGAAGGAATGGCCATGCATCCATTTCACACGATCCCTCTGAAGACAACATGCCTTCCCATTTGCTAACTAGATCGTTGCAACTTTTGAAGAACAATGGTAACATAATCTGTGGTGTAACAGTGAGATAACTTGGACTTAAAATTCCCTCAGTCAAACTAACCAGAAAAACATTCAGACCTCAACGCATGTTGCTTATAAACCAAATCTATTTTGCTTGAAAAAGTATATGATGCACGGCATATGGTTACAGAGAAATAGCAGGAAGAATCTACTTGTCACCTCATATTTTCAAGCACGTTTTTTCTTGTCATTTTGGAAATTATGCTACAAGTGGCTAAGGGTTCAAGTAATTTTGCCCAAGAGTCAGTTTTTACAGCATAGTCGTGGTTTGACAGGGAACAAATTACAAGATGCTTGGTAGGTTATGTCATTTGCCTCAGTGTGAATTATATGGTTGTATAGAAATAGCATCGTCTTCAAAAAAGATAAAGCAAATGCTGAATATGTGTGAGCCAACAAAATTTAGATTTGGCCGTGGTTAACCGCCAAGGAGAGGGAGTTTTCGTTTTCTTTATATGAACTGCGTATATGGATTGAGGTATTGTACTCCAATTTATTATACTATAGGCTAAAATAAAATTTTGTCCCCTTAAAATGAAAAGGTTTCACTTTGGTCCCTTAAAGTTTGTCTATTATACCACATTGGTTTTTCTGTTAGTATGTTACACTAATTTAGTCAACTTAGTGACACATGCCAAACCGTGAGGATACCATAGTAGCCAAAATTGACTCCGATAGTGCCAAAAACTAACAAAAGGACCAATGTGGTCTAACATAGACACCATGAAGGACCAAAGCGAAATTTTATAAACCCAAAGAACCAAATTGAAACTAAAAGTATAAATCAGGGACCAAAATTCTATTTTAGCCTACATTATGCTGTATTCCATTATATTATGTCTTTGCTGATAAAAAAATATGTTGCATGCCAAACCTATGTTGCATTTCTAGGGCAAGTAAATTTTTCCTTGCAATAGAAGAAGTAACCAACACACACAGATACAAAACCCAATTCCCTAGTTTTTTTCTGATAAGTTTTCAAACAGAACACATATTTATATCTAGCAGAGCCAAACAACTAACCTTCAATTTTTCTAAATTAAAAGCAGGGTTGATTATCCTTCTGTGCTTACTCCACTTTTCTCCTTCATAGCCTGCCAGTCCAGTTGCTAGTAACTTGACAAGTGGATTCATATTAGGCTTTGGGAAGTCATAGATCTTGTTAAAAACATCTTTAATTTGCTCCGGATCTAAGATGGTCACCCTTGGTATTGGTCCTAACCAGATAAAAGAATTCTTACCTGCATACCATTGACAACTTTATAAGAGGGTTTATTGAACAGTTAAACTAAAATAATGAAGAAAAAAAATCAAGAATCAAGAATTAAAGAGAATAGGCAACTATGTGTAATATTCTAATTTGAGATGAATTACAAACCAAGGGAACTTTTTGGTACATGATAAATATCCACTTCTCAAGTGGATTTAGAAAATAAGCATAATACAATGTACTTGCCCCTATAGTTTGCATAATCCATCATCATACAGATTAGATTAGATTTCCATCATATTCCATACTAATTTTATCAAAATCTTGTAAATTGGTTAATGCAGAGAGCACCTAATGTAAAGAAAGGAAGCAAAGTGATGAAATAGATTACTGGACTCGAAGCATATACACACCAATATTCTTTTGTGCCCGTATTGAAGTTGCTTCTAGTGGATTTTGATTCTGCTACATCAGCTAGCTTGTGCACAACGGTTATTTGTTGTTTACATGTTCAAATCAATGAAAGGAAAATGAGCTACTAGAGTAGCAGTGTGTATTAACACATTCTTCAGTGTGTGCACAACGAGAGCTAAAATGAGAGGCTCATGCACTGCACCTTCATCTGTGGAATATTCTAGAATACTAGAATTAGTTGTGGAATATTCTAGAGTATTAGAATTAGTTGTATATAATGAACCCTTTGGGTTTCAATCTATATGAATGAAAAAGAGGATTCATATTTTAATATGGTATCAAGAGCAGATTTCCCTATTATTGTTTTGCAACTTTGAAACCCATTTTTTTGAAAAACCTTAAGTCATCTCTCTCTGTCATTTCCCATAAATAATATCTAGTCACCTCCAATCACGTTTGTTTTTAGAATATATTTTTTTTCTAGACCTGTTCCTCTCCTTCGCAGTAACTTATGGACTCTTCTTCTTCATCCGACATTTCTTCTGGTGCCTCTCCCCTTCAATATTCGTCACCTTCGGGAGACAATCTTGCTATGCAGAGTACCAATCACCGTTTAAACAGTAAAAATTTTGTGCAATGGTGTCAGTCTATCAAGTTGTTTATCCAAGCGAAAGGAAAGATGGGGTATTTTGACGAAAGAAAGGAAAAACCCCCCTGATGGTGAACTTGGTTATGATGATTAGGTGACTGAAAATGCCTTGGTCATGACATGGTTGACTAATTCCATGGAATTTGACATCAGTCAAACATATTTGTTTCTTGATACGACTAAGAAAATTTGGGAGCTGTTAAAGAGTATTATTCTGACTTGGGCAATGCTTCTCAGGCTTTTGAACTAAATTTTTTAGACAGTACAAAAATACCAAAAAACATCAAAGAAGCACTTGATGACCCAAAATGGAGGAATGTAGTCTTTGAAGAAATGGATGCACTTAAAAAAATGGAACTTGAGAATCTGTAGCATTACCCAGAGGAAAGAAAATAGTAGGTTGCAAGTGAGTGTTCACAATAAAATTTAATGCAGATAATAGCATCAACAAGTATAAGACAATATTGGTTGCTAAGGGATTCACTCAAACTCCTGGAATAGACAATCAAGAGACATTTACCCCAGTTGTCAAACTTAACACTATCCGAGTTCTACTATCATTTGCTATCAACCTTGATTGGCTGTTGCAACAATTAGATGTAAAGAATGTCTTCTTGAATGGTGATTTACATGAAGAAGTTTATATGGATCCATCACCTAGTTTTGAAAAAGGAGATGGTTCAGTATGCAAGTTGAAGTCTCTCTATGGGCTTAAACAATCCCCTAGAGAGTGGTTTGAGAAGTTTACCCAAGCTTTGAAGGGAAAAGGATTCCTCCAAGCTCATACTGATCACACTCTATTTTATAAACACTCTGATGGTGGCAAAATTACTATTCTCATTGTTTATGTTGATGACATAATTGTCACAGGAAATGATTGTGAGGAGATAAGCTCTTTGAAGCAGTGTGTAGTTGACTAGTTTGAACTGAAGGATCTTGGAGTTCTTAAATATTTCCTTGGCATGGAAGTTGCTCGTAATAAGTCAGGAATTTCTTTAACTCAGAAGAAATATATTCTAGACCTGTTGCAAGAAACAGGAATGCTTGGGTGCAAGCCAGTAGAGACTCTAGTTGATCCTAATATTTAATTGGGAATTGAAGATAGGAAAGAAGTTGACAGAGAGCAGTGCCAGAGGTTAGTTGGGAAGTTGATCTACTTATCTCACACTCGGCCTGATATTGCATTTGTGGTTAGCCTGGTTAGTCAATTCATCCATTCTCCTAAGGAAAAACACCTTAGTGCAGTTATAGAATCCTCAAGTATCTCAAAAACACCCCTGGTCGAGGAGTTCTTTCAAAGGGGACACAAGAGGATGATTGAAATCTATACAGATACAGATTGGGCTGGCTCAGCAATGGACTGAAGATCCACTTCATGATATTGTACCTATGTCTGGGGAAATCTTGTAACTTGGAGAAGTAAGAAACAAACGGTTGTTGCCAGAAGCAGTGCAGAAGCAAAATTTTGAGTTCTAGCCCATGGTATTTGTGAAGGAATCTGGTTAAGAAGATTTCTTGAGGAATTGAAGATCTATTATTCCCTACCTGTCATATTGTATTGTGATAATAAGGCTGCTGTCAGTATTGCTCCAAATCTAGTTCACCATGACAAAACTAAACATGTGGATGTTGATCTTCATTTTATCAAAGAAAAATTGGAGGGTGGTAGTGTATGTTTGTCATATATACTTACCAAAGAGCAGACAGTGAATATTCTTACCCAAGGACTACACAAGCCCACCTTTGAGGATTTGATTAGCAAGTTAAGAATGATTAATATATATCTCTCAACTTGAAGGGGAGTGTGGAATATTCTAGAGTATTAGAATTAGTTGTGAAATATTCAAGAGTATTAGAATTAGTTGTATATAATAAACCTTTTTTGGGTTTCAATCTGTATGAATAAAAAAGAGGATTCATATTCCAATACTAACTTCTCTTCCTTTGATTCCTCTACATTTTTTTTCCTTTGCTATGTTATGTTGTGTTTGGATATGTTATTCACAGAAATGTGAGAAATCACAAGAGTCCCTCTTGATTCCCTAGAATTGTTCTCACAATTGGAGAATTCAGAATTGGTGAATTGTCCTTGTCCAGATCTGAGGTAAGCTACATAATGATTGATTACTTAGGGATAGGAGTTGATTGTTGTGTGATCATTTGAATTTCTAATCCTACTGCATGTCTAGGTTGAATTCACCCATGGAATAAGGATGTTTGCTTGAGGGATGGGGTTTAATTACCAAGAAATTGCTATAGAACTAACCTTCTGAATTTGATCATCAATGAAAATTGAAATCTGCATTGAGAATGCAACTGGATGCATAAGGGAAGATTAGAATATATAGGAGACTACCACCATTAAATAGTGAATTTTTCCCTGTTTTCTGAAATTCCCCCTATTTTGGGCGATTTTTCTAACTGCCAACTAAAGTTTTTAGTTTAGTTGCAATTTGTCCACTCTGTTAATTACTTTAGTTCATATAGCGATTCAATTGTGAACGAGGTAATTGAGTTACAGTCCACGTAGGAATGATACTCACCACTACATTACTTTTGCAATTCGATACACTAGCCTATTCCACACCACTATAGATCCAAGTATTTATATTTTCTATTTAAGGATTATTAACCATTTAAAAAATCACCAAGGGCATTAGGATCAGGGTGCTGGACAATATTGTTCAAAGAAATGATTTCATTGAACAGAAGTGTCTATCCTATTGAAAGAAGTAGCTATATACTTACAGATAAAGAAATATGTCAGGAACAAAGGGTGCTATATGTTACTTTTCATTTGATTTCTCACAATGTTGAGAATCAACCAGCAAGCACGGTCACCAATCCCATCATTAAGATTGAGTATCAATGGTTAATATCTATGTTTGATGGAGCAACAACAGATGGCATTCTTGCATAAACAATCAATCAATAAATGCAGATGATAAGCTATTGTGAAATAAAGGATCCTATTTTGTCTAAACATGCTATCATGTTTGTCGTTCTCTACAATCAGCTACCTCCTCCTGCATAAAAACTTGAAGATGTTTATGGGAAGAAATCAGGAATGTGAAGGGGGCAAACAAGGTGAAAATCTTATCCTATAGGAGTGCTACAAATGAAGAACCAATCTATCTATATGTGGTGCTGTTGGAGCCAATACTGTAACAATTGATCATCTTTTCTTACTCTGATGGAATTTGATCTGGTTTAGGGGTTGCCTCATTCTTTAATTTTTGATTACCTGTAATTAAGAAATGCTACAACAATATGCAAATAGTAAACCGTGCAAACAAAACTGGAGATGAACCAACTAGAAATTAGAAAATTGACACAACTATTAGTACAAATTCACACCTAATCACCATGGTGTAAATCCAAGATATAATCAACCCCAACCCAATAAATAAATTACCAACAGAGTTATGGTTTCAGAGTACTAAGAAAGGCCTTAAATTATTAAATTGTTGTCTATAAAATGCTTAGACACGGTAGAACAATTAACATGAGTTTTTTTTTTCTGGGATATTATAATGCCATATTCTTTGGTCGTTTTTTGTATGAAAAGCAGGTGTTTTTACCTTGAGTTTACAGAACAGGGAAAATTTTGTACTTACACGATTGTAGCCTCTTAAAATTTTGTTTTGATGTTCTAAAATAGGTGTTACTATGCTATTCAAAATTAAAAGATAATTTTATACAAAAAACTCTATTACCAAGTAAACTTAAAACTAGTTCATGGTTAAATCCAAACATACTTTATGTCAACATGACACTGAACCATGAAGCTTGTCTATTGTTAATTTTTTCCTTGTAACTTTTTCATATTTTTCTAAAACTATCTTTCGTTAAGTAATTTATTCAAACAAGTAGACTATTTTCAGTCTTTTATCTATCTAAATTTCTCTAAGTAACAACCATAACAAATAAACAATAAATGGAAGCACTTAAATGAAGTGATTTAAGGTGCACAGTTCACCCCATATGCGACTCCTCAACGACCTTGTACATAAACTAAACAAACACAACACGTTTTATAAGGTACTGTAAAACATAGTCCCTATCGAGAACATTTAATAAGAAAAGGACAAAAGGGTGCATGACCATGAATTATCAAGATAACAAAGAGTATAAAGTAAAAGGCAAACGGATGAAATTTGCAAAATAAAAAGAGCATAAACATACCATGTTTGTTGATACTATGTTGTTCATAGGAAGAAACACGAGGTATTATGTCATCAGAGAGATTCATGGGTTTGGATAACGCTTCCTTTCTCATCTTGAGAAACTCCTTGGAGTCTCCAAAGAAAAGGGTGTATGGATTTCCATGTAAGCCTTGCTCTCTTAGCAGCTTTTCTAATCTCTTTGGCTTCAGCCATAACCAGTTCAGCACCTTCCATGCACATATCAGAGCGAGTATCAGTATCAGTGTCAGAATTGTGGCCCATGCTGCTTCCATTTCTCTCTTGTTTGGTGGGGGCAAAGACAACAGGGAAAGATGATAAAACCTGAACAAGCAAGACCAGTAGTCTTCACATAAGTTTCTGTGGCCAAAACTATGTTTGCTACACTACTCTCCAAGTTATCTTTTTGGCCTTTTCTTTGTTTTGTTTTTATTCTAATTAGTCAAACAAGAAAGCACTAATTTTTTTATATTTATATTTTATTTGTTTTTATTTAACATTAAAAATATTATGAAATTCAAAACTTGTAATAGTTTTTTTAGGATATATTGATATGAATTTATTTTGAAGAATGATATATCGTCCTTAATTTAATTATAAAATATATTTTTTTGGCATATATCATAGGTATTCTTCGTCAAAGCTTGGGCAATCTTGCTATCAGTATTATTATAGACAACAAATTTTTTTCTTAAAGTATTAGATTGAAATTATTGCGCTAGTTGATCATTTTATGGTAATATAAATTATTAAGTATGATAAAATGGTTAACTTTTATAATAGTTTTTTGGTTAAATTTTTTAGTAGATTCCTAAATTATTTGTAAAATTTTAAATAAGTCCCTAAAACCATACATTGTTGGAACTAAAGACGTACGAAGTGTCCAGTAAAAAATATCATATTTGGCTATATATATATATATGAAGTCACTTTTCTTTGTCTCTTCAATAACAAAGTTACAACTTCAAAAACACTACTAACACACAAACATGTAAATGAAAGTAAATAAACATATGTAGTACCTAAGAAGTTATTTTATTATTACATTATAAGCTTTACTATAATTGTGTAATATTAAAATCACACAATAAAGGGCCTACTAATTTATTTCATATTGGCACTTTACGTAGAATCATATGAGCACCATACTGTGGCTGAGTAGTAAGTGACATAGTCGGAGCATGAGCATATGCTGGAGAAAGTTCAAATGAGAAATTCTGTAAAATCATTGACAAAGCCATCTTTGCTTCCAATAAGGAAAAGTTTTGTCCAATGCATATTCTAGGACCCCATCCAAAGGGAAAAAATGAAACTCTTCCATTTGTTGCTTTTAAAACTCCTTCAGAAAATCTCTCGGGATTAAACTGCTTAGCATCTTCACCCCATAATTCACTGTCATGGTGAATCAAAACTGTTGGGAGGAAAAGCTGCACTCCAGCTGGTAATGTTAGGTTTCCAAGTTTCACATCCTTTTTAACAAATCGATTCAACCCAAGTACCGGTGGGTATAATCTAAGAACCTCGTACAAAATCATGGTGACCTGTTACAAAAAAAGATTTGTGGTAAGTATAACAACATACTATTTAGTATTGAGATTAATAATACAATACTTACAATCTTTAGGCGACTTAACCCATCAAAATCCGGTTTTTGATTGCCAAAGACTTGAAAGACTTCCTCCCTTGCACGTGCTTGCCAATCAGGGTACCTACTCAATAACACCATTGTCCAAACAAGCAAAACTGAAGTGGTTTCTTGCCCTGCAAAGTAGAATAGCTTGCATTCCTCGATGACATCTTCAAGACTCATTCCAGCATTCTTGTTGTTTCCGTTTCCGTGTTCTTGAATTTCCTTGTGATTGGACTCCAAAAGTATACCTAATAGGTCATTCTTAGTGGCTTCACCCGCTTTTAGTGCCTTTTCCCTCTTGTTAATCATACTCTTGAGCGAAGCTTTTATATCTCTGTCAATTTCCTTCATCCTCCTATGGGTTTTAGTAGGCAGAAACCTACAAATATACATTGTTCCATCCCGTGATTTTTATAATATGTCAGGATGCTTTTTCCTAACTCAACTACTACAGTACTCTAGTAAACATAATTTGGTTCTCTAACAGTTAGAATTTTGCTATTACAAGCAGTAAATTGTGGTAGATCATATCTTCTTGCCACACAATGTTGGTAAATGATTAGGCATGGTAGACAAGATAAAGATTCATAAATAATATAAGGTTACTTTCTAGTAGTTTCACCATGAACGTAATTTTTTCCTATTCAAGTTGCATTAGAGAGAAACCACATATTCCTGTCTAAATATTTGATAAATTTGTTGTCCTATAAATTATATTTCTTTTATTCTTATTATAATTATTATTTGCTAGTCATTGTTTCCAGCATGAAATATATAGTAAGCGTATTTTAGTGAAACAAAACTCATTTAATAAGCTTTAGTTATCAAATCAAACTATCACAGATTAGTTACCTCCATCCAGGGATTTGAATTTTCAATATAACTTTTATTACAAGTTCAGCTTGTTCTCTTTGAAGTTGAAATATTCTTCTTCCTTCTTCATAGCTACTTCCGAATGCTGATCGAGCAATAACATCACTAGCCATATTCTGAAGGAAAGGCCATGCATCCATTTCACATGATCCCTCTGAAGACAACATTCCTTCCCATTTGCTAACCAGATCATTGCAACTTTTGAGGAACAATGGTAACATGATCTGTGTTGTAACATGGAAATAACGTGTAGTTAATTTCCTCGGTCAAACTAACCGCAAAAACATTCAGACTTCAGAGCATGTTGCTTATAAACCAAACCTATGTTATTTGCAAAAGTATATGCTTGGAAGAATCTATGGTTTGTAGAGACATAGTGGGAAAAATCTACTTGTCACCTCATACTTTCATGCACATTTGTCTTGTCTGTTTGGAAATTATTCTACAAGTGGATAAGGGTTCAAGTAATTTCCCAAAAACTTTAGGAGTCATTTTTTACAGCTTAGCTGCGGTCTGGCAGGGAACACATTACAAGAAGCTAGGTGGGTTGTGTCATTTGCCTCGGTCTGGATTATGTGGTTGCATAGAAATAGCATCATCTTCAAAAAGGACAACACCAAGGTTGAATAACTGTTTAATATGATTTAGATTTTGGTTTTGTGGTGGCTAACCACCAAGGAGAGGCACTTCTTTTTTTCTTTGAACTATTTATTATATTATGTATTTACTGATATAAAAAAAATGTTGCATGTCAAACCTATGTTGCATTTCTAGGGAGAGTAAATATTTCCTTGCAAAAGAAGAAGAAAACAAACATACACAGATACAAAATCCAATTCTCTAGTTTTTTCTGACATGTTTTCAAACAGCACAAATCTATATCTAGCAAAGTCAAGCAACTAACCTTCAATTTTTCTAAATTGAAAGCAGGGTTAATTATTCTTCTGTGCTTGCTCCACTTTTCTCCTTCATAGCCTGCAAGGCCAGTTGCTAGTAACTTGACAAGTGGATTCGAATTAGGCTTTGGGAAGTCATAGATCTTGTTAAATATATCTTTGATTTGCTCCGGATCTAAGATGGTCACCCTTGGCATTGGTCCGAACCAGATAAAAGAATTCTTACCTGCATACCATCGGTAACATTATAAGAAGGTTTAAGCAATTAAACTAAAGATAAATAGTAAACGAAAAAAAATCAGGTATTAAAGAAAATAGGCAACTTTGTATGTGTACTATTCTAATTTCAAGATGAATTATAAACCATTGAAACCTTTTGGTACATGATAACCAACTTAGTGGATTTAGAAGGCAAAATAAGCTTAATGTCATATATTTAGCCCTACATTTTGTTAGAACTAATAGGAAATACTAGTTCATTGCATACTGTCATCATATAGATGAATTTAGCTTTCCATCATTTTCCATTCTAAGTTCAACAAAATCTTGTAAATGTAGGGAGCACCAAATTGAAAGTAAGGAAGCAAAGTGATGAAATATATTACTGGATTAGTAGCGTGTACACACCAATAATCTGTTGTGCCCGTACTGGAGTTGATTCTAATGAATTTTTATTCTTCTACATCAGCTAGCATGTGCAAAATGGTTATTTGTTGTGTAAACGTTCAAATCAATGAAAGGAAAATGAGCTGTCAGAGTAGTAGTGTGTACACACTAATTGTTTAGTGTGTGCACAAAGAAAGCTAAAATAGGAGGCTGATGTGCTCGCCTTCTGTGTGCACAAGCCCTGTTCTTCTTGTGTACATGCTTGGTTCTTATAAATAGATGTCTTTTCCGAATTTTGGAAAGTGTTGTCATTCTTTTAGCAGGAATATTCAAGAAGGACTCTCGTGTTTTCTGTTTTTGGGGCTAGGACCACATGGAAACAAGAGGTTTCTTCTTCAAATTTAAGATGGCTTAGAGCTCTAATTTCTTCTCATCCCTTGATTCTTCAAATTTGCTATGTTTTTGTTATGTTTTTATTGCCGTAATTTGGTCTTTCACAGAAAAGTGAGAAAACACGAGTCCCTCTTGATTCCCTAGAATTGTTCTCACAATTGGAGAATTCAGAATTGGTGAATTGTTCTTGTCCAGATCTGAAGTAAGCTACATAATGATTGATTACCTAGGGATAGGAGTTGATTGTTGTGTGATCATTTGAATTTCTAGTCCTAATGCATGTCTCAGTTGAATTCAGCCATGGAATAAGGATGTTTGCTTGAGGGATGGGGTTTAATTACCAATAAATTGCAATAGAACTAACCTTCTGAATTTGATCATCAATTGAAAATTGAAATCTGCATTGAGAACGCAATTGGTTGCATAAGGGATGATTAGAATAAATAGGACACTACCACCATTAAATAGTGAATTTTTCCCTGTTTTCTGAACTTCCCCCTATTTTGTACGAATTTTCTAACTGCAAATGAAAGTTTCTAATGTAGTTGCAAGTTGTCCACACTGTTGATTTCTTTAGTTCAAATAGCGATTAAATTGTGAACTTGGTAATAGAGATACAGTTCACGTGGGAATGATACTTACTCACCTCTATATTACTTGCTGCCATTCGGCACACTAGCCTAGCTATTACACACCATTATTGATCCAAGTGTTTATATTTTCTATTTCATTTAAGAATTGTTAACAATTAAAAGGAGTAGCAAAGTACTTACAGATAAAAGATAGGTGAGAAAGAAAGGGTACTATGTTATTTGATTCCTCACAATGTTGAGAATCAACTGGCAAGCTTGATCACAAATCAAATCATTAAGATTTAATTAGTACTGTCAATGATTAATATTTATGTTTGAAGGACCGACAACAGATGGCATTCTTGCCAATGCAATCAGTCAATGAATGCATGCAGATGATAGGCTAATGTGACATACAGGATCCTATTTTGAGTAAACATGCTATCATGTTCATGGTTCTTTACAAGATACAACAAGTTACCTCCTGCATAAAAACTTGAAAAAAATTATGGGAAGAAATCAGGAATGTGAAGGTGGAATCCAATGTGAAAATCTTAGCCTATGGGAGTGCCACAACTACAAGAATCAATCTAATATGGTGGTGTTTGTTCTATATATAGTGGTGGTGACAATATTGTAAAACTTGAGCATCTTTGCTTACTCTGAATGGAAAATGGTCTAGCTTGGAGGTTGCCTCATTCTTTAAGCTTTGATTGGCTGTAATTAAGAAATGAAAGAGGCAATGGTGCTTATGGAACGACAAGGAAGATTCATGTTACATTGCTCTTAATGGAAGAAGCTTACACAATAAGAGAAAAAAAAGGGGTATTCTTTGTAACACCCAAGACGAATCACACCAGAATGAGACAAATCCAGAGGTCGTACAGGTATAGGACTATATAGTTGAAGATGACTTAAAGGAATTAAATGGTATTGTCTATAACAACAAGATGCATTTATTTTTAGGTAGTATATCACTTCAAAACTTCACAGTTAAGTGTGTTTGATTTGGAGTAGTTATGGGATGAGTGAATTTTTCGAAAGTTTCCCAAAAAGTGAGTAAGGACAAAACACGCTAAAAGTCTCGTGTTGATTTGTGGGAACTATCAATGATCTTGAGAGCAGTCGAGCGATGTCAAAGCCAGTTCTCGAGGTCTCAAAAAGGGCCTTCGGCCTTACCTTAGGCCCTGACTCACCCTCCATGGACAAACCTTGTGAAGGAACCCTTGGATTTTCGAGACATTGGATTCTCACTAATGCTTGTGTTACTCAAGCCGACATTCTCGCTTTCGTTTCATCTAGCACTGCTCAAGCGGTTCCTTCCCTCTAAGGCGGAACGCTCCCTTACCGATTCATTTTTACATACCACAGCTTCAGCAGATTGCTTAGCCATGTCCATCTTATGAGCAAGAGCGCTCGACCAGTGAGCTATTATGCACTCTTTTCAAGGTGGCGTCAAAGTTAATAGTCGAGGTCTTGAAAAGGACTACCTACGGAAGGTGCTAACCGGTGGAGGATTCTCACCAACGAGAATGTTTAGTGAAGTGTCATAGTGTGAAAATTGTCAAAAAAATCGACCATTAAGAACATTATACTATTCATATTATTAGTGGAAGCCAATGATAATTTTAATTTTTAATTTTTCTTTGATTACTTGAAAGCTGTAAATGGAAGTGCTAGTATATGATTCTCACTAGAATATTGGAGCAATCACTCCCTGCATATATAAGTGTTGGGCCTGTGAAGCCCAAGAAAACTTTATCCACTTGCACTTTAGTGAAACGATGTGTTTTGGCTCATAATTGCTTTTATATATAAATGGCTTTTATTTTCAAAGGTGTTGTATGTTTTCTTTTTGGCTTTTACACTTCCTTTTGAAAACACACTCCAGAAGCTTCCTATTTGGTTTCTTTTCATCTTCTTGTTTTCTCTTTAACCTAGCTCTGCTAGGGTTTGCTATTACTGCACAAATATTGAGTTTGGTGAGTGAAAACTAAGTGATGATGATATTTATCTTTGTGGTCTATATTCTGCGTTTCTGTTGGTGTTGTATTGCAGGTGGAGGTCATCTCTCTCTCGGGTTTGGTCTGGTTTGTGTTCTTGAGGTTATTCTCTGTAAAGAACTGGTTGAGAGGAAGGTGGAAGGCTGGGTAATGTCTATTCTTGACATTGATAAATAGCAGTTCTCTTTTGTTCCCTGTAAACCTTGTTTTCTTGTTTACGTGTGATACTGAGGCTTTGTTCTTGTTGAAAGCTTGATCATGTAATCTTGAGAACGTTGTCGTAATATTCTTGTAATATTAGTGTAAGTAAAAGGGATCTGCCAGTTCTTTGCCCTTTAATGTAGATAACAAGGAGTTTCTCCTAGTTACTGAACCAAGTAAAATACTCGTGTTTTTCTTTCTCTTTTATTTGCTTCCGCTTAATTTTTAGTCTATAATTGTGCACTTAAAACTTTAACAAGTGGTATCAGGGCTTTGGTTGGTTCCTATTTTCTTGTCTTCTTTGTTTGTGTCAGGCTTTGGTGCTTAGGTCTACCTCAGACCCTCGGTCACTCAAGAATGGGATTAGCCAGAGTGGAGGTGGAGAGGTTTGACAGTAAAGGAGACTTCAACATGTGGCGAAAGAAGATGAGGGTTGTTCTGGTTCATCAAAAGTGCTCTAAAGCACTTTGTGGTGAGAAAGATCTACCCTCAACTTTATCTGAAACTAATAAAAATGATATTCTTGAAACTACTTTTAGTCTGTTAATTTTGCATTTGACTAATAATGTTCTTAGACAAGTTAATGATGAAACTACTGCTGCCGGTATTTGGTTAAAATTGGAATCTATGTACATGACTAAATCTCTTTCAAACAAAATATATCTAAAAGAAAAATTGTTTGGTTTCAGAATGGAATCTAGTAAATCTTTGGATGATAATTTGGATGAGTTTAAGAGAATTACTATTAGTCTTGCTAATATTGATGAAAAGACTACTGATGAAAACCAAGCTATTATTCTTCTAAATGGTTTGCCTGATTCCTACAAGGATGTGAAATATGCTATTAAGTATGGAGGAAAGTCTCTGTCATTAGAAGATGTAATAGGAGCCTTAAAGAAAAAGGAAAGAACAATACAGAAAATAAGTATAAGCCACCTGTTAAGGCAAAGGTGACTTGCTGGTTGTGTCATAAGAAAGGATGCATTAGGAGAAATTGTCCAGAAAAAGGAAAAGGGCAAAATAATGGGAATAGGACAGATTATGCTAATCTGACTAGTGGTTTTGAGGATAATGAGGTCCTAGCTGTGTCTAATGCTTCTTGTGAGAAGGAGTGGGTGATGGATTCTGGCAGTATATATCATATGACACCTGGAAAGGACTGGTTAATCTATTTTAAGACAATTAAAGGTGGAAAGGTGATAATGGGAAATAACCAAACCTGTCAAGTAGAAGGAATTGGAGCTGTTAGGTTTAGGATGAGAGATGAGACTATTAAGGTTCTCAAGGATGTGAGATGGGTCCCTAACCTTTGGAGAAACCTGATATCTCTAGGAATGTTAGACAATAGTGGATACAGTTTTAGGAGTCTTCAAGGAACTCGAGAAGTGGTTAAAGGATCCATAGTTCTTATGAAAGGGATGTTAGATAATGGTCTCTATTTTAGATGGAGAATCTTTAGGACATGAGTGTTGTAGTGTTAGTAGAAAGCCTAGTGAATCTTCTCTTTGGCATAAAAGACTAGGCCACATTAGTAATCAAGGATTACAAGAGTTATATAAACAAGGTATCTTAAGTTTTCAAACATTTTCTCGTATTTGATTTGTATGAAACTTGTGTTTTGGGAAAATCTCACAGATTAAAGTTTCAAATAGGAAAGAATGAAACTAAAAATATATTGGATTATATGCACTCTGACTTGTAGGGGTCACCTAACATTCCTAGTTCTCTTTCTGGTTGTCATTAATTTCTTTCTGTGATAAATTCTCATTCCATACATATGTGGAGTTATTTTTTAAAACAAAAGGATCAAGCTTTTGATTGCTTTAAAGACTGGAAAGTCCAAGTAGAAACTGAGACAAGAAAGAAGGTTAAAGCATTAAGAACTGATAATGGATTGGAATTCTGTAATAACCAATTTAATAATTTCTGCAAACAATATGGTATTTTAAGACATAAAACTTATGTTGAAACACCTCAGTAAAATGGCATTGCTAAAAGAATGAATAGAACTATTTTAAATAAAGTTAGATGCATGCTTGTTGATTCTGGTCTTAAGAAATCTTTTTGGGTAGAAGCTGTTTCTACTGCTTGTCATATTATAAATGAGTCACCTTCATCTGCTATCAATTTCAAAACTCCCATGGAAATATGGTATGGTAAGCTTCCTAACCTGAGTTATCTGAAACCATTTGGTTGTTTAGCTTATGTTCACTCTGAATAGGATAAGTTAGCCCCTAGGGCTCTTAAATCTATCTTTGTAGGTTATCCTACGGGGACAAAAGGGTATAAACTCTGGTTAATATCTGAAAACAAGTGTGTTATTAGTAGAAATGTTGTTTTGAATGAACTAACATTTTATAAAGATATTGTGCAGGATACTAAACAGGTTCAAGAAATTGGAAATGTCCAGTGGAGGTGGAGAACACCATTGGTTGTGAAAATTCTGAACTTGTTCAGAATCATGATGAAAATGAAGATCAAGGAGACACACTTGATCAACTTGCAAACGATCAACAAACTAGTGAAGAAAATCAAGATGACTCCAACTTCAATGATTATCTTCTGACTAGAGATAGAATTAGGAGGAATATTAAGCCTCCTAGCAGATTTGCTCATGCTGACATTGTTGTTTTTGCTTTACAGGTTGCAGAGATGGTTGAACAAGAAAAATCAGCAACTTACAAAGAAGCAATGAACATGAAATCTCAAGAGAGATGACTAAGAGCAATGAAGGAAGAGATCTCCTCATTAAAGAAGAATCTGAATTGGGTTCTAATGGACAGACCCAAGGACAAAAGGATCATTGGATGCAAGTGGGTCTTCAAGCTGAAGCCTGAAGTCCCAGGATTGGAGAAGGCCAGGTATAAGGCCAGGTTGGTAGCCAAAGGCTATTCATAGGTAGAAAGAGTAGATTACAATGAAATTTTCTCTCCTGTAGTAAAACATACTTCTATTAGGCTTATTTTATCTGTTGTTGCTATTCTTGATTTAGAATTAGAACAACTTGATGTTACAACTACTTTTTTGCATGGAAGCTTAGATGAACAGATCTATATGGAGCAGCCAGAAGGCTTCATACAAAAAGGTTCTAAGAACAAGGTTTGTCTGCTGAAAAAGTCATTATATGGATTAAAACAGGCACCCAGGCAGTGGTATAAAAGGTTTGATGACTTTGTTCTGTCACATGGGTTTATGAGGTGTAAGTATGATCATTGTGTCTATTATAAGAAAGATAATGAAAATAAATATACCTATCTGTTGATCTATGTGGATGATATGCTAATTGCTTCTCATGATACTGAATGCATTAACAAATTGAAAGAGATGTTGCTGAAGGAATTTGATATGAAAATCCTTTGTCCTGCTAAGAGAATCTCAGGCATGGATATAGTAAGAAATAGAAAAGAAAGAACCTTATCTTTATCTCAAGCTGTGTATGTTAAGAAGGTTGTTAAACTCTTTTCTATACATATTTGTAAATCTGTTAGTTTGTCGTTAGCTACTCATTTTCGTTTAAAATATGTATGTGGTGTTTTAAATGAAGATGAATCTGCCTACATGGAAAATGTGTCATATTGTAATGCAGTTGGAAGCCTAATGTATGCAATGATTAGCACTAGACCTGATATTGCATATGTTGTTAGTGTTGTAAGTATATTCATGAGTAAACCTTCAAAAGAACACTAGAATGCTGTGAAATGGATTCTTAAATATCTTAATGGCCCTTCTGATTTCTGTTTGAATTTTACTAGAAATGAATCTAATGATTTTTCTGTGAAAGACTATTGTGATTCTGATTATGCTACAGATTTAGATAAAAAGAGATCCTTAACATGTATTGTTTTCACTGTTGGTGGAAATGTTGCTAGTTGGAAGTCAAATCTTCAGCATGTAGTAGCTTTGTCTACTACTGAAGTTGAGTATATGGCATTGTCTGAAACTGTAAAAGAGACACTATGGTTGAAAGAAATACTTTCTGAACTTGGTTTAGGATATGGAATTCCACAAATTATGTGTAATTCTCAAAGTGCTATTCATTTATCCAAGAATAGTGCTTATCATGAAAGAACTAAACATATTGATGTCAGACTACATTTTATAAGGGACATTATTGCAGGTGATAAGGTGAAGGTGGAGAAAATATCAACTGTGTGCAAACCAGCAAATATTTTGACTAAAGTTGTACCCCTTAACAAATTCAAGGATGTCCTGAAATTGTTAAAAGCCCAACAGTAGTGGCTTTCTTTCTCTTATCTCTATTATTTCTATTTTAAATTTGTTTTAGAAATACTAATGCAATTTCTTGTTTTGTAGGTTCTATTCTGGTTTCTTTGTATAAGTTTGTTATGTTTTCTGTGTCCTAGTGTATTCTGTTCTGGCATTGAATCTGTAACCCCTAATGTCTTCTGTTTGTGCTTTGTTTTCTTGTGCTTCAAGGTGGAGTTTGTTGGGCCTCTGAAGCCCAAGAAAACTTTCTCCACTTGCACTTTAGTGAAACGGGGTGCTTTGGCTCATAATTGCTGTTATATATAAATGGCTTTTATTTTCAAAGGTGTTGTACGTTTTCTTTTTGGCTTTTACGCTTCCTTTTGAAAACACACTACAAAAGCTTCCTATTTGGTTTCTTTTCATCTTCTTGTTTTCTCTTTAACCTAGCTCTGCTAGGGTTTGCTATTACTGCATAAATCTTGAGTTTGGTGAGTTTGTGGTCTATGTTCTGCTTTCCTGTTGGTGTTGTATTGCAGGTGGAGGTCATCTCTCTCTCTGGGGTTTGGTCCGATTTGTGTTATTGAGATTATTCTCTGTAAGGAACTGGTTGAGAGGAAGGTGGAAGGCTGGGTAATGTCTGTTCTTGACATTGATAAAGAGCAGTTCTCTTTTGTTCCCTGTAAGCCTCATTTTCTTATTTACCTGTGATACTGAGGCTTTGCTCTTGTTGAAAGCTTAACTGTGTAATCTTGAGAACACTATTGTAATATTAGTGTAAGTAAAAGGGTCTACAGGTTCTTTGTCCTTGGATGTAGGTAACAAAGAGTTTCTCCTAATTACTGAACCAAGTAAAATACTCGTGTTTTTCTTTCTCTTTCATTTACTTCCGCTTAATTTTCAGTTTATGATTGTGAGCTTAAAACTCTAACAATAAGGATTCTCGCTCATTCCCTAACTGGAAGCTCCTTCGGATGATGATAAAAGAATATAATAGACTAGAGTAATTTTCACTTCAGTCATTAATGCTGGTGAAAATTTGTACTTAGAAGGGGCTAAAAGTGAATGACATAAATTTTTTAACATTTTGCAAATTTGGAAACTGTATAAACTGAAAGTTTTATAAAATTCAGGACTGAACATATTAGCGCTTATAAACTCAAGGACCAAGATTAAAATTTACTCAATTAATGCACTAACTCTGTTCTACTCTGATGTTTATATATTGCAAAGAAGAAAAGAGCACTAGTATAGTAAGTTGTGCTTGTGTCTATAGGTGCTGCTATACGTTTTGATCAGAACAGAAACGAAAATAAAAAAAAAGCCCTGTTACCTCACATTTTCAATGGACATCTGTTGAAAAATAAAATAAGTAATTTTTTGTTTAATTTTTTTAGTATATTTATCTAAATTGTTTTTATTTAAGAAAAACAGTTTTCAGTTTATTTTAGAAAGTAAATCTTATCTGTTTCTTAAAAAATATTTATTTTAAAGTTATTTTTTTAGAGTTTAAGCACATTCACTCGTACAACAGAGCTTCAACGTTCTACTTCAACAACTTTATTGTCTAACATGATATTTAACTTTGAAACTTGTCTATTATTAAGTGCATGTTTAGAATAATTTCAGCAATCCGCACCTCACTATATTCTCATGTTAAAACGCAGCAAAAGCAACTGATAGTTGCATCTTTAATGCGCATCAGATCTGTGTGAACGATAATCCAAACACACAATAGTTTTTTCCCACTAACTTTTTTTCACATTTTCTTAAAATATCTTTCATTAAATATTTTTTCATTTTCAAACTAGTAGAGCCTATTTTCACTCTTGCATCTCTCTAAATTTCTACAAGCTAAGTAACAATGATAACAATTAAACGTGGCACTTCAATGAAGTGAACTAACCATTCGCGACTCCTCAACAACCTTTGACATAAACTAAACAAACACAACATAGAGTATAAGGGACTGTAAAACATAGTCACTATCTAGAACATTTATAAAGAAAAGAACTTATACATCCCAAATAAAGTGCATGAACATGAATTATCAAAATCACAAAGTGTATAAAGAAAAAGGAAAATAGATGGAAATTATAAGAGTACAATCATAAACATACCATGTTTGTTGACACTATGTTGGACATAGGGAGAGACACGTGGCACTATGTCATCAGAGAGATTCATGGGTTTGGATACGGCTTCCTTTCTCATCTTAAGAAACTCCTTGGAATCTCCAAAGAAAAGGGTGTATGGATTGCCATGTAAGCCTTGCTCTCTTAGCAGCTTTTCTAGTCTCTTTGGCCTTAGCCATAACCAGTTCAGCACCTTCCATGAGCATATCAGAGCAAGTATTAGTATCAGTAGCAGAATTGTGACGGATGCTGCTTCCATTTCTCTCTTGCTGTTTGGTGGGGTCGAAGACAAGAGGGAAAGATAATAAAACCTGAAGAAGCAAGACCAGTAGTTATATAAGATTTTAAAGTGGCAAAATCTATGCGGTGCTACACTGCTCTCCATGTTATATTTCTGGCCTTTTCTTTTATCTTTTTTATCTAATTATTCAAACATGAAATTAAGTTATAATATTTGTAATGTTTTTATTATATTAGTTTTTTTTTATTTAACCAACATTAATCACATACCTCGTACGAGAGTAGTTTCTAATCTAATCAGTTGAAAATATTATAAATATAAAAAATAGTTTTCTGTGTAACATTCAAAATATTAAGAAAGTCGAAATTTGTAATAGTTTTGTTCAGAGAATATATTAATATTGATATGATTATATTTAGAAGAATGTAAAAGAATTTTATATTATTATTTAATTATAACTTATGTGTAGTTAAATGGTTAATTTTCATAACAATTTTTAAACATTTTTATTTAACTAATAATATTAAAATATTTTAATTAGAAATCACATACGTGAAATTCCATTAAGAAGAATAATTTTTTTCCCAGGAATAGATAAGATCAATAACCGAAATTTCGAATTAATGGAAACAACCGACAAGAAGGAAAAGTTGGTCAATAGATTTTAAAATAAATTTTGTTTTTTTATCGTTAACATATTTCGTCCATTCATTAAGGACATAGAAAAGACTGACGAAAAAATGGTTAGATTTTCTGTGAGAAAATACAAGACCCTTCTAATACGGAACTAATTGATTGCTTAATTGTAATTAACAATTAGTAACAAAGTTTGCTTTTCGTGGGTTTCACACTGAGTTAGTTAATTGAGAAAAAAAATCCAAATATACAGAATTTTTGTTGAGAAAGTTGTTTTATTCATTTATATTTATTATAGAAAAGCTATTTTAAGTATAATATGTGTATCTTTTATTAAGATTTATGATATAAATTGTCAAATTTCTAGTTAAGTTAAAATGGTTCATCAAATAGTTTGTCATATTATATTTTTAATTTATTTTACATAATTTTATCATGCTTAATTAATTATAAGAATATATATATATATATAAATTTTTGCAATAATGATTTTTTATTTCATAACTGATTTTTATATTGTCATTAATCATAAATTATTATTATATATATAAATTACATATATTTTTTGCTTGAACTGATAACATAATTGTAAATTTAAGACTACTAATTAAATAAAACAATTATGCTTCAGTTGATCATTTAATGATAATTATAAATTAATGTGCAATAAATAGTCAAATTTTATAACATTTTTTAAAAAAAAATGATATTTTTAATTAATCAATAACATTTAAATCTTTTACATAGAAGTCATCACATAAGTGTAATCCGTTAAAAATAATAATTTGTTTCCTAGGAATATATAAGAATATCCGAAGTTTAGAATTACTGAAAACAACCAATAAGAAGGAAAGGCCACCGAAAAAACGACAAGAAGAAAAAGTTGGTCAATACATTTTAAAATGAAATATTTTTATGAGGAAATTATATTCATATCATCTATATTAAATTACACCCGATATTCCTCTATTTTTATATATTACTTTGCTAACTAGTTTTAATTAAAATATTTAAGTATATAAAATTATTAATTTGAGTAAATTATACTCATATCTCTTATGTATTTTATCAAATTATATGTGATATTCCTCCTTGTTATACATTATTTTTACCCATATATGATGTCAATGTCCAGGAAACCAGACATAATGGTGATGGTGATCGAAGCAACAATGGGGGATGAGGAGGTGGTGGAGGTGGATATGGTTGTGATGATGATAGTGATGGTAGTTGCTCCGGTGGGAGTAGATGCGTCCTGACGCCATATTAGTTGGCAAAGACAACGATGAGGAGAAAAAGATGATATTGTCATAGGAAAAGGATATGGTGATAAGTGAGGAGGGATTGTAATTATTGAAGAGAATGAGAGTTTGTAAAATCTAAGATGTGATTTTGAGAAAGAAAAAGATGATATTTTAGATATGATTTTTCATTAAAAGTCATGTGACCAACATGTATTTACTTTTTGTTAAATTATTAAATAGTATTTAAAAAGGAGGAAATCTAAATATAATGGAAATTAATTAAGAGGTTGTTTATAGGATAAAAATTAAAGATATCAAATGTAATTCAAAAAGAAGATAGAATGCCAATATAATTTACTTTTTTTTTATCATTACCATTTCGTCCACTCTTTAAAGGAGGACATAGAAGAGACGCTGACTGAAAAATTGCCGGTTAAAGTTTATGTGAGAATAACACGCAACTCATTTGCTGCTTAGTTTATAGTTAACAATTAATCTTGAGTAAAAAGTATTTCCACCATCTCTAATTATAAAATATAATTGATTAATTTATACTCATTAAAAAAATTAATTAACTTAAGTATTAGCATTAGATTTATAATACTTTTAAAATTTATTCTTAATTTATTACAAAACTATTCATCTTCTTTAATTTTTATAAGAGAGAAAGAAATAATTCAAAATATTTTTTTCAAAAATAATTAATATAAGGAAAAGATAAAATGAAGTCTTCAAATAAGATAAAAAAAATTGAATATGTCTTATAAAGAGGGACCAACGTAATAGAATACTTTTGGTGTGTTTCACTGATTTAATTAAGTATGAAAAAAAAAAAATATATATATATATATATATATATATATATATATATATATAATTGTTAAGAAAGTTGTTCTATTAATTTATATCTATTATAAAAAATACTTTAATATGAAATCAAATTAAAATTGGATTTATTACATGTATTAGTTAAAGAATTTTCATAAATTGTCTTAATCTTAAAAAATTAATAGGGTAAATAGTTATTTTCGTCCCTGAATGTGTAAAGCGCGGACAAATTCGTCCCTGAAAGACGAAAATTTAAATTTTTGTCCCCGAAAGTGTAAAAAGTGCGACAAATTCATCATTCCGTTAACTTTTGTCCATTACCGTTAATGAAAGTACCTACGTGGCACAGAGGGACGGAAATGTCATACGATTGATTGCCAACATGGTTGCTGACTAGATTTTGGACAAAAATGTCAGTAAGTTACCATTAAACTAAAATGTCAGTGATTTTCTATTATACCTAAATGTCAGTAAGTTACCATTGGATCAAAATGTCAGTAATTTTTTGTTGAATGAAAATGTTAATACGTTTTTATTAGACTAATTTGTCAGACCCCAAATTTCATTTAATTTAAGGGTAAAATATAACTTAAGGATAAATATTCCCTTTTTTATGTTACAAGCATAATAATAACAATACAATAATTACTTAAAAAATAGGAAAACAAGCATAAGTTAAAAGAAACATAATATTGATTAATAATCATAATTTGTCTGTCACAATAAAAATTATCCAAAATAAATATTCTACCCGTATATTAAAATAAATATTATAACAATGTATTAATCATTACAAATTTATAAAAGTTATAATAATTAATCGCAATCTATTATAAACTAATAAACTTAACTTATACTTGATAATTTGTAATTAAATTATAATCTAAAAACTCTTTACATTATATATAGACTATATACTTATTTTAAAAAAATTATAAAAATAATTAATTTCAGTCTTAAATAATCAATCCATTACTATTTAAAAAAGACTCGTGAAAACATCAAAACCTTACAGTATTCTTAATATAAGATATTATTTAGAAGAAATATATAATCATTTTTATAAGACATTTTACAGTTTCTTTGAAGCGTTTTTTTTTTCTTATTAAATTTCTACGTACATATATGTGTTTTTTTATTGATGTGTTCTATTATTTTATAATGTTCTTAAACTTTAATATTTTTATATCACCCATAGTAAATTAATAATTATTAATAAGAATAAGATTGATATATTAGTAATATTTTAAAAAAAAATAAAGCAAACTTATGTACCTATTTTTATAAAATAGGTGTCTTATGTACCTATTTTTAAAAAAATAATTTACAGTAAATTAATAATTTCAATGTAAATTATTATTTTTATGTTTTTAAATAATCTTCTTTTTCTTGCGATAGAAAATTAGGATTGATTAAATTTTTAATCTCTATACTTTTTTAGCTTTTAATTTTTATTCCTTAATTTTTTTACAATTTTCAATCCTTTATTATTTTTTGTCATCACTTCTAGTTCTTTTAAAAAAAAATTGTCCACTTTAATCTCTGATTTATTTTTATTATTTAAAATTAATCTCAAATAAAATAAATAAGGGATTAAAAGTGGATAAAACAGAAACTAATTTTGAGTAATAAAATAAACAAAGATTAAAAATGGAAAAAAAAAATTAGAAGGACTAAAAATATTATCTTAAAATTTAATGAAAGACTAAAATTTATAATTTTTTTGAAGGATTAAAAATTGAAATTTATATGAAGAATAAAAATTTAATTAATCATAAAAATTATATTTTGTAAATGATCTTCTTAGTTTGTGACATTCGCATGACTAAGTTGCATCTTCAATTGCTTTCAACTTTTAAGTCCTTTTAAGTCGGATCAAAAATATTGGTGTTTGTTAAACAATATTATGATTGTTATTATTATGTTTTTTTTAACTTATGTTTGTTTTTCTATTTTTTTAAGTGATTATTATATTGTTATTATTATGCTTGTAACATAAAAAAGGGAAGATTTATTCTTAAGTTATATTTTACCATTAAATTAAATGAAATTTGGGGTCCGACAAATTAGTACAATAAAAACGTATTGATATTTTATTCAACAAAAAAATATTAACATTTTGGTCCAATAAAAAATTACTGATATTTTGATCCAATGGTAACTTACTGACATTTAGGTCAAATAGAAAATTATTGACATTTTAGTCCAATGGTAACTTACTGACATTTTTGTCCAAAATCTAGTCAGCAGCCATGCTGGCAATCAATTGTATGACATTTTCGTCCCTCTGTGCCACGTAGGCACTTTCATTAACGGACAAAATTTAACGGAAGGATAAATTTATCGGACTTTTAACACTTTCGGGGACAAAAATTTGAATTTGTATCTTTCAGGGACAAATTTGTCAACGCTTTACATATTCAATGACAAAAATGACTATTTATCCAAATTAATATGACCTTTATTAAATTTAAAACAAAACAAATTATATCTTGATAAGAGACGATATCACCGATAGCTAAAAATGAGACAATATCTAGGATGGACCAGGAAGATAAGTTATTTTTGGTGGATCATATTTAATCACCGTTAGATTAATCTTGTCCTTTTGTTCGAACGTGCACCTTCCCACAAAATTCCTTCTCCCTAATGTCTTTTTTCTCTGTCTCCAGTGCCTCCTCACTTCCCATCAATAAACCCTCTGCTCTCTTCAATAATAAAAAAAGCAACATGCCATGACTCGCAAAGGAGCGTGACAACCAAAGCCCTATGATGTCGAGTCTACCTGCAGCGACAAGGAGTAATTGAGAAAGAAATCAAGTTTTTTTGTGTTGAATTGAAAATGAGTGATTTTTATTGTAATCTTAATTTGAACTGTATTTGTTTTTTTTAGAACAACGATTTCTTCGTTTTGCGATTTTTGATTCCTCTATCAAACAATTTTGATTTGGGTTGAATATTGATTTTGTGGGTTTGAATTGCCTTTGTTTTTAATTATGGATTATGGATTTGTGAGTATGGCTTAATCTGACTTCCATGATTACTTTTTGGGATTTGATTTGTTATTTTGTTTTATCTGAAACAATTTTGGATTTGATTTTAGGGGGAGGAGCACTTCCTGCAGCCTTTGGAGGCGGTGGTGGAGGCGTGTAGATGGAGCTGCCGAAGGCGGTGGAGGAGGAGCCGGAAACACAAAAGGGTCTACTAGAGAAGGAAGAACAGTAAGAAGGATAAAATTTTAGTATAGATGATGTATAATAAGGTTGTGCACCTTAGATTAATCTAAGGCTCACTATTATTTGGGTTTGGTGGATCACTTATAAAAATTGTCCACCTTAGAAGCCGTCAAAAGTAATCAACAATTGCCTTGATCTAAAGTAAGTATTTGGAGATAGATCTTTTTTTGATAATAGTATATGGAGTTGACGGATTCAATCATGCCTGTCTAAAACATTTTTGGTATAATGCGAAAATAATCTAGGTCATTGCATATATTATTTTTAGGGATGGTAAAATGGGTCTGACCCGACGGGCCAATCTATTTAACCCACCAAAAAATGTGGGTTGGATTGAAAGTGGCAACCCACTGAAAAAAACAGGATGGGCCAACCCGACCCGCAAAATGTGGGCCAAAGGTGGGCTAGCTTGACGGGCCAAGGAGAAGCTGTATTACTTAATAGGGGACTAGGGATCTCTGCTTCTCTGGAATTTTCAAGAGACAACAGAGAGATAGACCCTCGTGAGTCACTAAGTGTGAGAGCCAGAGGTGAGCCTGAGAGTCTTCGTCCCCGCCGTCGGTGTCTCCGACTCTCTGTCCCCGCATTGCCACCGGCACTGGCACCACTCTTACGAGCTTCTCCACCGTCTCTGACCACAAGCCCCTCCTCCCTCCCCCGACCCCCTTCATCCTCGACAAACGCATTCGCCCCGACGAGACTTCGTCGCCAAAGACGACATTGTCTTGCTCATTGTGCCCCCCACACTGCCTGCCCTCTGGGCCCTACCTCCCCTCCCGAACTCGTGTCGATGTCGTCGCAGAATTCAATGTTTCACCATCAACACCACCAGCAACAATAGCAGTAGGCCGCCATGGGAGAGGCCTCTGCCGCCAGGTATTGTTGTGTGTGTGGGAGGGTGAGTTTGTATTTTGTCTATGTGACTTTGTTGTTGTGTTTTGGACTACTGTGGACAAGGAGAAGGATTGAAGATTCTTAGTGAAATTTTTAGGTTAGTTTTTTTTTTTTGGGTAGTATTTCGAGTGGACATGTCCATGAATTAAGGAATTCAATTGGATTATTAGGGTTTTCCCTGTTTGAAAAACTGTTTAGGTTACTCGTTTGGAGATGATGATGAATTTGTTTAGAACATTGTTGGAGGAGAGACAACAGAGAGTATGATGATGAGATTAATAATTAGGGAATAGGGATTGAGGCTTGTAAGTGGGTTTCAGGACTTCGATCATTGATCGGTATGCAGATGCAAATGCAAATGCCAATGCAGACGTAGATGCAAGTGTAATGAGATGAAAAATTAATTTAATGATGTTATTTTGGAAAATATCACACCACAGGGTGCTTGCTTAATGCTTGCTCTAAGGTGAATAAATTCAAGGTTAAGCTTCTTGTTTCTTCTGTTTCACTTTCATTATGGGTTTTGATCAACTTAGGCGGGCTGGCCCGCTAGCCCACTAATCCACTTCAAAGTGGGACAGGCTAGCATTTCCAGTCTACTTTGCAAAAGTGGGTCAGCCCGGCTTGGCCCGCTTTTTTGGTGGATTGGGCCAGCTCGACCCATTTTGGATGGGCTAACCCACTTTGCCATCCCTAATTATTTTTATCTTGAAAGGTAAATATTTTTTTCTTTTTTTGTTTTTCTTTCTTTCCCACTTTATCCTTTTGTCTTCATCTCCTGCATCCACCATTAAGAACCAAACTCTGTTGTCACCACCAAGAGCCAACGACGGTGACCCCAAGCCAAAACATACAACGAATCAAAAGGAGTCGGGGAAGGTGGCGGGGATGGCGCCTGAGAGGAGGTTCTGGGAGATATCGAGGTGACAGAGGGCAGCGCAGGGAGTGAACGCGATAGCTGGGAGGGTGGCGTTGAGGTCGTTGTTGAAGAGGTTGAGGAAGGAAATGGAGGGGAGGCGGCAGAGTGCATTGAAAGTGAAGGAATGAAGAAACACATAAGCTAAGGACAAATTGGTAAATGATAGGAAAAAAGGAAAAATAAAAATAAAATAAAATAAAAATTTAACCTTTCAATATGAAAATAATATATCTAATGGCTAAAAAAAATTCGTATCATGTGAAATGAGTTTGTAGTTTGCACGCTAGAATCAATCTATGGAGATGGATCGATCAGAGATTTCTTGGTGTTGCCCAATTCAATTCTTAGTTGCCACACTTTAGTGACGGTGACTAGCGTGCGAAAGCGAAATTGGTTCTATATCGTGCGAGAGTGTGTTTTTCCTTTTCTTTTTTCAGCCCTTTTCCAAGTTTGTCCTTTTACCCTAAGCCAAAACAAGCAACCGCACGACGTTGTTGCAACCCCGATTTACAGTGACTGCGATGGCGACCAACGATATTTTGTCCTTCCTCCCGTCCAACCACCATCATTGTTCACTTCGACCTTTGTTGTTGTTCTGAATGTTGAATAAACATTAAATGTTAGACTTGTTTTTGGTGAGTTTAATTCAACAGTTTCTTTTTAGGAGAATAAAAGGTCAAGAGTCATTAATTACTTTTTAGATGAATGGCTAAGGGTTTTTGCAGGAGATAACGGGTTTTAATTTTAGTTTATGGCTATTAATAGAATTTAATCTTTTCAGTTTTTGAAGGGCATATTACATCCTATAATTAGATCATTGTATTGTTTGACAGAACAGAATGAGAAAGAAGTTAAACTCTTTTCAAGAGGTTGTTTTTTCTTTCCACAAGCCCTCATGGCATAGTTGAATAATTATATGTTTTTCAGTTCCTGGCACTAAATAGTTGTTCTATTGGTTATGTATCAAGCGATACCTCAAATTCTTGAATCTAGATCAAGTTTACCGATTTCAATTCTACACTGAAACGGTTGCATCTTTGTCTTCAAGTGGAGTGTACGACAACCAACTCATAATCACCATAACGATGGCTTCGTCTTCAGATCTCCGGGTACTTCCCGCATTGCCACAAACCACGTCTTTCACATCTAAAATGGGATCTTCTAGTGTGATTTCAACCCAAATATGAAGCTTCTTTTACTTTGTTTTACTTAATTTTTTGTGTATTTTTCCCATATTCTTGAAAAATATAATTATGAATTACAGTCAAATTAAAAAAAATAGAAATAATCACAGCCATACAACTTAATAAATAATATATCAAACGGACCACATCCTTTTCATTTTTTGCTTACAAACTTCCGCACCCCAATCCTCGTCCACTTTGGCACGCAGATACTTGTAGTAATGATTATACATTGTCTCGCACACTTCATACAAGAAAAGATATCCAAATTATTCTACGTGAGATATAGAGAGCAGAGAGTCTATGCTCTCCAGAGGGAAAACTCTGGTAGTCATATTGAAGGTAAATAGAAAAAAACTGAATTACAACTAACTGCACTCATTAGTGCATCAATATATATAGCTAATGAAATCAAACTCTCATGCTGAATCAGCATGTAGCTAACTGAGAATATTAACTTAGTTTATTATCCACATCACATAGAATAATATAGGAAAGCCATAGTTACTCTATATCCCAATACCTTTTATAAATACAAGAAATTATGTACATTAGAACATAAAAATAAATAGGCATAATTTTTCGTGAAGTCTGCTAAAGGATGACACTACAGCTTGTGTAAAATGATATGAGCCCCAAATTTGGGATTAAGAGTGAACACAGGGGTTGGAGCATGTGTATAGGCAGGAGAAAGCTCGAATGAGAAACGTTGTAAAAGTAATGACAAAACCATCTTTGCTTCTAATAGTGCAAAATTTTGGCCTATGCACACTCTAGGACCCCATCCAAATGGGAAAAACGAGACTTGGCCTTTTGTTGCCTTTGCAACTCCTTCAGCAAATCTTTCTGGTTTGAATTCGGTAGCATCATCACCCCATATATTACGATCTTGGTGAATCAATAATATTGGTAAGGAAACTTGCACTCCTTTAGGAAGGGACATGTTTCCAAGTTTCACATCATTCTTGATAGCTCTATTGAAATAAACTAAAGGTGGGTATAACCTGAGAACCTCGTATAAAATCATGGTCACCTATGAAAAATGAAGATATATTCATTAAGAATCAACATCAAAGCACATTCCATGTTAATATGACCATCACTAAAGTAAAACCATGTGATACTTACAATTTTAAGGTGACTTAGTCCATTATAGTCTGGCTTTTGGTTACCAAAAACATGCAATACTTCCTCCCTAGCATGTGCTTGCCAATCAGGATACCTACTCAACAATATCATTGTCCAAACAATCAAAGTCGATGTAGTTTCGTGCCCTGCTATGTAGAATGTATTACATTCCTCAATTACTTCTTGGCTAGTCATTGCAACGGTCTTATTGTTTCCATGTTCATCTATTTCCATACGATTTGATTCCAAAAGCATGCCTAACAAGTCATGGTTTAAGACTTCACCGGCCTTCATTGCTTTTTCTCGTTTGTTGATGATTTCTTTAAGTGACCTCCGTATATCAGTATCTATTTCTTTCATCCTCCTATGTGTGGTTGTCGGTAGCAACCTACAAATAGATCATATAATTACATTTTCAAATTAATTAGCTAGCCATAAATGTAATATGTGACGGTCCTTAACTAAGAAAGCTTTATATATAGCTCGATAGCCATTTTTGTGTTAGTAGTCTTACCACCATCCTGGAATGTAATCATTTCGTAATTTCATAATAAACCCAGCTTGCTCTTTCAGAAGTTCAAATATTTTTTTTCCTTCTTCATAACTGCTTCCAAATGCTGTTCTAGAAATGATATCACAGGTCAAATTTTGAAGGAAAGGCCATACATCAATTTCACAGTTGTTGTCTGAAGATAGCCTCCCTTCCCATTTCGAAACCATATCATCGCAACATTTTAAAAAAGTTGGTAACATAACCTGCAGGATAATGATAACATAATTGATCTTGAAGTCGCAAAACTTGATGTGGAGTAAAACATGCTCAAAAAAGTGACTGCCTAACAAAACATACATTCACCCATTTGGATAAAATTCTATATAAATATTTATAAGGTAAGAAAATAACTAAATTAATTTTTTTTAATAAATTAAAATTAGTTTATGCATGAATTAAGATCAACTTTTTGAAAAAGTTAAATGAGAATTTCTATGAATTGGCTTGCATAAGTTAATCTTAACTTACATATAAAAGAAATTTAATTAATTTATTTTACTTTCTTATTTTTTCCTTACAAGTATTTTATCTAGAAATTTGTCCAATCAAAACCATTAAATTATTTAGTACATATATAACCTTCAATTTTTCAAAATGGAAAGCAGGGTTGATAATCTTTCGATGTATCCTCCATTTCTCGCCTTCTAAATTTGCAAGTCCAGTGCCCAACAAATTGAAAATGGGGTTCAACTTTGGTTTCTCAAAGTCTTGGATCTTGTTGAAGACTTCTTTGATTTGCTCAGGGTCTGTGATGATCACTTTTGGTGTGGAACCTTCCCATAAAAATGAATTTTTGCCTGCACATGTATGATTTGTGTTATATATATAACACCAACTATTTAATAAGGATTAATAACACTGACCTGGAATAAATGAGTTCGAGAATTCAACTAAATGCATGAAATACCATATATAATGAGATTCATATTTTTTAATATAAAATCTGGATATTAAAAGCTTCATACTTTCTAATTAAGAGCTTCCAGATTTTCATTTTTGTTAAGCTATCTCATGAATTTTGGCTCTTGCATGTCTCCCCATGTTTAGTATTCTTCCTTTATTTCTTTAATAATATATAAACTTGTAGCATAAGATCATTAGGGGAAGGGTTACCAACATAGTTGGTATGCTTTTTCCTAATTAATGTGATATATGGCATGTCGTTTAAAAAAAAACCTTCGGTAAGTCTAGAATTTTTCTGGTTGAAATGAAGTTATGAACTATGGGTAACACGTCAGTCACAGACGACTTAATATATGTGCGTTTGTGTAGTCCATGAACTGGATGCAACATAAAAGCCATGTGGTTTTGCAATCCCTGTAAGTAAAAACTTTAACGTGTAGAAGTCTTATTTTTTTATAAAGTTAATATTAATAGAAAAGGTTAACTTTTAGAAAGAATCTTGTCAAAAATAGTATGAGTCACCTATTAGGATTAATTGAAATATATGTTTTTGTTAAAGGTTTGTCCAAAATATATTTTTTATAAAGGTTTGTCTAAATACGTTTTTGAATGGTGTTTGTCGAAATATATTTTTTATAGAAGTTTGACAAAAATGAATAATAGAAAATTTTATCAAAAAATAAAGTTGTCTAAATTAATAATATTGACGAAAATTAATTTCATTTGGATTTTGTAAAAAATTAGAGAGTTGAAAATTTGAAAGTTATCCCCAAAAGCCTTTTATTTGATAAAAGTTGGTTTCAACGGTTAATTATACATATGCATTTAGAAACCATCAAGAAGAATTTCAAATTCAAAAGGAGCAATTGCAGCAATTTTTCATAGAAGATCAAACGTAACAACTAAAGTCTGTAGGAAGTTAATAAATTATTATACAATGTAGAAATCATATAATTTGATTATTAGTATGAAAAGTCTCCATTTAGAGTATTTTTTTGTTGAATTAAATCAATATCACTCAAATTCTCATAAATCATCAATGTTCACTGACTCAAAAATGGCTCTTTTTTTTAAGGTCACAATATATGTATTAGTCCCACTTTTTATAAATTTATGTTTCATATACTTTTATACATTCTTCTAAACCTTTTATTTTTTTCTTCAATCTTCATTTATTGTCTAAAATCCACTTTTATCCATTCTCCTTTGCTTGATTATAACCAAATTTATTATACATTGCATGATTAGAATTATTATAAAAAACACTAGTATTGAAAACTGTCAATTATAGAAATTACTCTATAAACTACTCTTATACAAAAATAATTATTAGTATTAATGGACATTACGGTTGAAATTACTACCTCGTCAAAATTACTATCACCATCTTTGTAAATTATTAAGCAACTTTCTTAAGTTGCAAATTATAATTGCTAGTTTAACAAAAAAGAACTTACAATCAAAAATAAATTTTATATCTCATACTTAAATATTTATTTGTTAATGTAATCACTAATGAAGATCAATATCTTAGAAATAAAGTTATTTTCAAAAGATCATTTCCAATTTTCACAGTTAACACTTTGAAATGTGGAATTTTTCAATTGAGCAAAGTCAAAATAATTAAATTCTTTTTCTTTGTAGTGTATGTTTTATAAAATATTATATATATATATATATATATATATGTATATTATACTTAGTAAATAAAAAATTTAATTATTTAATTAAGATATTTATTTTCACACTATATTATACATAATAAATGTAATATTTAATGTATTTGTGTGCCGAATTTATTTATAATATAACATGCACCTAAATTTTTATTATTAAAATATTGATTTAATACAATGTACAATTAACTTAAATGATTTTATTAAATATTATATTTACTAAATACAATATAGTTATTAAATATAAAATATAAATTTATTGATATACCATATTATATTTAATATAATATTTAACTTATAATTATAGTACTTAATATTTTTGGACAGTCAATTATACTTGTAAACATTAACTATGTTATTTATGAAATTTAATATATTAATGAAAAAATAATACATGTATTAATATTGTAAAGCTTTTTTTTTTTATATAATCATCTAAATACAAAATTTCACTTATGATAAGTTTATTTAGTTTTATAATAATTACTTCAAAAATTATACAAATAATTATTTCCAATTTGTTAAGAATATAATTTTTTTACACTAATAATGCCTACCTATTCAACTATTTTTTTTATTAAATTCAATAAATTTTCCATATGTTTCAATTCTTTAAAATTTTGTTATATTTTTGTATATATACTTGATATTTTCACAACACATTCTATTAAATGAAAATAGAATTTAATGTATTGGACAATCAATTTTACCAATAAGATATTATATGTCATTTTCAATAATATAAATATTTTTAATATTTAATAAATATATTATGTGTTTTCATACATAAATTTTAATATTTTTAAATTTATAAAATAGAATAATATTATTTTATTTTATTTTTGCTTTAAAAATAATAAACAAAACATATTTTGAATTACAAAATATATTTTAAAATATAAAATTCTAAAATATAACAATTAATCTTTAACTTTTCTACTTAAAATTTGACTACATATGATATTTTTAATAAATATAATATTTAATAATTTATTATATTAAATAGTCAGAAATATAGATGTATATATATACAATAAAAATATATTATTATTATTATTATTATTATTATTATTATTATTTATTAGAAAAATAAAAGAGAAAACATATTTGAAATAGGAAACTTTAAATATATATTAATATCATAATTTCATTAAATTGAAAAAATATGTATGATATTGTTTCTATTAATTATTATACTTACAATTGATAATTGATTACATATTATATTTAATAAATGTAATATTTAATGTTATTAGGTAGGCAATTTTACTTATAGTATAATAATTATGACACCTATTAACTATAATATAGTAAATTATTTGTGAAAAATAAAAATTCAAATGCACATTTATATAATAAAAATAAATTGATAAATATATTAATTTAATTTAAAAATATTTTTTCAGAATGTTTTATTCTTTAATTAAAATAATTTTAGTGTTTTTGCGTCATGTCTATTATCTCTTAATATTTTTATGTACAATTATATATATTTACTTACTGTAAAGAATTACATCACTAAAAGAGTTAAGCTTTTTTATTATAAAATTAGAATTATAGAAATAATATTATAAAAATTAGTCAACAATGAAATGCATAATTAATTAATTCAATTAACTATAATGTTTAATATATTTAATTTTTTTAATCATGATTTTATTAAAAAAGAAGTTTAATATTATTAATCTTAAAAAAATAAATACGCACATTATCTTAGAAATATTATTTGTAATGAATCGTTTATGATAAACTAAAATGGATAAATAAAAATATTGAAATTAAATCGGAAATTCGTTATATTTATAAACATATTGGACCTTTTCTTTTTAATTACAAAAATTACATATATATATATATATTAAAATAATTACATTAAAATACATTAATTTTATTTATTTATAATTTTTTAAAAAGAAAAATAAAATATTTTTATAATTTAAAATATAAACAAGAAACAAATTAAAGGATCCTTTTTTTCGTCTCAAAGTTAGATAAGAGGGGGTTGTCCAAACAATAAAGCCACACTATAAATATAATATTTAATGTTATTAGGTAGGCAATTTTACTTATAGTATAATAATTATGACACCTATTAACTATAATATAGTAAATGATATGTGAAAAATAAAAAATTCAAATGCACATTTATATAATAAAAATAAATTGACAAATATATAAATTTAATTTAAAAATATTTTTCAGAATGTTTTGTTCTTTAAAAATATTTATAAGCATATTGGACCTTTTCTTTTTAATTACAAAAATTACATATATATATATATATCAAAATAATTAAATTTAAATATATTAATTTTATTTATTTATAATTTTTTAAAAAGAAAAAGGAAATATTTCTATTATTTAAAATATAAACAAGAAACAAATTATAGGATCCTTTTTTTCGTCTCACAATGAAAGTTAGATAAGAGGGGGTGGTCCAAACAATAAAGCCACACCATAAATGAATTATAATATTGGGGTGAAATATTTTTGTTTTGTCCCTATAGCATTTTTGAAATTCAATTAATATTAGTCTCTCTAAAAAATATTAGTGTCTTTAATTTTAAAATGCACATCAACAGTTAATTAAACTACTTTTCCCCCTAAAAAAAGCACTACCTAAATCGTTTTGAAGATCAAAACTAATATATTTCAAATTAGAGAGAAAAAAAACAAAAACAAAAATTAAAACGACTATATAAAATTGAACTTTTAAATATTTTATAAAGAGACTAAAAACATATTGATTTGTGTGTGAGAAAAAAAATGTACAGGAAAAAGAATGTTAATTACAAATCCACAAAATTCAATTAAAAATAAAACAAAATAACCAATATCTTGGTGAAATCATGAATATTGAAGGAGCAAATATTGCATATAAGACTAAGCGATGGTAAACAAGTGCACGTACCGAATTTGTTGACAATGTGATGGTTAAAGGTCATGATATGTGGTGCTATGTCCTTATCATCTGAGAGAGAACTTGTGGATTGTTGAGATTTGGCAGCATTCATGAGAACCCTAAACATTTCCTGAGTGTCTCCAACCAAAAGCCTGTAGGGATTGCCCTGAAGGCCCTGTGCCCTTAATGCTCTCTCCAATCTCTTTGGTCTCAGCCACACCCAGTTTAGTAGCTTCCACAAACATAGCACAACCAGAGGTACCACCAATATGAGAAAGCATGTTGCAATAGTAGGAGATAGCCCCATCGGTTTTTGTAGATGAATAGAAGGACGAATTTTGGTGGTTTTGTGATACTCTATGTATCTACTTCGGTTTCAGTGGCGCTTTTATAAGGGAGAAAAAGGTGTGTTTTTCAGTTTTAATATTTTTGGTCAAATGTTTGATTAAAGTTTATATTTTTATTTATTGTACTTAGCGCATCGACTGGCCTTTTCTTTAAAGCATGCTAATTAGCGTGTAGAACCCACGTCGTAGCTTTTCTGGATAGATCTTGTACCGGTGCAGCTTGCGTATTCGTTAAGTAATGAGTTATTTGAGACAGCAATTAATATGGTTTGTTTTTATTTTTAATTAAGATCGAATTGCTAAGGGCTTCTTATTTGACAACTAGTATGTAATTCCCTCCTATCACATTGAACAAATTTAGAATAAAAATAATATATTTAATTATAATTTTATGTTTAAATTGAAGATTGAATTCTAAATTTTAGTTAAAAGATTTAAATGGGGTGGATTTAGACTGAGATAATCGAGAGGGTCCAATCACAAAAATTAAAATTTATCTGTTATTTACATTTCATTAATTTTTATACAAAATATTTATAATTTGATGTTTCAATATGTTTAATATTTACCTTAATAATATATCAAAACATAGTAAGTAAGTATATAATCATTTTTTACTAGTTTTACTCCCTTAACCTTTATTTTTATCCTTACTTTATTTAGTCTCATTGTCTCAAATAAAAAATTAAAATTAGAAATTCTAAAAAGTTTAGAGAACAAAAGAATAATAAATCATAAATATTAATCCCTCCTAATAAAAGCCCCTCCCACTCATGTTTTATCATTCCATGTTTCAGAATTCTATTTATTTAAGAAATGACAAGCATAAATATATTTTTTTATTAATACGAAGTATTTTTTGATTGATTTTGTTGATAATTAATTTTTATTAAAAAATTCAAGATTACCTGTGATGAAATCTTTCTTTTTAATTATATTTTTTATTCATAAAATTTAAATTCAAGACATATTGCTTAAAAGAAATCAACTTTGAAACTAATGACTTGCTGGTAAATTCTAATATCTATTATACATTTTCTAATCATTCATAATTTGATAAGTAATCATATTCATAATTATTATTATATATTACTAGCCTGCCATAACTAAACCTACTATCATCACTCAGTATCTTTTATTATTCCGTGATTCATAATTCCATTTAGGATAACAAGCATGAAATCTAATCTCTAGTATACACTATTTTTTTGTCATCTATAATCATTTATGTTATTTTTATATATTACTAGCCTGCCATAACTTTGGGTCATTACGTTTCTAAAATCCATCAATATATACATTGGTCCATAATATAATATTATAAATTTTTAACCATTATAATTAAGATATTTGATTCTTTGATGACTCTTTTATTTTTATTTTTTCTATTTCTATCATTTCAATTCAACACATTTTTAAAATTCATCGTCTCTCTTTAAAGATATATTATAAATTTAATGTATATTGTTAATTTAACTACACCTATTTAATAACATAGTTATATTTTGATGGTATCTCAAATAACACAAGACTTTACGAATACGCAAGGTACACTGATTAAAAGATCTATCCTCAAAAGCAACAACATGGGTTCCACAAGCGGTGCTCTTCAATTTACACGATAAGTTCTTTAAATAATAATCTTCAATTCCTAAAAATATGGCTTTCTATACAGAGCACCTGATGTTAATTTTTTCTTTATTTGATTAGTTGGTTGTATTCATAGATCACTACCTATATTCCAGATTTTGGAAATGCAGGATGTGGACAAGTTATGTAAATGCTTTTTTTACCTGTAAATGCTCACAAGCTTATGACTAGTTTACTTATCAGACAATAAAAATACTACAGGTATGTATATCAGACAGGTTAAGTTGGTAATTAATTTTACCTATACTGATACTCACTACTTAGGGTTCTATCAGTATTTTTGAGAGCTTTACTATTGAAAATATAGAACTTTTTTCAGTAGAAAAATTCTTTAAAATACTTCTAACTTTGTATTTAAACAGCCTCTTACTGTCTCGCATCTTTTGCTAGCTAGCTCCCTTTAACCCAACCAATTCGCCATATCAAGTTTGGAGGAACCACTTGGTATTGATAAGTTACCGAGCATGAATACCATTGATAGGATTCAGAGGTTCTCGTCAGGTTCTTGCCGTCCTAGAATAGATAAGATTACCGGTTCTTACCCCTAATTTAAAGGTAGAATAATCTAGATAACCATAAATAGGAAGACATATATTCAGATCTCTGACATGTTACATTCATAGGGTTTTGAAGCTGCAATGGCTGCTGGTGCTAGAGAAGTTGCTATTTTTGCATCAGCTTCTGAATCATTTTCAAAATCAAACATTAACTGTAGCATCGAAGATTCCGAGCTTTTACTCGTGCTGCTAAACAACTCTGAATTACTGTTCGAGGGTATGCCTTTTATTTTCTTTTTAATTCCTGGTCAAGGCCTAGTAGTTGAATGCATGAAAGTCCCATTGGTTGATGTTGTAAATTTTGCTGACAGACTATTCTGTTTCTATTCCATAGGTATGTATCATGTGTTGCTGGATGCCCAGTCGAAGGACCAATCCCTCCCTCAAAAGTGGCATATGTTGCTAAAGAATTATATGATATGGGTTGCTTTGAAATCTCCCTTGGTGACACAATTGGAGTTGGCACACCAGGTAACAAATTTGATGAATTTTGAACTTCTAAAGTTTAAGTGATCCATGCTTGATACAGTAATTATGGTGGTGGATTTGTTTCATTTTGTCGATAGACAAGATTCTCTCTTCTTGTAGACCTTTTGAAGTATGAACTTGATAAGGTGAAAATGCCAATTCTTGGCAGAACTTGGGGATGAATGTAAAACTAAGTGCTTTGCATTTTACTGAGTATTTGTCATTGGTTTCTGGCATATGATCCTTGTACTTAGATTGTTTCCCATTCATTTTGTGGCGTTCAGGAACTGTAGTTCCTATGCTTTTGGCTGTGATGGCTGTAGTTCCAATAGATAAGATAGCTGTCCACTTTCATGACACATATGGGCAATTCCTTCCAAATATACTTGTGCCCTCCAAGTCATCAACTAAATAGCTTGGACTTTTGATATGCTTGTCTTTTAGTGTGTAAAAAATGATTTCATTTTTTTGTTTGTTTTATTTTGGCACTCAACAATCATTAAGGGATGTTAATTTGGATTTGAACAGATGGGGATTAGCACAGTGGATTCCTCTGTTGCTGGTCTTCGTGGGTGTCCATATGGTAAGGGAGCTTCAGGAAATGTTGCAACTGAAGATGTTGTTTACATGTTGAACGGCCTTGGTGTCAAAACCAATGTTCATCTTGGAAACCTCATGTTGGTTGGGGATTTCATCAGCAACCATTTGGGGAGGCCATCCACTTCAAAGACTGTCATTGCCTTGAACCGCGTCACAAGTAATGCATCCAAGATATCATATTAACTATTAAGTGTAACACAAAAATTTATATCAATATGGCAATATGCTTCAAGTGGTGACATATGATCACTCTACATATTATGTTCGTTGTTCTGCATGCTAGTAGCAGATGACTAACATGTTCACTCACATGGATGAGACAAAATCTGATTTTGAAAAATTAACATTTTTTAAGACTGTTCTTTAAAAAAAAAACCGTCTTATAAATGTCAATTTTTTAACATTTTTAAAACAAAATAATACATTCTAAGACGGTTTTGAAAACAATCAACATAGAAATCGAAATTCTAAAACGGTTTAGAACTATCATGGAATATACTAAAGAGCCTATATGAAAAACATTTTTCTAATAGTGCTAGCATCTAGCAAACAACAAAAAGGACAATAGAATCAATTATTCAAATACTTTGGTAAGGAGTGAAACAAGTAAATTCACACTAGTGTTTGAAATTTAAATATAAAAAAATCAAACAAGTAAATTCAAACAAATATATGAAGGGAAGTTCATATATGAAGGGCAGTTCAGACAAGAATTAATTAATATCACATCCGTGAGCCGTCGAACTCAATCAAATACCAGACTAAACAGATTCAATAGTATAGTAGTAAACCTGGATCATTTCACACTTGGAACTAGCACTGTATTGTCAGAATTAACAGGAATGTAAATGGGGGGGGGGTTTAATTCAGTTTCAAACAGATTAGAACAACAGAATGTTAGAAGTAATTCAACAATTTAAAAACGAGTAACCAACTCAGAATTGAGATTCCTTGGATATCTATCATCGGATAAAATAATAAACAGCTTTGTGGTTGATTCTAAACAAACTGAAATCTCTGCATTCGCTTAGATTATCCTTCTTATTAGACGATCGCCTAGCATTCAATTAAACACGGCATGTTCACAATTACAATCGCACAGTGATCATTTTAAATCGGTCTAATTAATGATCATTGGATAAATCAACCTAAATACTAAATCTAGCATTTAATCCCTTCCTTCCCTATTATCAAAAATTGCACAAACAATACACAGAAAACACAATATAACAACTAGATACATATAGAAAAATAGAAAATCAATAAAAAAGAAATATAAAGGGAACCAAAAACAGAAATACAACCTACACCAAAACAGGAACTTCCAGTAACAAGAAAAACAGAAAAACAAAAATCAGAGAGCAATTAAAACAACAAATACAACTAAAATAGAAAATAGCATATATAGGAAATAGCTCAAAAACGAAATGGAGCATAATACAAAGGTAGAAAATGGAAAAGAAATTAGAACCTAAAAACATACACAAAAACATATACAAATCTATGATAAAAAACATGATCAAGAGCAAAAACGAAAATAAGGAAAAAGGATAAACAAATCTGAGCAAAAGAGAACAAATCATCTAGATTAATCCATAAAAATCTCCATTATGAGTTGGTTACAAGAATCTTAGCCTACCATAGTTACATATGCAGAAGAAAATACAAGAAAAGATGATGAAACCATGAAAATAAAAAAAAATTGGTATAAGCTTCTCCTTTTCTCCCTTTGCTTCGTTACTCCCTGTTTTTTAAGAAGGAAAAACAGTGCACTCCTCTGTTCCAGCACCGTCCAACTGCTTAAAAAGAGAGAGAAATATCTCACTTTTAATTTTGGACAAAATGACATAATTGCCCCTAGCTATTACATAAATTCCAGATTTCTGCTGACTTAAGGCCAATTTCGTCCATCTATTTGACAGAATTTGAGCTCAGCTTCTTCATAAAAGTTGTAGATATTTGAATTATATAAAAAAAAAATCGGCTCAAACGGACATTGATATCAAAAGTTATGGCCAAAATACAAAAATTATACAAATATGAAATATTAACTAATAAGAGATAAAAATCTATTTAAAAGTCTAAATTATTAATCAACACTAAAAACATTAAATACACATCAAAAAGGGTAATAAACTACTGATCAAGAGTAGCAAATAAGTGATATAAAATTCACTTATCAACCCCCTCAAATCAAAATAGTAAGAGTGTGTCAATCAATTAGTAACACTACTAGAAAAATAGCTTTCTACATCGGTTATTTTTGACATTCCACATCGGTTTTGAACCGATGTTGAATCAGGCGACGTTGAAAGTGTGCAAGTTAACATCGATTTTTGAAAACCAATGTTAACATAAGTATACAACATCGTTTTTCTTAAAAAATCGATGTTAAATAATAAGAAATTAACGAAAAAAATGTAAATTATGCAAATTCAACATCGATTTTTCATAAAAATCGATGTTAAATGTATGTTGTTGTTACTAAATTGACATCGGTTCTTCAACCGATGTAAAAATTTACTTTTCTACATCGGTTTTTACTATAACCGATGTTGTATATTCACTTTTTACATCATTTATTAAATAACCGATGTAGAATGTTATTTTAAAAAAAGACATATTCTCTTTATTACTCCCAATTTGATACTGTATCCCCATAATCCCAATTTATACAACTTCAATATGTGTGGAATATGAGAACATAAACACACACAAGTATAAATATAACTTCAATATCTGAAATTAAAAGATACATGTAATTAATGTAATTGAAATACTCATTCATAAATCCAAAACAATAGCAAACTCATCCATTCAATTAAATAACACTAAGTGTCATACCACGGCAATAACAATAACAAGATCATCCCAGTACTTTTCAAAATATAAAATAGGAAATAAATAAACTAACTTTTCCCATTATCCACTTGACAAATCCCCCAAATAAGCTACGACAAGCACTACATGATCCTTGCCTGCACATAATGACAATTTTCACAAGTGTTACCAACATGTTATTAAAATTCAAAGTGTCCAAATATTTTTTTAGGAATAATGATACACAAATATTTTATTTAAAAATCTCACAAATAATTTTTTAAGTGATCATGGGCTAGCAAGTGGAAAAAAGGATAAAAAGAACATTTGGAATGGCAATTTCTTGATGCTTGTTTGGTATAAGAAAAATGTAGGAATGCTCAAAGTGAAACACGTACTATCAATTTGTACTCCACTTCATAATATTTATCACTCATCCAATAATGTAAAAGTGAGTTGAAAAATATTTCAAACTCCCCTATTAAAAGTAAATTGCTTTTTATTCCAACTTTAGTCATGTGAAAAGTTGGACTCTCTTTATTCTTGTTGCCAACGTTTTTCCATTAAGTGGGTTATTTAATAAAACTTTCCATTTTTACTAAAAAGAACAAAGATAAAGAGATTGTTTGATTCCTTATTCAAATCCATTGAAAGAAACGAAGGCAAAAATAGTTGATATGATTTTTTATAAAGAAAATCTTAATGATTAGCCTTGCAAAAAAAAAGTGAGTCTAGGAATAAATAAAAAATTAATTCTTAGTTTTGTAGAAATTATATAAATAAAGAGCTTGTTTGATCATAGTTCATAAAAACATTTTATAGTTCTTTAAAACAAAAAACTAGAAGAAGAAAAAATCATTTAATAATGCCTTGTTCCAATATATCCAATATACATGCCAATAAAGTTACTACGTGAATATTGGGCTGAGTGTGTGAAAGATCAATTCTCTTAAATGCTAAAGTTACTACGTGGAGGCACATATGCCAAAGCCATTTTAGTAACTATAATTTTAATGCAGTGACCACAACAAATTTAGTGTACACTTAAGAATTAAAACTAATAATTTTTAAATAAAGAAACTAAAACATAAAGATTATTCAAGTATAAAAAAATGAAAAATTAAACCTTAATTCAATAAACTTATTAAACGTATTTTTATATAATGGATTATAGTAATAATAAAACCGGCAATAATAAAAGAAATTAAAAGGAAGAATTATCCAGAGGATGCACTTACTTTATCAAGTGCTATGAAAATTATCCCACGGGCTTGCTCCTGTACAAGCTTTTTTCTCACATCTTTCAACTTATCTGCTACAGATCGACCTACAAATTTCAGTGAATGTACAATTACTGCATTAAGCTCTGCCAGTGGGCAATTTATCCAAATGCACCAAGGGTCATTTTCTAAACCTCATTACAACAAAGAATCATGCATGGGATCTAGCTAGCTGGTTAGCCATCAATGTCATCTAGTTTGGGTCTATATATTTTCCAACTTGTAGTAAGATGTACGTTTATTTAAATTGCAATGAATTATATCTACTACACTTTCCTTTGGGTTTCCACACTATGAATATTTATTATAAGCAACTGTTCTTTTTGACTAAAATATAAACATCGAGATAAATATGATAATTTTTAAATAATAATTAATATATATTATACGAATCTTAATATGCACACATAAAAATTATTTTAGAATCATAAGTTTATTGAACATGTTTTTTGCCTATAAAATGCTTGTCATCATGAACAGTAACCACACGTAATCATATATAACAGATTATTATAAATTAGGATTGAAAATTAACCAGAAATGTGGATCTTAGTTGGGATGTCGCTTAATTATTAACTCAACATAGCTTGGAATAATACTCCTCCTTGAACTATCTTTGAACAGTATCAATTGAAATGCACCAAGGATCAACCCCAATGGATGCTTCTTTTGGCAAGTTCTAGTGAAAGAAAATGACTCATTAGCACATATATACCACAATAAAATCACAGATACAAAAAATGGATCAATTAGAAGAAATTCATGGATATAGCAAGTCTAATCCAGTACATTATCCTCATTCATAAGAGTTTATAGGCTTTGGCTTTATAAACATGGCATTTAAAATTTTGAACAGTATTGTTCCTATCTTCTTGAGTGTTCACATCATCTTTCTTCCTCTGCCTATTTTCTCTTTAAAACACTTCTTTTCTCTGTTAAATATATTAATGGTGCTATGACAAGTACAAACTCAGTCAGCTCTTTCTGAATAAGGAGAAGCTAGTTGTGAACCACATATCAATAATGATGAGATGTAGGCAGAGTGATTATTGATCCAAACTGAAATATTATGCTTTGGTCAGGCCAGAAATTATAAGATAAAATTGTGGCAGTTGTTTTATTACTCAACAATGATAATAAGTTAACCATTAACCAAGAATGCTATTCACAAGCAGGACACTCACATTGGCCACCCAGATATCTACAGCAGGATCTTCACCAATTCTCATTAGCTTCCACTCAGCACTAAGTTCTTGCTCAGCCTGGAAAAAATATCGGTCATCCGTCCACAGTAGTGCTTCATTCTTTCTTATAAGCGCCAAGCCTGAATTCCATTTAAAAAATGAAAATACAAACACAAAAAGGAACCTGACTGATTTCATCATGTTTGAAATTCACAAGGAAAGCCTGAATTCCATTATTAAAATGATTTTTTATACCAGCAGTCCTCAACAAATATTAGATTATTTTCTTCCTAAAAAAAAAATATACCAGCAATCCAGCATGTAAACAAATACACAAACATATTATTTGGATGTAAAATAGTGGGAACCAGGTATGTAACATAGCCTAAGCCAGCAGCGAGAGAAGAAAGAAAGAGCTTAGCCACTCTCACTCACTCCATTAGTCACAATTGTCACCATCCCTGTAACAACCTCAAATATTGTTGGAAGATCATTTATCATATCAAGCAGTCGCCCCCTGCATATGAAGAATGAGAAATACATATTAATGAAAGATAACAATTGAGAACATATATCAAATTAACTACCAAAATAATAGGGTAAACCATCTATGGTGAAATTTTAGACAATTATATGAAAAACTGTGTGTAGGTATCCTAACAGTTGACCCTAAAGGGACTATTAGCCTAGTTTAAGGGGGAAATAACTAGTTTGTAGTGTAATGTGTCTATAGAGGCGAAAAGGAAATCAGTTACCTATTAGCCTTGTCAAACCCAAATATAGCACTAATATACAAAGCCACAGAAATTAACCATGCATCATTGTACGTGCATAGCAACCAAGGATAGCCAGTCCTTTTTTTGCATCCCATCTCTGGCAAAGTTAATACCCAATGCTGGCATTGGAAGGTGTAGAGGCACATCTTCGAAAGGCAAATTGACTTCCCACAGCTCGCCAGGGTATCCATAAAGGCAAAGATTTTGCATCTACTTATTTGGAAAATTGATTTTTCATTTGAATTTAACCGTGACTTTCATTTAAATTGAGATTTATTCCAAAGTTATTCGAATTCTTCTCTCTCTCACTTCGCAGTGTTGAACGTAAGAAGCTTTAAACATAAATAAAATAATACTGGACCTACTTTTAACTAAACTATAATTTACAAAGATAAGTTTAATCAAATTCTATATTTTGAACTGAAATCCAAATACACGTTGTAACTTTGGACCCGCACTTCCCAATTAAACAGTTAAACTTAAATTTTCTTCCCTAAAAAATACAAATAATTTATTGAGAAACTGATGTAAATATAGGAGGTAGGGAATTGATGAATTGATACTAGTGACTAACAAGTTGATGGTAATCAGAGTCGTGGGTGAGGATATGAAGTTTGGCTAGCCTCCAAAGCCAGACACCGATTGAGTGCCAGCAAGGTGTGAAGACTTCCTTCCATTGCGGCTTTCCGTCCATTGGTGGCCGAGTCAGCTCAATAGCCAGCAGTCTCAAATTGCCTTCGTGGGTGCCAATTGTCAAAAAAACTAAATGGCATAGGAACGCGGGTGCCAGAGGTTTAATAGCAACAACTCATTCAATAACAGTGTGAGCTCTTCCTCCCTCTTCATCACCGAAGTCCTCAAACCCCCAAATTTTTGCTCCCTCTGCTTCAACGCAACATGCTTTTGCGATTCCTGAGCCCTGAAACTTCGATTCATCCCCAAAATCCAAACCACATGAACCCTAAATCCCTAAAAAAACCTATCCGAGTTTGTTTCTCATTCACCTCACGCACAGAACCAATAATTGTTGTTTCCTACACAACGAACTCTCCAAGAGCCATAGAGAGAAGAAAAAAAGCTGAATCTCCTCGCGAAGTTCAAATCTCAGTGTGGAATACAAAACGCTCGCAGCTCGAACAAAATGACATTGTCATAAAGGGAGAAGAAGAAAAATATGGGAGTGAGAAGCGCTTGGGGACAAGGACCTGAACGGTGGCGCCGTCGCTGTGCGTGTCGGCGAGGAAGGCAGGGAGCGCCAAAACGTCATGAAAGAAGACATTGGAAGCTTCGGGAGCAACATGGAAACCAAGCTTAGCTTGTTAATATTATTCTCCTGCACGCTCACCACTTTGGGCCTCTCCACGATGGGCTATATCTTAAAAAAAAAACTAACATCGATTTTTCTAAAAAAACTGATGTTATCTACTCATTGGACAACATCGGGCTTTTAAGAAACCGATGTTCTTTGTAATTACTTAATTACTCAACATCGGTTTTCCGAAAAACCGATGTTAATATTGTACTAAAAACCGATGTTAAGAAGCTCTAATTATTTAAAAAATGCCACCGCGTATAATTTAACATCGATTTTTCTTGTAACCGATGTTAAATGTATATTTTTTAGTAGTGTAAGGAATTGTTCAATTTAAGTAGTGGTTTCAAATTTGAATCATTCGAAAAGAGAGTTTTATTATTTATAATAATCCTCCTTATTACAAAAAAAATATCTTTAATGGAAAATAGCATTAAAGTGGTTGATTATTAATCCTTTAAGATGTTATAAAGCCACTAAAGTAGTGATGGAGTACCAATCACTGAACCACTTCAACAACTCGTGCTTCTATTGAATCCTTAGAAGATGGGGTTCACTCCCACGAGTACTGCAGCATGCTTTCTCATATTGGCCGGTACCTTTGGTTGTGCTATGGTGTTGGAAACTCCTAAACTGGGTGTGGCTGAGGCCAAAGAGATTGGAGAGGGTATTAAGGACACAGGGCCTTCAGGGGAATCCCTACACGCTTTTGATAGGGGACACTCAGGAAATGTACAGTGCTCATGCAAGCTGCCAAATCTCAACAATCCACAGGTTTTCTGTCGAATGATAAGGATGCAGCACCACATATATCACAGCGTTTAACCATCACATTGTCAACCAATTTGGTACGTGCATTAATTTGTTTCCCATGCATACTGCTTAGTCTTATAGTGTTAACTGCAATTTTCTCCTCCAAATATTCATGATTTCACCAAGATGTATGTGTTTTTTTCTTTTACCTTAAATAACTTGAATATTAATTTGTAACATTTTCTTTCAAATACACCCACTTCCATTTAATTTTTTCGTTTTCATTTCCCAAATCAATGTTTTTTTCCTCTCTTTTTTGGAATTCCCAATTCAAACTGTCGGCTTCTTTACAAGAATATGGTATATTTTACTTTTGAATTTGTTGAAATAGTATTCTTTAAAATAATATTTATCTGCCTTATGCAAGTCGACTTTGATTTTTTAAAACAGCAATTTCTGCCTTTTTTCACCTCAAAATTTTGAGGTGTTTTTTAAGCGTGTGAAAGTGTAAAAACAGCTGGAATTTGTTTTACACAAAATCAAAATTAACTTTCAGAAAATCGACTTAGATCATATATATGAATAAGTCCCTTTAGAATATACTATTTTTTGATAATTTTAAAAGTAAAACATACCACTTTGAATTGAATAAAAAATTCGTGGATTTAACTTAATTGATTGAGTATAGTGTATGATTTATTATAAATTTCTGATATTTTATTCAATTATAATTAATTCCCATGTATAAAAAAATGGTGCATTATTTTTGGTGGAGAAAAAACGCCCATTCTATCACATAAGATATATATTAACAAGAATCGAAATATAATTGCATTTCTGGTACGGTTTTATAACTTAGACCGCCGACTAACATATAACTTTCGTAAAAGACGAAACAATTGATTCATTTACTTTTTATTTACAATTATAAAAATATTAAATTTGTAATTTTTAAATAATTTTATAAGAAAATAGCAAACATAATCTAAAAATAAAGTATATACCTTTGTAGTTAAAAGTATTTTAACATAATTGATTTGAATATGGTTTTCGCTCCTATAATATAGTGTTGATTTGATTTTTTTTACGTCTGTTATTATGTTTATAGTCCTTGCAGAACATTATTTTTAGCTTTCATCCCTAAAAATTTCAATTTGTATGATTTTTGTTTTTACCATATGTTACAAAAAAATAACATCACTAAGATTGAGGATCACTCACCAATAAATATGACCAGCTAAAATAAATTTTAAAAAAAATATTTTTAAATTTAAATGTGAGTTAAATTTGAGGCTTTTTTGTTAACATACATGACATTTTTTTAATATATGAGACCTATTTTGCTTTTATAAAAACTAATAAAATATATTTTTTATTAGTGAATCTAAAATTTAATTTTTAATTGTTTTATTTTTGGATCGAGCTTTGTAACTAATAAACTTGATGATTTCATCACACTATCATATTAATGATGTCATGATAATTAATGTTACCATGTTACATTAGTAAGATGTGTCATTAATAATTTAAGTATTAGAAGAAAAACAAAATAATTTTAAGAGACTAAAATAAAAAGATAACATCATTTAACAAACTATCATATATTATTTTAATCTAATTAGAGACGTTGAGTTTTGAGTTATGATATTTAACTTTGTTAAATATTTAAAGATAATTTATTATTATATATAATAGTCCTACTTAGTTAGTTCAAGCAACATTACCTCCTCTAATACTTGTTTATATATAAATAAATAAATAAACTCCAAAAAGGGATATATTTATAACGACAAAAGATATTTAAATAAAGACTTAAATATTACAGAAGGGAAAAAATTCACCATGACCATAAGGTTTTCCTGTCAAAGTGAAGTGAGGGTCGAATTTAATACCATACATAGCCATACATAGGTTATAGTTGTGTGTAGGTCATTTTGTATGATAAAATTTTACAAAAGCTTAAGGCTGCTAAGCATGTCAGAGTATTAAGTGTGTAGAAACAAAAAGAGATAAAAATTTAAAATTTAAATAATTTTTTTTTTATCTCGGTAAATGTCTTAGCTTCATTGTAAAGTATTTTTGTTTTATTTCTAGTATCTATAAATTATTTATAACGAGGCATGATGGCATTATAAAGTTGATGGTGTGACATGATGAAATCTCGAATATACGTGAATTATGTGCAACTTTAGTTCAATCCTCCAAATGATTTATTTTGGGTCAATGCTTTTTCATCCTTTTTAAATAATTGGTGTTACATAACATGAATCATACGCAGGCAAGAATTCATTTTCTTGGGAAGGTACTAGTGACCATCACCGACCCTGAGCAAATCAAAGAAGTCTTGATCCAAGACTTTGAGAAACCAAAGTTGAGTCCCATGTCAAGTTGTTTGGCACTGGACTTGCAAATTTAGAAGGCGAGAAATGGAAGATGCATAGAAAGATTATTAACCCTGCTTTCCATTTAGAAAAACTGAAGGTTATATAGATACTTTAATCTATGTTTTGTTATGCAATCACTTTTCCTTAGCATGTTTTACTCCATATCAAGTTTTGTTACTCAATTATGTCTTCATTACCTTGCAGGTTATGTTACCAATATTTTCTAAATGTTGTGATGATATGGTTTCCAAATGGGAAGGGATGTTATCTTCAAATGAAAAACGTGAAATTGATGTGTGGCCTTTCCTTCAAAATTTAACATGTGATATTATATCTAGAACATCATTGGGAAGAAGTTATGAAGAAGGAAAAAGTATATTTGAACTACTGAAAGAGCAAACTTGACTTATTATGAAATTACGGAACGCTTACATTCCAGGATGGTGGTATGCTACTAGCTAACATAAATGGGATCAAAATTATGCATATTCTTTCTTTCGGTGTGTAGAAGCTAGACATTGCTAAAATAGAATGAAGGCAACTCTTGGAATATGGGAGTAAAATTTAAAAGAAAAAGGAAAAGGAGGAAATGTTTTTCATTTTTAATATATATTTTATAATTTGATATTTTTATGTAAAAATTAAGTAAAGTAGCATATATTTAATATATTAATCTTTTACTATTATTTTTATAAACGTTATATAACTCTTAATTTAAAAATAGAAATTTTATCTTCTGTTTCTTTGCTTTCAAAATCGGACTCCTTTAGATACTTTATATCTTGCTACTTTACATGGACCTTGGAAATTTAAGAGATTTTGCACAAAAAATGGCTTATGTACAAACCTTTGTTAGTTCTACATTGGCACATACTAATATAACATTCGTTGGCTAATTCATTGGCAAAAGAACCCAAATAATACAATTTTAATAAAAAATTACCAATTTGGGACTGTTTTGAAACATATTACAAATCTGGGACAGTTGAACACGTCCAGACTGGGCTGGAGTGGTCACGCCCAGATTAGGCGTGACTGGACGTGTTCAGCTGCCTATAAATGCCTCCCGGAAGTTACTTTTTACCATTTGTAACATTTCACCTTCTCTCTAAAGCTTTCTCTAGTCCATCTCTCTAGGATTTGTGAGAGATTTTCCTCTGCGGCGAAGCTCTGTCAGTTTGCGGTGATATACGTGTGTTTAAGCTCTGCGAACAAGTAAGTAAATTTATTATTTAAAATGTTATATTATTAAATAATAGAATTGTTAGGGCCATACGAAATTGTTAGCAAATGTTAGGTATTATTATATTTGTAGAAAACTGTTAGGTATAATTAGTGTTGTTGATGATTTAGGCATAGGGTATTGATGTGCATGATTTAGGGTTGAGGGGGTAGGATTTAGGGAATAGGGTTTAGGGGTAATGGTTTCGGGTTTACAAAACCTAGGGTTTAGGGTTTAGGTTAGGGGTAGGGTTGACACAACCTAGGTTTAGGGTTTATGGGTAATGGTGTAGGGTTTACAAATGTTAGGGGTTAGGGCTGACTGAATGTATGGTTTAGGGTTTAGAAAATTTATTGTTTAGGGTTTAGTGTTTGGTAAATGTAGGGTTCGGGGTCCAAGGATTAGTTGTTAAATTAAAATGATATGACAATGTTTTGTTAGTTCAATTTTAGGGTTTAGGTTTTACAAAGGTAGGGGTTTAGGGTTTACAAAATGTAGGGTTTAGGGTTGACATAAATTAGGGTTTAGGTTTAGGGTTCACAAAATGTAGTGTTTAGGGTTTAGGGGGTTTAGGGTTGACATAAATTGGGGTTTTGGGTTCATAAAATTTAGGGTTTAGGGTTGATATAAGTGTTGGTTTAGTGTTCACAAATTTTAGGGTTGAGGTTTTATAAAATTGGGAGTTTAGGGTTCACAAATTTTAGGGTTTATGTTAAGTTAATAATTTTAAGCTATTAATTTACCAATTATTATATTGTTTCATTAATATTAACATTGTTATAGATGGCTGATTCATCTCCTGATTCGTCACGGTTCGGATCCGATCACGAGGGCCAGGGTATGGATCCGACGACGCATGTATTGGCCACCCCATATAAGTGGGGGGTTTTACGGAGGCGTACCCAGCAGACCCATGTTTTCACAGGCTGTGTGGAACGAGGACAGATGTCGGGTGCTAAAGATACGACGTGGCAAAATTGGAGGGGGGCCAAAGTGTGATGATATACCTGACATGGTTGCGTGGATGTTAGGACAGGCTGGGTTCCTGCATGTTGCACACATGCAACATATCCAGGTATCCAATTATGAAATTAAGAATTGTACATATGAATTGACTGATATCAATGTTTTCATATGAATTGACTGATATCAACAGTTTGGGAGAGATCAGCCAATCCCCCGAAGGCCCAGGAAGTTGAAAGGTGTGCATGATCTTTCCCTCCGAGGCAAACAACAAGATAATTGGTTGCGTAAGCTCAGACCCTTCATACAGCGATGGGAGCAGAGGGCCCAGCACATCGAGTTGCCCCCCTACTGACTGGGTTACTGTCACCAAACCATGAGTACATGGTTTGGTATAGGGAGAATGGGAAGCGATACGTGACGAAGATGGCTGCGAAGTTGGGTCGTGGTGTAAGTGTTGAAAAATAAATTGTAAAATTGGTTTAATGATCAAGGTGTTATACTGTGAACTAATTATTTTGTTTTGTAATTTGCAGATTGACGGGCTGGAGATGATATACTGTTCCAGTGGCGGGCAGTGGCCGGACTTCACGATGGGATACTTGCACGAGGAGGTGGGTCGCATTATTTCCATGTTCCGAGAGAGCTGTCGATTGGAGGAGCCAGGCCCACATGCACCAGCATCGCAGCTTCAGTGTCAGCCACAGGTGTCTTTGAGAGTTCCCCGTGGGAGACAGGAGGGGCATGGGTTAGAGCATCGGCGAAAAGTCATGCACCATGTTCCTGAACCCATTGGAGTTCCCAGGCCTCGCACTGCTGGTTGTTTTAGGCCTCCTGTGATTAGATCTACATACGGTAGCCAGCCTTTGTATTATGAAGGCACCCACCAGGGAGACATGGGCCATCAGGGGTTCACTACCGAGGATTACGTTCCACCACCAGTGGACCCCCAGCCACAGGATGTCTTCTATGCTACTGATGTGGACATGGCATCAACACCTTGTGGGACCAGTACTTTCGCCCCTGTTCCGGCGTGGACTCAGGGTTCGGAGTGGACTGATGCTGATTATGCTTGCCTGGCTGATCAGCTTGATTGTACTCCCGCTGGTTGTGTGGTCTACCCTCCACTGCCAAATGGTGGCACCCCACCTCCTTCTTATCCCCAGCCATCATCGCCATATGAGGGAGGTCCATACGCACAAGCTGCCGATGTTGTCCCTCCTCAGGCTACCTCTTTTGATGCTGGCCCTTCACAGCCCGCCCCTAGTGAGTCAGGCCCATCTCAGGTCAGGCCTCCTCTGCACCGTAGCAGATGCATCATGCCAGATCGACACGCGCGTCATCAGCCATGGCCACCTCCGTCTTAGTGTTTTATTTTGTTTGTGTATATATTAGGTGTGTTTGTAATTGTAACCTATTTTATATTCATATCATGTAATAGACTTTATTTTGTAGTGTGGCTAAAATGTGAATGAATGACTACGAAATAGGTCGTTAGTAAACACGACAACATGTTGTACTGGTAATTGTACTTTTCGCATTTTTCATTTGTTAAACAACGTTGTTTATTCAAAATTCACAAAACATGAAAAGTCTCAACACACATTTTAAACAAATTTTTGATACATGCAATCAAATACATTAACATGGAGACGAATGAAACATCATTACAAAATCAGGAAATAGCATGGCGATCAGGACAAGCTCTCCGATTATGCCCGACTAGCTTGCAAATGGAGCATCTTCGGCGTCCTTAACTAGTTTCAACTTCGTCCATCTCGTTACGTATTCTGGTAGACTTTGGACGACCCTTTCCACATAACATTAGCCTATCAGGTATGATAATTGGACCTTCGCTTGGTGGAATTGCACGTTCATTACCAATTGGTTGCCATGGGAATGAATAAGCCTGAACCAAGTTGCTTAGAAGGAAGACATCATCCACAAACTGAAGAGGATTCTGTCGAACATGTAAAGCAGCAGCTGTGGCATGACTACATGGGTATTTGAAGGCCTTAAACTTACCACACTGACAATAACGCTCGCGTAAGTTTACTGAATAAGACCTTTCACAACCGTCTTGTACCTCAAATGATGTTTGATCAACAGTATATGTGCGTACATGGTGGCCTGTAGCAACTGTCTGATTATGCCTCATAGCATCAACCACAATTTTGCAATGTCGTACTGAAGAATCAACTTGTGAAATAGCCGTTGTACCCCTCTTCACAAAATATTCTACTAATCTGCTGTATGTGTGCTTCACCAGAGCTGTGATAGGCATGTTTCTTGCTCCCTTCAGCACTCGGTTAACTGATTCAGACAAGTTTGTTGTCATATGACCAAATCTCCTCCCTTCAATGTCATATGCACGTGTCCACTTTTCCTTGGGGATGACATCAATCCATTCGGCAACCTCAGGACTGCTATCACAAAATCGTGCAAAGTCTGCCTCAAAATGAATCAAACAGGGATTGTAACCTGCAAAACAGTCATACTATTAACACTTTTCTATTGAATAATTTACGTATTTAATAGATTGAAAAAACTTGTTAACCATACCTAAATTCACAAGGGCCTTCTTCAACTGTTGATTTCTGAACTTTTGATTAAAATTACTGGCAATATGACGAAGGCAAAACACGTGATGAGCAAAAGGTGGTTGCCAACCAGGATGATTCGCCACAGCAGATAGTATGCTCCGGTGCCTATCTGAAATCAGACATATGTCTCGTCTTTGTGTGACGTGGAGACGAATGTTAGCAAGGAAATATTCCAAAGTCTCCCCCTCAACTATTGCAAATGTCAGTGGCAAACATTCATTATTGCCATCTTGAGTCGTGACAATCAACAATTTACCTGTATACTTGCCATACAAATGTGTTCCATCAATCTGAATCATGGGCTTGCAAAAGTTGAATGCTTCACAACACTGTCTAAAAGTCCAGAACATGCGATGAAACACACGCTTTGTCCGTACCAGGCGATGTGCCACGAAATAATCATTGGCCTGGATATCATAAAAAGAACCTGGGGAAAAACGAAGCATGTAGCTACACCACCTGGGCAAAAATGCGTAAGATTCTTCCCAATCCCCATAAATCATTGCCATTGCTTTCTGCTTTGCATACCAGGCCTTCCGATATGAAACTTGGAATCCAAATGAATGGCTGATCCTCTCCCGAACCAATGCAATTGACACAGACGGGTCCTCCTTAATCATTCCTAACAATGAAATTGCAAGACTCACATTTACATTATCAACGTTAAAGAACCATTATTGAAGACATATACACGAAATTAAATGGTGATAAAAACATACCTACTATATGTGAAGCAATAACATCAGCATCAAGCTGTCTATGACCCTGTGTAATATGGTCATTCAAGCAATTGTGGTTGCCACCCCACCTTGAAACAACCCACTTCTCACCGTACGTTGGTTTAATTACCCTAACCCTCCATGGCCAACCCTCGTTATGAGCAATACACTTGTAGCTAAACTTGTTAGGCTTGCTCTCAACAACATATGCCTCTTGATGCTCCTTCATCAAGTTCCGCTTAATTGCAATTTGTGCGTCCTTTTTAAAGGGAAACTCCTGTTTAACAAACAATGGATCCCCTAATTGCCATGGACCCTGCACTGAACCTGAACCTGAACCCGAAACAGAATCGCGAAAAGGGTCTTCTTCGCTTGGATGACTCCAATCAATATATGTGTAATGAGGAATTCCATCCCAAAAAGGAATGACCTCACCACCTTCAAATATAAATCAGTTCAATAACCATGTGATGGAAAATAAAATACTATACACATATATGATAGAACTTCATCATTTACTGCAATCATGTAACATACCTTCAATAGGTGCTTCTGATCGCGTACATCCAACGTCCGCATGATCATGGATTTGAGACGACCCCACATCAGCGTCTTCTTGGAATCCAGTCGCACGCACACCAGCATCGTCATCATTATCTGACGCACTACCATCCTCCTGAAGAAGACGATCTTCCATTGCAAAAATCTCATCATCGTCATCCTCTTCTTCTTCATCCATGACCCAAGTTGGGTCATGTGAGTCTTCCTCAGACACGTGTAAAAATGGAGCACCATGTGATGATGCATTACGCGCACGGTTTGAAGGAACTCTCCTCACTGGTATAACATCCTCTGCTCTAGTATACTCCACGTACAACTCTATAAAATCTGGGTTTGGCTGATTGAAATATTCTTCCATTAAAAATTCAATGTCTTCATCATCCGCAAGCTGAAAACCCATGTACTGTTCACGTTGCCATGATCTTCCTGTAAGCATAGTGATATGTTGGTTGTCCTCCAAACCTAATTTTTGTCGTATCTTCTGATGCAATTCAATCAGTGTTGACCTTCTCTTGATACGTGTCCGCCTCTTGTCCCCTTCAAAAACAACACCGCCTGGCCCTTGAACTTTCCTTCCATTAAAAAACAACACAAAACAAGCAAACTCCTGACCACCTGAACTCATCTCTTTCAGTAAACAAAAGCCAAACTTTTCGGTTGACCTGCCTTTTTCACATAAATTAAAAAAATATTGTGTTATAATATGTACCCTAAACCCTAAACCACTAACCCCTTCATACCATTCATGCTAAACCGTACCCCTAAACCCTACGTCATACACCCTAAACCTAAACCCTAAATTGTAAAATAAATTACATTTTAAACCTAAACCCTAACCATCAATCATAATCCCTAAACTGTCAGTCATCATCCCTAAGCCATAAACCCTAGCCGAAACTAACCCCTAAACCCTAAACCCTTCATGCTAAACCCTAAACCCCTAAACCCTTTAATGCTAAACCATAACCCTAAACCCTAAGTCATACCCCTTAAACCAAAACCCTAAATTTTGTAAAATAAATTACATTTCAAACTTACACCCTAACCATCAACCCTAAACCCTAACTTTCAATCATCATCCCTAAGCTCTAAACCCTAAACCCTAACCGAAACTAAACCCTACACCCTAATACCTAACTGTTTTGATACAAACCTAGTTATACCTAACAATCGCTAACAGTTTTATATTACAATAATATAATATATTAAATAATATGCTTCAAATAAATTAACTTACTTGTTAGCAGAGCTTCAACACTTTTTGAAAACCACTCACAAACGTGCAGAGCTTCGCTGCAGGGATAAAACCTTAAACTCTAACACGGATACACTTCAGGAGCTTTTACAAAGAAACTGAATCAGCACAAGTGATGGAAACTGAAGCTGGGATGGGTATTTAAGGCAGCTGAACACGTCCAGCCCAGTCTGGACGTATTCAACTGCCCCAGATTTGTAATATGTTTCAAAACAGCCCCAAATTGGTAACTTTTTTATTAAAATTGTATTATTTGGGTTCTTTTGCCCTAATTCATTTGAAAAAGTAATTACTTGTTAAGCGAGGTCAGCAGCTTCAAATTCCTCTCCTAGGGGATCACATAAGAGAGCCCAAACATGCATCGCTTAAGCCAGATTAGTGAACTTCCAAAGTTCTCCATATTATAGCTCACTTAAATGAGCAAAAAAATGCCTCGCTTAAGCAAGGTGAATAAGCTCAGGGCTCTTCATTTTTTCTTTCTATTATGTGAGTATCAATGCTCCTAACTTCTCTTCAAATCCCTTCAAACTAAGAAAATAGACGCAGATCAAGTGTAAAAAGTTATAAAATTGAAACTTTAACTAAAAGAAGCATTTCTTCAAAACTTAACTAAATTGAGCACAAACGTAATCGAAAAGCATCAACAATACTGCAAATTGCAACTATATATAGATTACAATTACCGGTAACATAAATATATAATCTTTCTCAATTTTAATGTAATTATATTAAATATTATTAAAAACTGATAATTTTTTATGTACATGTATGTATATATTTTTTTAAAATGTACACATTTTTTTATAGGAAAAATACTAAATGTAAATATAAAAAATGGACACTTCAAACAAACCCGTGCATAAGATAGGTTTAAAATTTAGTTTGTTGTTAAGATCTATTTATAATACGAAATGTATTGTGATTTTTATTTTACAATCTAGATATGCTAAAATGATTCTTTGCATTAATTAATGTTAAAAATTTCTTCAGCAATGTTAAAGCACATTCTATATATCTGCCGGGCCATAGAAAAAGAAATAGAGAAATTGATTATGATGTTGTGATAAAATATCATATTTATTTATGCTCTTTTAACTTTATATTATATAAATATAAACTAATCAGTGTTATATATCAGTTTTGGTAGATTTTGGAGATTACTAAAACATGATGTCCAAGTTTGAAAATTAGTTCTTCTTGAAATTTATTGTTAGATTTATGCTTGGATGATTTAAGATTTTATTTCTAATTTTTTTTATAGGCAAAGGAAATAGTATTATATATATGGTAAATGATTAGGCGTTTTTCTTTTAACCTTCTTTAAAAGCACTTTTAAAATAAAAAAATAAAAATTAAAAAAAGAGATTAGTTTTTTTATAAATCAAAATAAACTTTCTATTAGTTAATTTTTATAAACTTACCAATATAAATTTTTTAAAAGATGAGATGACATTTACAAATAAGTTAATGAAAAATTCATTTTAACTTATGGAGAAACTCATTTCATTTTTTTTTTCTTATTTTCTTCTTCTAAAAATGTTTATAGATAATTTTCCATTCAAACATACCGTACAAAAAGTTGTACAAGGTGTATATGCATATCCCCAAAACACTACAAATACGTACCAGAACGAGGAATGACCAGAAGCAGAAGGATAGTCATGTTTTCAAAGTTAGATCGTAGATATTAGAAGTAGTATATGACTATAAGCATGATTCTAGAGTAACTTTAGTCAAGAGATAGACATCAGAAGTTACAAATGATAAAAGAATTCTCAGAAGATGCAGTGCTGATAGAAGGTTGAAGATAGAAGAGTCGACACTGTTGAGAAGCTAACAACTTTGAGAGATAAAAACTTTGACAGCCAACAATGATGTGAAGCCGCTAGACATAAGGCAAAGTTAGGGTGGACTTTTCATCAAATTTATTGAGGAGAAACATGGAAAATAAGGTGAGAATAATTTTTAAGGAGTTTATTTTATCTAAACATGGAAAATTTTACTAGACACAACGGCTCATAATTAATTTGCTTAGTTTTCTGGATATTATTAAGGTTTGAACTTGGTCGTAGCGGCCAACAAAACGATATAGGAACAACGTCTTCTTTGTTTTGTGTTTAAACATAGTTGAATGTAGTTCGTGGGACTTAAAATCACAAGGTTTGGGGAAGTGAATTTTCTTATTCGAACTAGCGACTTCTTCTGCTTCAAATTGTGAAAAATCAATTTAGTTGAATTATGTAACAATCTTAATGAAAGACAAGTATTGAAATATGGTTTCTAGTAACAAATTCGAAGAAACACGATAATTCTACATTTTATAATGAAAATGAAGATTTGCATGCAAAATATGTAATTGTCGATGAAAGATGTTAATCACACCATTTTTGAAAATGAATTCAGACTAACTAAAGAAATAGTTATGAAAGAAGAATCAGTTATAAAAAATAAACAATTTAAATGAAAAATTATTTAGTCATTGATTCAATCTACACATAATAATCTATCATTTTTAAGTGGCGGTTTTTCTTCTATACAACAAAATCATTTTTGAAAGTAAAGATTAAGTGAAAATTAATTCAGTATTTTATCAGTCTATTTTTTACTCTCTTTTTAGAATTTGTAAAGTAGAAAAAAGGGAATTTAAAAATATTAGAAAAAAAAGGAAAATAAATATGAAAAAACTATAAAAGTAACTTTTATATTGGATGAATAATTTGATATCAAGTTTTAATATTAACTTATTTTAAAATAAAAAATCTAAATATAAATAGCATAACTTCAAAATTAATTTTATAAAATTAACTCTATTTAAAATTATACAATACTTGTTCAAAGTGTGTTTTTGATAACTCGTTGCATCTTTTTTTATAAAAAAAATCAGCAAAAGGGGATTTTATTAAGACATGGTACCAATAGCATTAGAAAGGAAGCATGGTATCCTAAAAGGAACCGCAAGGTTAAGATATATTTATATCTATGAGGATATAAATATTAATTAACCCCATAAATGCCAAACCATGCACCAACAGCCAAATTGATATTCCGGTGCTAAAACAGAATCGAATTACAACAGGGAAACCACCTCCACAAAGCTTTCCACCCTACGCCCAACAATTTTGTTGAATTGAAGTTTGAAATTAAAAATATGTTTCTCTTATCTTTATATTATTGTGATAAAATTGTAAATTCAAATTTAGAATAGTTGTTTTTAGGGTGTTTATGTGATAAGATTATAAATATAAATTTAGAATAGTTGTTATTATATTATTTTACAACTTTTTGGATAGATAATAGTTATTTTAGTGCTACTGATTTGTATATATAGACCTTGATTGAAGAAGAAAATAAGGTATTATTATTATTTCAATTTATGAGTATTTACTTTTTAACATAGTATTAGAGCTATGACATCTTCTATGAATAAAACTATCCTCTGATGCCATGGGAGAGTTTTTTGCTTCAATCTTTATTAGTTTTTATTTTCTTGTTACTCAAATACTCTTTCCACTAATTCAGTTTATTTCGTTGCCACGAGAGTTTTTTTCTTCCCCACCCTCATGTATCTCAATTATCTTTCTTCTTCACATTCTCATATGTACATCTCTTTTCTTCTTCCCATATTAGTATCTGTATTTCACTTTTATTTCTCTTAAATCCCTAACTCCCTTCCCCGTATCTCAATTCTCTTTCTTCTTCACATTCTCATGCGTACATCTCTTTTTTTCTTCCTGTATTAGGACATGTATTCCACTTTTATTTCTTTCAAATCCCTAACTCCCTTCTTCGATGGCCAATTCTGATTCTAAAATATCCAACCCTTTACCTCCTCCAAACCCAAACCCTAATCATGGTTTTTCTCCTTCTCCGTAGAACATCATTCTTCAACAAGATCATTCTTCCCTTCCTATTACTATAATAACTAAGGCTAAATAAATAAAAGAAAAAGAAAGAAAAATTTAAATTTAACTATATTCTGTCACAAAAAGTGTTAGCGACGGAATTAGCGACGGCGAGAGAGTGGCGCCCGGAGCGCCAATTTGGCGCCAGGTGCACTGGATATTGGCGCCGGGAGCGCCATAAATGGTCAGAAGGCCATTTTTTCTCTGGAATTTGGTGCTGGAGGCGTGAAAATGGGGCCAGGAGCGCCAAATCTCGGGCAGGCACCCTATATAAAGCCATTTTTACGAGTTTTGGGGCCAAAAAGCTGGTTTCCCTTTCCATAAGCCATTTCCTCCATTGTGGAGCTTGGAGAGCTCCATAACCGCTTATCCCTTGACCTAAACACTTGATAACCAACTAGGAAAGTGATTAGAACCTCTTGATGAGCTAGATTTCAAGTTTAGTTCATATCAAGAGTCGTCAAACGGTGGAATCGAGTTCTCTAGAGGATTTCTCAGAGCTTGGATTTTGAGAAGAAATGAGTCATTTCAGAGGCGTTCAAGCTTGGAAAAGCTATCCTCTGACCTTCCTTGACAGTCTAGAGGTGAGAAACTCGATCTTTAAACGATTTAATTGTGGAAATGATTTTGGATGAGTTCTGATGAATTTTGGATAAATGAGTGAGTTAGGGTCAAAACTAGGCTTGGATTCTTTAGAGATATATGCTTAGGAAACTGTTTAGATGAAAGTTAAGCTTTGAATCTTGAGTATTGATAAAGTTTAGTTTTGACTCTGACATCTATATGAGTAGGAAGAGTGATGTTATAATGATGGATTTGAGCCTAGGTACCTTTACAAAAGATGATCAGGAGGCTAAATAAACGGTGAATATGTGTTGAAATAGCCGTGCTGATAAACTTGACAAGTATTGATATTTGGCCTGGCTAAGGAAATTGAATCCTTTGAATTGGCTTATACAGAGTCTTAGAAGGACTCTAGTACGTTAGATAGGCCGAGATAGATCCTGTTGAGGGTCTGTGAAGCGCCTTTGAGGTGATGAGGTCTGATAACCTTAAGATAGAGAACAGAGAGGTTGAAATGGAAAGGAATCGCGTTTCTTTTCATTCTAATGGTCGAGAATCGTTATACAGTATTTAAATGCCTTGTAAGGTTAGGCTGGTTACTGATATATGCTTGTTGCCTTGATATAGGACGTGACACCGAGGGTGTTGGTGGCGTAGACCACGGTCCAGGGATTGGACAGCAGAGCATTGCCTTGTCAGGTAAGCTCTTTGCTCTTGGGACTGTTTCCCACTGCTTGTGTTCTACCATACTCCGACGGAGTGATGGTTACATTCATGTTGCATATGCATTACATTGGTTATTACAGTTTTCTCATAATGATATGTATGCATAATGCTATGCTTTGTATGTATGATTGTGTTCTGAATAGATCTTCTGGCCAGTAGATAGATATGGACCTCCCAAGGAGTAGAGCGTACCTCCTAGTTTGGTTTGCTCACGTAAAGGGTGATGATGATCCCTTAAGACTAAGAGATAGGTGGGCCCATTGCGGATGAGACCTATTCTCGGAGGTACCATATATCGTGCATCCATGCGTAAAGGGGTAGCTCTCGATGGGATGACACGGGGTGTGAGTTCCGGCCTCACACTAGATGCTGATGATGATGCATCTTCTTGTATAGGGTGATGATGATCCCTTTTGGCTGGCGTAGTACCGCGAATATACATTAGAGCTAGATGATGACTATGTATTGTTGTGAGGGCCGGGAGGCCTAGTGATTATGATACCGATGATGCTGTTTGCCATGGAAGTGAGCCAAGGGGAGGAGAAGCCTCCAAGAGCCCTGAGCTTACTGAGATTGTATCTCACCCCTGTTTGGGGATGTTATTTTTAGGTGATGCTGCTGGCAGAGATGACAGGTCCCAGGGCGGGAGGCCCCAGTAGGGACAGACTCTGTGTAGCTGTTGGGACATCATTTTGAGAGCATTGTGGCTCAGTTATTTTTAGTTATGTTATTGTTTTGTACCCCTGCGAGGGAAGATATGCATGTGCATATATTTTGAGCCTGTATAGAGTATGTACAGAGTATACTGTGTTTTGTACCCTCATGTGAGGAAGGATTTGTGAGATCAAAGCACGTGGTGTTTATTCTTTTGTATAGACATTGTGAGTGTCTTGATGATATATATTGTATTATGTACATATGATTAACTCTCTTGGTATATCTGCATAGATATTATAGTCTTATCTGCCGTTACTTTGAGTTATCTGGATCATTGAGACTTTTGTGATGTCTTGGCATTCGTTTCTGTTACTTTGATTTAGTACCATACATAATGAATCAAGGAATATGGTTTTGAAAACACTTCCGTGGTTGTAATTAATTGGTTTTATATTAATTACTGCGCTTATCTGATTAAGTAATATGTTAATACACCGGATGCATATGGGGTGTTACAATTACCATTGTCTTTGATGATACCAACTACCCTTTATGGTCCCAACTTCTGGATATGTGTATTGGTGCTTTGCATAATATTGAATTTCAATGTAACATTTGTGAATTGCCCAAAAGCCATTGTATGCCTTTTTCCCCTAGTAACAATAAAAGTTCTATTCCTTTTCAAGTAGTGCACTCTGGTGTCTAGGGTCCTGCAAAAGTGTGTTCTTTTTCCAAATCTCTTTATTATGTCACTTTCATTGATAAATGTACTCGTATGATGTGGGTTGTTTTGTTGAAACACGAAAATGAAGTTTTTTCATCTTTTAAGCAATTATATGTCATGGTTAAAACTCAATTTCAGACTTCTTTTCAAACAGTACCCCTACAGAAACTTGAATCTTTTTTTTTCTATTCCTCATATCCCTAACCTCGAACCTAAAGTGTTGAGTTGTACAATTTTTGTCCATGTCCCTAAAGTCTTGAGAAATAAATTAGACCCTTGTGCTACTCCGTGTATGTTTGTTAACTACTCTGATTTACAAAAAGGTTACCGATGTTTTGACTCGGTCACTCATAAATTCTATGTTACCTTGGAGGTTTCCTTTCATGAATCTGACCCCTACTACTCAGGGGGAGTATTAGGCTCTTCTCTTCAAGGGGAGAGACATGCACACCTTGGAGAAGAAGACCTTTGGACATGCATTCAAACAAACACAAATTTGCCAAAACTGAGTCAAACAGTACCTTCTAATCATACTTGCATTCCTTTAGTTGATCAAATTAATAGTGAACTCTCTTCTATCATACCCTGTATTCGAAATTCACAAAGAAGTACAAAAGGTATTCCAAAATCCCTTTATGAACCTGATCCCAAATCCAAGGAATTATTTAAGGACCTGGGAATATGTTATGAGCAACCAATGAAGCTACATTGTGACAATAAAGCAGCCATATAAATTGCTCACAACTTCGTCCAACATGATAGGACAAAGCATGTTAAGGTAGATTGACATTTTATCAAGGAAAAGCTAGATAAAAAAAGTAATTCAATTTCCTTATGTGAAATTTGAAGATCAGTTGGCAGATGTACTGGCCAAAGCCGTTTCTAGAAGACTGTTTGAAGAAGCAATTGGCAAGTTAGGCATGATTGACATTCATGCACCAACTTGAGGGGGAGTGTTGAATTGAAGTTTGAAATTAAAAATTTGTTTCTCTGATCTTTCTGTTATATATTTTTGTGATAAGATTGTAAATTTTATGATAAGATTATAAATTCAAATTTAGAATAGTTGTTACTAGGTTGTTTTACAACTCATTATTTTTGGATAGATAACAACTATTTTAGTGCTGCTGATTTCTATATATAGACCTTAATTGAGGAAGGAAATAAGGTATATTATTCCAATTTATGTGTATCTATTTTTTAACAACTATCCAATTGTGACATTGTGACTCAGATAAAAATCCACCAACCTACATCTCATCAAGCAGTTATTTCCATCGAAAACCTTTAAACCTACATGACATGTATCCTTCATAATACAGTGGTTTCCCAAATCCTTTACTGCAAGCATCTCCAAACACCGAACTCATTAATCACACAAGCACGCTGCAGTGTTACTACTCCACTGCACATATGAGAAGTTGAATTCTAGGGTCAATGGGTGAAGTCACGACCAAGAATGAAATTTAATGTCCTCAAATAATGAACACCACAACATAGAATCATTATTAAAGATCCAAATATTCCTTTTTTCCACACACAAAAGATGATTGTGCACCAAATGACTCCCAACATCTGTTGCTCCACATAAGACCTACCAACACTCGAGAAAGACCAAAAATGAATGTCCAATGATCCAGGCATTACAGTTGCAAAATCTGGGGAGATCCATGATTGACAAACATTCCAAACCTTACTAACCACATCACACTACAAGAAAAGGTTAAGCAATGATTCACAATGATTCTGACAGAGGGGCAAATTAATTTCAGATCCTCGCTGAAAATATTTCTTCTCAAATTGTCTCTAGTGGGAAGTCTATCCCGTAAGGCATGTCGTACTAAAAAAGCATATTTGGCTGGAATCTTTAGGCGCCATATCTTGTATAGAATGTCATTCAAAGGCCCAAGATCTGCCACATGGAAACAGGACATATATGTTGACTTTGTAGTGTAGGATCCCAAAATTTCATCAAGCCAGAGCCACGAATCCAAAACAAAATTTTGTACCTACACATTAGTCAATCTGGTGATTATCCTCCCATAAGAGACCAGGCAACCCACCATACTTTGAAATTAGCACCTCACTCCACACCTCACTTTGATTATGGAAAGGATTTCATCTCTATTTCCCCCAATAATGCTTTATTGAGCACCCAATATCTTTTGACTCCTAACCTTCCTAACTTCTTGCTTTTGCAAATGTCCTCCCATTTCACCCAACCAATTTTCTTATTGACATCATCACTACCCCACAAGAACCTTCTTTGGAATTTTAAAGAAAGAGAGGAAGAATAGAGGTAAGGAGGATAAGACCAAGTTTATCAAACACACTGACCCATAAAATACATGTGCTTATACTTCCAAAGAGCCAATCTCTTTTCAAATTTACGAATGATCAGATGCCACATCTCCACCTTCCTAGGGTTAGCACCAATAGGAAGACCTAGATAAATAAACCGTAGAGTGAGGATTTTACAATTCAACATGCTATCATATCTTTCCACTTTAGCACTGTCCACCTCAATGGCCCCAAAACAACTCTTATAAAAGTTCACCCTTAGACTAGATACTAACTCAAAGAATCTAAGAATGGCTTGAATAGTGAAGACATTCCTCACATTAATATCTCCAACAAAGATTGTGTCGTCAGCATATTATAGCATTTTAATTTAACAATAATTGTTGCCCACCATGTATCCCTTAAACAAACCATTTCTTTTAGCTTTTATCATTAAACAGCTCAACCCCTTCATCACAACCAAGAAGACGAAAGATTCAAAGGATTCAGCCCCTTAAGAGCCCCCTAAGGCATTTGAATTAATGAGTTGGATTATCGTTTACCCAGACCGGGGACCAAGAGAACTCATGGCACCCCCTAATCCACTTCATCCAAGTTTCATGGAATCATAATCTATGTAACATATAGAGAAGGAACTCCCATGATACCGAATCATATGTCTTTTTGCAATCAACTTTGAAAAGTAAACATTTCTTCTTTTTCCTTTTTGCATCATCTACCACCTCATTGGCCACCAACACACTATGCAAGAGTTATCTCCCACCAAGAAAGGCACTTTGCCTATGATCAATAACATCCCCCAAGACCCTCTTCATCCTATTAGCTAATAATTTATCCAAAATTTTGTCACATGTTTCAGTCAAAGAGATAAAAAACAATTGGTACCTTTATGAAGTACTCCATGCCTATGGAATTCCTTTATAAATCTCAAAACATTTTCTTTCAATAACTCCCAAAACACTTTGATAAATAGAAAAGTAAATTCATCTAGATAGGGCTCTTGGAATTACCACACTCCCAAATAACATCTTTCACTTCCTCTTCATTAAATTCCGTAATGAGCAAGAGATTAGCTTCACTAGATAAGTGTTTGAACTCCACTCCATTGAATTTTGGCCACTCAACCAACTCTTCAACAAACCTTTTTTCAAAGCATGTATTTATTTCATTCTCTAACAAATTGGGTTCCTCCACCGAAAGCCCATTCATAAACAAGTATTTCACCGAATTTTCTTTCGCTTCCAATTAATGATGGAACAAAAGAACTTGGAATTAAAATCTTCCTCTTTAATCCATCTCGCCCTTGACTTTTGGCATAACAAAGATTCATTGAGCTCAGCATCCCTTCAATACTCTTCTTGGAGTTGTAATCTTTTCTTGCAATCCTCTTCACAAAGTTCACCTTTTTGTTCTTCAATAATATCTAACTCATTAAAGTATTTCACTATTATCTTTATTTTGACATTCAACAAACCAAACTCCTCCACATTCCATTTCTTCAAAGCCTTCGTAACACCTTTTAGCTTTTTTAAAGGACAAAGTCACCCCACCCCTCTATCTTGATATTTCTCCACACCTCTTTCACTACCCCATGGAACCTACTATCTTGGAACCAACAATTGAGGACCCTAAAAGGTTTAGGGCCCCAATCCATAAGCTTATTTCTCATTATGATCGGAGAATGACCTGAAATGCTTTTATTCAAGACATATTGTGTGCTCCCATGCCAAGCATTCAGTCACTCCCATGATATCGAGACCCTATCAGGTCTACTTTTAGCCTTGTCATTAGGTCTATAGCAAGTGAAGCTTCCCCCCACTAAGGGGATATCAATAAGCTCCAAATCTTTAACAAATTGGTTTAACTCATCCATGTCTCTAATACATTGAGTACTGCTTCTTTCACCCACCCTTTCACACTTATGTCTTATACAATTAAAATCACCCATACCACACCACCTAGAGTTGTTGGATGATGCTTTACACATTTTCAACTCACTCCACAATCTTCATTTTCCTTCCATATCACATGCCAAATAGACATTTACCAATGTGAATTCTCTAGTCCCATCAAGCCACACCCCCTCCAAGCCAATAAACCCATGTCCTCTAAAAACATTATTCATATGAAACACATCCTTATTCCATACAGAAAGAAATCCACTAGTTGAGTTAATGGAAGGATTCATCTCCCACCCAAAGTCAATATCATCCCAAAAAGAAAAGCACAATTCTTTACTAATCACTTCCTTTTTTGTTTCTTGTAGAAATAATAATTTCACCTCTTCCCTACTTACTAATTGTCATACATATTTTACTTTCAACCTCCCCAAGACCTCTTATATTAAAAGTCATCATCTTCAGAGACCCTTTTTATGAAATCCCTAATACCATTCCATAGTATTCTTTTTCAACTTACTATCCCGCTGCTTCATCACTATTGGTGTATTTACTATCTTCTCACGTTTCTTTGACAAGGTAACTCCGACAGTCTCTCCCACATCTTATATTTTGGACGCCTCTTCCTTATCATTCTTTACCCAAAAAGTGTTCTTACAATTCCTAATGTTATATTCAGGAATGGAATTATTGAACAAGAAGTTTCCATGTTTATCTAACCTTCTTCTTTTAATACTAGACATCAACCCGTTTTGGCCACTTAAAGTTGAGGCTCCACATGAGTCCTGAGAAAGATCGATTCATAGATGGCCTCTAATAAGTCCCACCATATCATCACCTTTGGCACAATCCTTTTCTAAATCATCTTCCTTATTATCTGGCCCATGCTTATTCTTAGAAAAGCCACCTGTTTTGCACACCTCCTCTTCTACAAAATCCCCACCCCTTTCAGACTCCAAACCTCAGAGACAATAAAGAGGCCAACGCTTAGATAAAACTTGGAACCTATTCTAATTGAAAGAGGAACTTTTCTTCAGATAAGTTTGTTTAGCCTTCTTTCCGCCCCCAACATGGACCTAAATCAATCATTTAGGCCCAGTTGTTCCGTATTGTCTGTGGTCTTGGTATTTTCGTGTTGCTGTGAGAGAATTAAACACCTTTTGAGAGGTTTTCTTCTTTTTGAATCAATCAAGTGTTTTCTTTGATGTTATTTAGAAATGAAATATAAATTGATCTTAATCTCATTTGGTTTTGTAAAATTTCATCTTTTTGTTTTCAATTCTCATGGTTGATTGTTTGAAAAATGTTGTTCTGATCACATTAAAAGTTGATTCTTTACAAAGCACGTTTTTTATATAAATATTTCAACACTTCTTTTTATACTTCTAGTATTCGTAGTTTTATTTTCCTTACTTTGCTTGAGGACAAGAAAGATTCTAGGTTAGGGGGAGTTGATAAGTGCCATATTTTAGTTAATTTCAGGATTATAATGCTGGCACTTATCTTTTGATTTCAGTGAATTTGATTATAAATTTGTCCTAATCCTAGTTGTTTTATAGTTAGTACATAGATAAATGTGTTGTTTACATTTTGGAAGACTCATCCATAATATTTTGATGTTTCAATAGGTATCTGTGGCATCCAAAGTAATCAAGACAAGAAAAAATGACAGAAAGGTCATTTTTGGAAGCTAAATTCGCCCAAGGTCGCATGGGCTACTATCCTTTCTTCACCATTAAGCATTAACTCGCCCAGGCGAGCATATCATGTGTAAAAAACTCACCTGGGCGAGTTGAGTTCTTCAACCTTAAGCAATTAACTCGCCCAAGCGAATAAATAAAGGCTAAATTACTCGCTTGGGCAAGTAGACCTGACCAGCTTCCCCATGCCTATAAAAAGGCATGCAAATTGAAGAAGAGGAGAGGCTTTTTGAGAGAGAAAAAATGTGAGGAACAACTTAGGAAGCTTAGAGAGAGTTAAGAGAAGAGAGAAATTGGTGAGGAAACTCTGCCGAAAAGGTTCGGGGATCGCTTCTTTTATCATGTGTTCAGTTGATCTTGTGCTCTCCACATTGATCGGCTAACTTCTCCTAAGGATTGAATGTAATCTTCATACCCTTATGTGTCTTTTTTAATATTTGATATATGCATGAATCTCTTCTACTCCTTATTGGTAATTGCATTATGTTCTTAATGCTTGATTCTACTTGATCACTAATTTCATGAAATTGGATTCTAAATTTGACTGGAAAATGCTCTTAGGATTTGAACTGAATGATTTTACTCATTACATTATGTTGCTAGAAATAGAGCATAATGTTTTGATTGCAAACAACATGAGATTATGATTATAATGTTGGGATATTTATTTTATATGCGAGGGATCGATATTTAGTAAATATCCTTAGGATTCTCAAATGTGAGGGATCGATTTAGGGTGATTTAATGTGTGCATCAATAAGGATAGAAAAGGATTTATACATGGTAATGTTAATTGGATACTAAGGGTATGACTGATGAAGTCCAATCCTACACTTTTCTTGAATTAATTAAACTCACTTTATTTGTTTTCGTAATTTTCTGTAATTCTGACCTACTAAATTTGTTATTTTCGTTATTTCTTTACATTCGTATTTTCTGTTATTTTCGCAAACACGTGAAATCTCGATTAATGTTTGTTGTACGTAACTATTAAACTATTGCTTTTATTTAAAATAACTGAGTAACTCAAGTCCCAGTGGAGACGATATTTTTATAAATTTTGTATCCTGCGATGACATTGGTACATTTGCCAATAGTCTAACACCCCTTACCACCCAAATTCCCCCACTCACATATTGTCTGCCTCAAACTTCTCATATTTACTACTTAATAATTGCTATGCATACGTAAATTTTATATGTAAATTACATAGCAATTATCTTATTTTCCCTCTTTTAATGCTTCTTTTGTGAGTAAAACATAGGAATTTAGCTTCTTCTGAGCTTTTATCCAATAGATGCTAAATTAGTTGATTTATAATTTGTTGGTTGTATTTTTTTGTAGAAATGATGCAACAGAGACATGGAAGATGAATTGAAGATATGGAGTAGAGCGCTCAGCACGACAGGCCCACTTAGCACGCATATGCATGTAGGCTTAGCGCACACATGCATGCTATCTTAGTACGGACATGCAAGCTTAGCGAACAGTTATTTCCGAAAAACATGATTGTGTGCATTTTGAAGATAAAAAAAGGGGAAACACTATGCACTCAAAAAGGACAGAGAGAACAAGAGCTAGGGCATAAAGAAGAGGGAAAAACCCACTCACTTAGGGTCCCCTTCCTCCATTTTCTTCCATTTATCTTTCTTCCTTTTTGTATCTGTAATCCTCTCATATTAATAAGAGGCTAAATCACCCATTATTAGGAGCTCAACAATCAAACACTGTTGATGTAATGATTCTCACTATCTATTTAATATTATTTTGATATTATTGTCTTTTTTTGGAGTTTATTGTCTTGTTTATGATTTGATCACCATGCACATGTATGTTATAAGGTTTATGCATTGGGAAATGTTTGCTACCTAAGAACTTGAAAAAAACATCTAGGTAATTCATGCCTAGGGATAGAATGGTATTATTTAGATTTAATTATGCATCTTTACTCTTAATGCAAATTATTTGATGTAGTTCTTAAGGGATTAGGAGTGAAATTAGGTAATTTAGGCCCTTTCACATGAAAGGTCATGGTTAGGGTAGGTTAGCGGATGAAGGTAATTCTTTGGATAACGTTAAATGGTGAAAAATATCAAACATTGCATCAAAAAGTAGTTTCGGTAGGCTGAGCCCTCAACTTGTTTCGTATTCTGCATCAACAGACAACTCACCCCCCAAGTGTTTGTATTCTATCTCTTTAATGTGTTCTGCTTAATTATCTTTATTTATGCTGAATTTTATGTTTCCGCATTAGTATTAGACAAATATCAAATTTAATTCATTGTTCGCTTAAAATTAGAAATATACAAACTTTGAGTACAGTCAAAGTCCCTATGGACTCGACACTCAGACTTACCATTTTATTACTACTTGGACGAATTGGTGCACTTGCCAAAGTGTTAACACTACTTTCATGAAAGATCACCACATCCTCAGGGCACCCTTTGTTGTAAGAACAACTATGATCCTTGTCAAGCTCAATGTTGAAAACAATAGTAATGCCCACAATAACCAAGAGGGGGGTGAATTGATTTAAACTTGGTCTTTTAAAAATTATTTAGAAAATCGGAGTTATAGGATCTTAATCACAGTTAAACCAAGAATGCTTCAAATCAATCAAACCACTCAGCCCAAAAACAATTGCTTCAAAACAGAACTTGTTGAGTAATGAAAATAGTACCAAGAACTAATGATCAAGATAACAAGAAGAGTTTAAGGAATAAAAAACCAACACAATAATTTATAATGGTTCACTTCTCAAGAGAAGCTACATCCAATTCTTCTAATCAACACTAGATTAGAGTTCCACTATTATAAAATTTCAGTTCTTACAAGCTTTACAACAACCACTCTTTATCAACCCTAGATAAAGAACAGAAATCTAAAACCCTATTAGATTCCTAATGATTAGGACATAGAGAAGCCTTCTCTATTCTTTCCTCTAGAGAAACCCGCTCTAGAAAAAGCTTCAAGAACCCATTACAATAGTTTCAAACTACCAAGAATACAAAATCGAATTTATAACAAGAGATAATGGAGAGAGACAACCTGATGATCCAAACAATATGAATGAATATGAGGTACCAATCAGAGTTGAAATGCAAAAATCAATTTCAGAACTTTCTCTCCAAAAGCTTCTTTGAAAATCTTGCCCAAGAAATCTTTTAATACACCATGAAGATTAAAAAGTGGGACAAGAGTTTTGCTAACTCAGAAAATCATTTCTAACTTTGAGAAGGCTTGCATTTGCTCAGAAAAATCGAAGTCTGTGTGTTGTAATTTCAGACAAGCCTTCAATCTATTTATAACCAATTTTTGTAACAGAATGTAATTGATTAAAGCGTCATATAATCGATTAAATTATCATATGTAATCAATTAAATTGTCAAATAATCGATTAAAATGTTCTTAGCACAACCTGGAAAACTGCAACGAGCAAAGTAATCGATTAACCTGAGTCGTAATCGATTAAAGCATACAGGTTTAGTTTGAAACAAGCTTATGTAATCGATTACAAATTGTGGTAATCGATTAAAGCAGAACGTTTAGTTTTGAAACAAGTTTTGAAACAAGCTTGTGTAATCGATTACGGATTGTAGTAATCGATTAAGACAGGAACACATGATTTTCATTTTGTGCTATGTAATCGATTACGAGTAGCTATGTAATCGATAAAAATGTTCTTCATGGCTTTTCCAGATTTAAAACAGAAGTCTGTAATTGATTAAAACGTTGCATAATCGATTAAAGCAGTGAGATTTCATTTTTCCAAAAACTTTAACCATGAGAAATTAGTTTCTTTTGAAAACTTGAATAGCTTTAATGCTTTAATGAAATCATGTATGCATGTTAATAATCATGTTCATGTAATGCAAGGATCATAAGATTAGTCTCTCATACACTTTAACCAAATTACAAATTCCTTGGCATGTGAAAAGCTAAAATCATTCTTCTAAGGCACAAGCTTCTTCTTTAGCTTCATCTTTTTCTTGCTCCCCCTATATCCAATAAATGTTTTTCCGGGCATTAGTTAACCCTCTAGGCGATCTAGGTGTACTACCCTCACGTGCCTGGCTAAACTCCCTTCCTTTTTCCATTGTCGTTTCCTCCGACGAAGTTTTCTAACCATGGTATCGGCCCATGGTATCCTGTTCATCCCCATTTCTCCCCCTTATCACCTCTTTAAAGTCTTGCGTAGAGCACTCAGACATGATAGAGCCAACATCTCATCCCACCTCGCTACCAAAGGAAGAGTCATCACTAACATTCTCTCTACCCATATTGCAATGGCACGACTGTAATTTATTTGTATAAATCTTCATCCTCACCAAGTAAACTACCCCATTAATCTTCACTCTCATCTTTGTTCTCATCTATTGAGCTGATGACATAAACACCAGAATGCATGCTAAATCTACCAGAGACAAGGTTCATGTCTCCTCTGCCATATCCACATATTTACCAAACTTGGAAACCAACTTAGAAAAAATTCCTCCCCCAAGCACTAATACGAACTCCAATACACATGATCCACACAAGTTTATTTGCAGAAACAATATTGTCATGTCATTTATGAATAGATTTGAATATGGATAGGAAGTTTTCCCTTTCCTGTGCACATAGCTCATACATCCTCTCATCAGATAAGCCTGAGATTAACACCAAATCACCCCTCATGTATTTAAACTTGACTTCTTTCCACCCATCCATAGCATGCATATCATCAATTCGATTAAACATCTTTAGGTCTGTAAGAACACCTACCTAGCATTGTCCAACCAACTTCTATCTTCAACATTCACATTAATCACCAGCCCTTTCCAATCTTCAACCTCACTTTCCACACACTTTTAGTTCCACTCTTTTTGTTCTTGATATTTCTAAAGTTCATATTGTCATGCTTCTGTTGTTGGACATCAATTGGTGCAACAAAATGGGGTGTTTGTTTTTGGGTACCCAAACAAGGCTTAGAGCCCTGTACACGCTTGTAGCTAGCTTATGTTCTATATTTGTTTTGTGGTAGCACTTATTTGTTGAACCTTGGAAGGTTCACATGCATTTTTTGTCTCCCAATGCATATATTGTACAGTTGTTGTTCAAGTGCTCTCTTGATCTACACACCCCAAAGCGAACAAATCCATAGCATCCTCCTCTTCTGTCTCTTCGATTAACTAAAAATACTTCCATTACTAGTTCGTACCTCTTGAATATAACCCAAAATTGATTTTGTCCAAAATTATTCAGGAAGTTAGTGAAGAAGAAAGACATGACATCTTTCTTAGAAGACATCTTATGTTTCACTGCTTCGTAGTGTAGAAGAAGGACATGATATCTTTCTAGATCCTTCTTCCCTGCATCCTCCTCTTTCTCCTTCTCAAACACCCCTTCTTATGCCACTGGGTCCTCATCATCATCCTCCTCTCCATGTATCTTCCTTTCACACTCTCCATGTTTCTCCTCCTTGCCATATTTCCCCTCTCACAGTCACTATGTTTCTCCCTCTTTGCCATGGAACAGAGAAAGACTTAACCAAGTGCTTGCATGTATTAACTTGTCACATCTAACCTGATCCACGTCTGAGAGTAGCTTTCGCGTATTTTCATCATTTTTTGATGTGATTTTTAATGTTAACGCACATATAGGACATGAAAGCAAACAACACCCCCAATGGACAATAATCTTTTTTTAAAAAAGTAATGCATCCCTGTACATAAAATCATAAGATTAACTTTCAAATGTAAAGATCATTGAAGTAAATTTTGTCTTTCTTAATAATTTTTTTTCCATAGTATGACTTGAGAATCAATTTTTTATCAACATGCATAAAAAATTAAGTCATCTATCAAGTTAAACTTTATTTACATCAATAGACAACAACAATGGTTGTTAAAATTAATAGATTCATACTAACATCATAATTGAAAGAAGAAAAAAAAACGTATAGTACCGAAGGATGAGTTTCTCGTTTTCTACGCGGTTTGCATCCGGTTACCCGCGGAACTAAACATGCAAACGCGCTTTATAATCTTCGAAACAAGGCCAAGTGATGTATGTAACAAAAATTGCAACCCGATCCCCCGTTTCAAAGCTACCACTTTTCAGAGACACTTGAAAATATTTAACACTTTCCCTTAACCTTCACACAATGGGTCCACACAACAATCACTCATAATCATCCCTTTCCCCATTCACACAAACAAACACAACGCCACTCTCACCTGATCAAAGAAGCATTTCTCTCGCACCATTCCTCACTATTCAAAAACCCTCTGAGATAGAGAGCTCACAACAAAGATGACCGACGAAGACAAACCCAAAGCCTTCTCCGGCCACCACCACCACTCTCCTCCACCGCAGCCACAACCCTTTCCCGTCGCCCAGTACGGCACCTTCCAAGGCGTCGCCAACTACCCTCCTCCGCCGCAGCCGCACCCCGCCATCGGCGTCCCTCACCCCGTTCCGCCGCCCGGCGCCATCGACTCCTCCTCCCCTCCTCCGCAGTACTACCCGGGGTACCAAGCCGTTCCCGGTATGGCTCTTCCCTATTGAGTTCTCTTCATTTTTATAATGAAATTTTTAGTTAATCTAATTTAAATTATGGGTCTGATTTGAACTTGGAAATGAAAGGTGCGAAATTTCGTGTCTAGGATGATGTTTTGTGTGAAGGGTTGGATCAAAGATTGGAACTTTCGAGATGAGTTTGGCTTTGTGAGTTCTGTTTGGTTTGACCTGCAAGAGAGTGATAGCTCAACTGCGTGTCTGTGTTCAATTTTGGGGGGTTGACTTGATTTTTGTGAGTTTTTTGGGTTTGTTTTTCTTTTCTCAGTATGTTTGATTGATGGAGGTTGAGAATGATTGTGAGTGTGGTGATGGGAGTGATTTGGAAAATGTTGTTGGCAGTTTGATGTTGTAGAATCCAATGGATTTGGTGGCTGTTGATGGTGATTCGGGGTTTTGGATTAATCACTGGTTTGTCTGTGATTATTTGTTATCCCATTACGTCATGGTTTTAAGCTTTCTACCTGTTGCCTATATATGATCAAAGTGGTGGGATTAGGTTACAGGATCATTTGGCAGGTTGATAGACTGCTTGGAGAACTAGATCTACACTGTTTGATAATTTTACAATTCTGATTGAGACTTGTATATGCTCTTTCACTTAAGAGTCATGTTGGTGTTATGCAATCCGAGTTTTATATTAAAATGAAGTAATAACAAATCATGTAGCACTTGTTTGGTGAAAGCAAAGCTGGTTATGTTAGGAGATGATTATGAGCAGTTGGTTTTTGTATTTGAGAATTTGATGGATGTGAGTTTGATAATGACATCTCTTTGTAGTGTAATGGGCTAAATTTTCCAGCCTGCAAGATTTTGATATGGTTTCCTCTGTGATATTGATTCAGGTTATGCAGTTGCTGAAGGAAGACCTGTAAGAGAACGCCGTCTTGGTTGCTGTGGCCTTGGTTGCGGCTGGTGTCTGTAAGTAAATTTCCTGCATAGTGGCACATTACTTGTCAGCAATAACTTGTAGATAACTGGAAATGAGGAGTTTGACTTGCCTTTTTGTGTATGATGTTCGTACTTCGAAGCTATATATACATATAAATGCATATACATAACATACAATCCAAAGTCAAGATATAATTCCTAGCCTGTTCTGTTGGTAAAGATTGCTAAATCCCTGTAACAAGAGAAGTCTCTATTTTCTATTTATTGTAGAGTATGCGCCATTAGTAGACTACTAGTCTTTCTTTGGTTTATGTTAACCTCAATTTTTTGTTTTTGGATAATTGCCTTTATTTTATTCTTCTATAACCATTAACATTTTCACTGACGAAAGTTAGTTTACTTTTTGCTGAAAACTTAAATATCAAATTTGTCTATTGTGCTTGAGGAAAATGCTTTCTTTAATTTCTGGATTTAATTTCTTTTATTTTTTATTTTATTGAATGGAGATACATGCACAGATGCATCTAAAGAATATTCATATCATAAATGCATCCTTATTTTGAATTGCTTATTATGATAGTAAATTTTTTAGCTGAGAAAATAGGCAATATAATATTATGATAGTAAATTTGCTTATTTATCACAGTTTTCTCATTATGCTTGCATTTAAGGAGTTGCTGGGCTATGAAATTTATTACAACTTGAGAGGGAGAGAAGAGGGAAATGGCATAGGATATGCCATTTCGTGAGATGCTTCTCGAACATCAACTTATTTGACATGTTTTTCAAAGTTAATACTGGCTTGTTGATTTCCAATAATTTTTGTTGTGAAGGTTTATATTAGGCTTCTTTCTCGCTGGTATTCCATGGTACGTTGGGGCAATAATTATGCTTTGTTCCAGAATAGACTATCGAGAGAAACCTGGATATATTGCTTGTGTAGTTGCTGTAAGTGATTCTATCCTTTCTTCGTTTCACTTGAATCCTGTTTCATTTGTTTCAGTTCTTAATTTCTTATATTTTTTTAGCTACCACATTGTTTGAATTTTGTCAGATGTTCCCAAGGGGAAGTTTGTGGTGTTATAGGCTTATTGCACTAAACCTCATGGTTTTTATCTCCACATCACCCAAGCTTTTTGTATTGTTAGTTGCATGTAGCATTGTCAAACTTAAGATGTTCTTGTAAATTGTAATTTATAATTAGATTGAGGATTAAATTGCTTGAAGTTGTGTTTACTTGTATCATTATTCATTAATGTTACATAATGCAGGAGAAGGTAACACTAGCTTTGTGAAACTTATTTTGCAGGCAGTTCTGGGTACAATTGCGATTATTCTTGGTGTGACAAAGGGAGTAGATGACTGGTAATTTTCATGTCAAGAGTTGTAAAGTTTGCTAGACCAGTGTATGTAAAGTTTATCAGTTGCTGGAAATTATGTCTGAGTTCGATTTATGTATTCATTGAAAACTGCTACCATGTGTAATATGTATTGTTTGATTTATTACAAGGTTGTCCTGGTCCTGACTAAAGATATATATATATATATGATTGGGCAAGAGTTTACATTAATTATTTGTATGGAAAATTTTTATAGTGAGTTAACAATTATATACTGACATTATTTGTATGAAACATTTTCAGTATAAGGTCATGTTTATGTATTGTTTGAATAAGGATCATGTTTATCTTACATGCTCCTTCTCTCGGGTAGCAATATTTGGCTTCCCATAAGGACTTGAAAAAAAAAAAAAAAAATTGTACCATACTAGAAGACAGCATCTATGAATGCACCATAGGCCATAGATTGGTAGTTTGTCACCTATGGAGTCGCAATCCAAAGATTTAATAACAGTTCTTACCAGGATTGTTTCACTATTTTCTAGCCAACACTCTTAAATCGAAGGTGTGGTATCAACACCTTTTAGTTAGATAGAGTCGAATAACTTCTCCTTAGACCATCTTATATTTAAATCTGAAAAATGAAAAAAAAAATCTTAAAATGAAAAAAGAAATGAGTGTTGCGAAAAAAGTTTCATTTTCAGTAATTTCTATATGACTCAAGTCATGTGAAGTCAACACGATAATTATAGATCTGAAGAAATTATTGTTCCCGAAATTAATGGTTTCTCCATGTATTCCTCCTATTAATACGGATATTACACAATTGATCCAATCACAAACTAGTTGTATACTTTTGAATGAAAAAGCTCTTCCAATTCGATGCTAATATGAATATATAAAAAAAATCTAATACTATCACTATTATTTGATGCAGATATTAAAAATTGATTTAGTTCTGCAGCATATATACGTGATTACGTGTTTCTTTTCCAGACGACTACGCCAAATTATCACGTCCTCATATTCCATGTGAATATACCCATGTGATCCAACAGAACAACTCCTTATCCATTAAGGAATTTCAAAAGGATATTATAATCTAGGAAAAGACCAATATATTATCAATAATTTCGATGATGTTAATTTAATTTGAATGCCTTTAATGTTAGTTATTACTCTACAAAATTCCCACAATTTCTTGAACATCATAATATACTTATAAGCAAAGTTTCAACACTCGGTCTTATCAATCGAATCGTGATTCTGTGGCTAGATTGAGTTAAGTCTTATGTTCGATCAGTTGTACTTTTAATCCAGAGTGACCTGAAGCGACTCAATTAAGTTTGCAGTTAAACTAGTGATCCGTCGACCCATATCAGGTCACTTATCCTTTCTTTTTCTAGTTATAGTCAAAATGATGTCATTTCAATTTGAAGCCATTTTTATTTTAGAAACCCTATTGGCCTATTCTTCTTCCTCTCGTAGTCTCGCTCTACGCCGCCGCTTTGCTCGCCAACCTCTCCTTCCTTCCTCTTACATGCAGTCTTGCTCTCAGTCTCTCTCAACCTCATCTTCTACATCGCCACTTGCCAACGACCAACCTCTCATTCCTTCCTCTCGTCATGGCATCGTGTTGTTGTCACCTTGTTAGACTCACTCATTTCATCTGCAACATTGTCCAGCGCCACAAGTGAGTCTAACTATTTTTTTTTCTTTTTCATTTTGTTTTACTTTAGTTTTTTTTGTGTGTGATTTTGAGTTAAATTGATATTTTCATTAATTGTTGAGCGTTTTTGTGGCTGCAATTGCGTTTTTTTTTTAGTTAAATTGATTTAGAAGTGACTGTAATTGCGATTGAATTGCAGGTGAAATTGTGGTTTCAGAACATTTTTTAAAACTTTGGATTATTTTTTAATATTTTATAATATACATTGATGTGATATGACTATGTTTCATTTTAGTATGGATAATAGACATATATTTTTGTTAATCTTTGTTACTTATTTGTTTGAACTTGAACAATGATATTTTTGTAAGTATTTAATTATTTATGTTATGAAATTATATTAATTTGTGGTGTTATTTTTAAATATTTTAAGACAAGTATAAATTTTTATATGTTTTTATTACAAACCAGATCATATGAGTCAACTAATAATTCAATAGTTCAACTATTGATCCAATAATCCAATACTATAATCTAATTAATCATCAAGCCGATTTTTAGAACTATACTTATAAGTGATCAACAGTGACCAGTCTAATAATATTTCATCATCTTGTAAGGTGAGCTACCAATACCATATACAATCACCAACTTAGAGTCTCTAAATGCAACAACCGACCTTGGTGCATATTCCCATCCTGATTTTTTTTAATATAAAATAAAATGGTGATAACTAGTACTCCAACTCAACGGTTGGAATTATATACAGTGAAGAATATAGTATTATATTATACAGTTACCAAAATAATCAAGTAATTAAATACAAATACTTAATTTATTAAAATTAAGATTAAATTATTCATATAACATTCGAATTCAATATTTGAAGAAAATAATTATTAATTAAATTTTATAATTATTTTTTGATCGAACGTTCCTTTATTCTTTTGTTATGATAAACCAAAGGTTAATAAAAAATACTGTTCTCAAATTAAATTTCAATCAGTAATTTAATGAATCATTAAACTTTATTGTGTGCTTTAACTTTTTAAATACATCTCTCACATTTAAAAGTTAAATTAACGAAGATATCGCATACTTTATTAATTCAGCTGACACACTGGTCATTTTCAATGTTGATTATTAATATAATTATAGTTATTTTAATTTTAATTATAATTAAAACAGTCTTCGCGATCCAGCCACGGTTCCCCTGTGTCTCTTTTGAATGCAAGTGATTCTTTTTATTTTCTTTTTCTTTTTCTGTTAATTGTATTCATGACAATTTTACTAGTAAGAAGTCAATATATTTGGCTTGTTGATTGTATGGATGACAATGGATTTGATTTGCTTAGTGTATTTAACTCATTTCTATAGGCAGGATGGGAGGATGTCCACAATATTATTAATATGACAACTTGTTTTGACCAATCTCATTTATTGCTGAAAGAAAAAAATAAAATTAACTGGACGGGCGAGTCGCGCCAGTCAAACCAGATGTTTTTTTTTTTAACAAAAAATAAAATTTAACAAAAATAGTGCAAGATTTTGAATTTTTATTTCATTTTGTTAAAAAAATTGTGTTTAGGATTAGCACTCAGTATTGAGTTAGAAGTTAATCTTTACTTATTTTTCTTTATTCTTTAATTTTTTAGGAGCTTTTTAATCATTTTTTAAATTTTTTTTTGAGATTAACTAGCCAACATTCAAACTTACCCTTAAACGAGAAATATTTTTAAACATTGTCTTCTATTCCTATAAATCTAAAATAAAAAAACTCATGTCCTACTTTCTACACCAGCAAATGTTCTAATACATCTAACAATGAATAGTAAAATGTCCGAAATAATCTTTGTAAAAAATGTTTAATTAAAGGTTTCAAATTTTTTTTAATACACCATTCATTCATTGTTGAGGCGCTCTTCGTTCTTCCACAGGCATCACTGTTGTGGTTCTCCTTCACGTTGTCTTTTATGGTGGTTCTACGTTTTTGGTTGGTGATTGTTGGCCGTAGATGCTTCCACCGTCGTTAGTTGTTGTGGTTCCACGAGAGAGGTAAGTTTGTTCATCTTTCGCGTTTGGTATTTTATCGTTGATACGGATCGTCAATCCGTACGAAGGAATTGGAATCCGTATGACCTCTACGGATTGCCAATCCATAAGCTACATATAGATTGTCAATCCGTAAGGGCCATATGGATTGCCAATCCGTATGTGTATTTTGAGTTTTCTTATATTTTTTTAAAATAAAAATATATTTTTAGAAGTGATGTTGATTGAGTTGCTTGCATAATACGGAAATTGACAATAAATATGGACATTGAATATGGATTCTGTGAGCCTCGAAATCGCTTTGATTTTGAAACAATTAAGCACGTACCCTTTATGGGTTCAACTTGTTTCACCCACCATTAAGTTACCCATGACACAATCTATCCAATGACAGTCCCTACATATGACAACTAGCTTGATATAGTATCCTCTCTAGTTATGTACCTATTCTACTTATGTGTTGATTTAGTTGAGCATCAATGTGTCTTATAACCTCATGTTGATTCAGTACCAATGTTTGTGTGGTCCATATATATGGTCAGTATTGAACCCAATATCATGACTAGTGTATGTGTGTAAATTGATAGTTGATTGTGTATATTTTAGTGGCATTTTAGTTATAGAATGTTCATCATTAACATACAAGAACATTATAGGAATGATATCTGAGTGAGGCTCTTCCCCCGAGGGATTCACAATAATATCAACACAGTTCCCCTTTGTACCCACATGGGCACCATAAACAATTATATTTTCCTCAACTGGAGGTGTTTGTTGGGACCTCCCTCATCTCTTTTTTAATTCTTTGTGTACTTCATATGTTCTCCTCTTTTATTTCTCTCTTTCATTCTTCTTTAAGGTTTTGTATCATCTCAATCAATTGTTGTGGGGTAATGAATGTAGAACTATTGGAGCCATGTGATGCATGTCCAAAGTATTGGCTAATAGTGACACCAAGTCCCGCAGCACGAACACGACCTTAGTGCTCTAGTCACCCAATGGCAGTAGTCAATATATCCTGATGACGACCATGGGGTACAAAGCTTCCCTGTGTCATCTGATCTTGTAAGGAGTCCTGTAAAAAAAAAAGAGAAATTGGTCAAAGAATATATGTTATTATATAAATTACATGTAAAATTGAAAATAAACTTACAATGTTATAAAAAAATTTGTTGTGTTGCCTCAAATGTCATCTGCCCAGAGTGTCTTATGCGGGCCATCTTCCACTTCACGTCTTTCAATGGGAGATGGAGTGTCAACAATTGCTGAACCCCCAGATTGGATTGATTCCTCCTGTCTTTTCTTCCTTTTATCCTTCATCAAGTTTTTCTTAAGCAATGAATAACCCCCACGAGACAATAAGTGTGGACAGTCGTTATGCTTTTGGATTGTTTGAGTCTTCTTTCTGATTCCCTACAATAAAATTAGACATAATTTCAGGAAAATACTTAAAATAAATTATATATCACTATTTCAATAAACAACACACATAATAAACTTGCCAAGAAGGGGTTTTGTGGGTTGCAACAAATTCTTCCTAAGTCTTTGGATCCATACCATACTTATTACAAGGAGTTCAATCATGTTTCCCCTCCTTGTTTACATATACAAACTTAATGGTCAGGGATGCCTTAAATTGCCTCCATGGTGTTGCCACCGATGAAATGTCCTTCTTCTTGGTGTTGGACGCTTTTGGAATATCAAATGTTCCCTACATCACAAAATGACCATTTAAAAGTTAGTGAATGATAAAAAACCTTCTGAACTTAAATACAACAAATTACTAAAACTGATATGTTTAGTGAACATACCATGATGTCATCCCAAATTAGATTCTTTAGAGCTTTACACCTATTTTGCTTGTTCTGCCATGGCGAAAGATTTGTCCTTTTAAGCAACCTTATCAAGGTCTATCAAAGTAAATCTCATTTCATCCTATCACACACCAATATTTCCATTAATCCACTTGCACTTAAAAATAGGCACTATGAATTTACTATAATCAAGCTCCCATGTTTCTTCAATCACTCCAAAGTAAGGTATGGATGCACGAATGAGAGTGTTATCTGATGCACTAGAAAAGTGAAAGGAATCAGCATCAATACTAACTCCACTATTTTGCACTCTACTCTTATCATCTTGTGACTTTGTGTAGAAGGAAAAATTGTTGATATCATATCCGTTCCGAGTGGGGACATTTAGCTTTGGCCCAACAAATAACAATTTCAATGTTTCAGAAGCATTGTCATCACCCAAAATTGTTTCTTTAAACCAATTTATGAAACTTTTATTATGCTCTTGGTAGCCGTAAAAAATTCTTTATGAGTTAGTAACTATGTATGGGAGAACCTCTTGGATGTTATTCAATATATACAAATGTGATTGATTCAATTTCTCGCAACCGATGGTTACAACATAGTAACGCTGTGAACCCTTACCCCTTGTCTCTCGTCATGACGAGTTTGAGAAAGTCCAACAAGTTTCACCTGTTCAATGTACTATGAACAAAACTCGATGGATTCTTTGGTAACGTACCTTTCAACAATGGATGCTTCTAGACGGTATTGGTTCTTGGTATACTCTTTTGAAATCTTCATGTATTGTTCAACTATGTACATCCACCGTAAATAAATGGGGCCATATAATCTAATCTCTCTCACTAGATAAACAATTAAGAGCATCATGATGTCGAAAAATGAAGGAGGAAAATACATCTCCAATAGCTTCATTCTCCAAGTCATCTAACACTTGCTTTCAACGATGATTTTTCGTGAAATTGATATTGTTTTAAGTTTTCAATGATGGTTTTGAGGAAATCATTATTAAAAAGTTTGAATTATTTCCAAAAATGTCCCACGTTTAGAATGACATCAATTTTGATAAAATTGTCTTTGAATCGGCATTGTTGAATATCATTTTTGTAGCAGTGTTGATTGATAATAAATATTCCTTATAATATTAATATATGTTTATTGATAATAAAACTTTTTTATATTTAATTTTAATAGAACTTTCTAATTTCTTTTAACTATTTATCACCATAAATGGTCTATCATATAATAAGAGTAACACAATATGATATTATTTTTGTTGTAATATTATTTTATTTTCAACTCAAGAAAGTTAGATTCGTACTTCTTTCCATCAAAATAATTTTACGGGAAACATACAGGTAAAAACCTGGAGGTGGAAAACAATGTTTTCCAAGAATATTATTTTTCAATTAATAAATAAAACATGAGAAACAAATATTTTTAATTTTAAGTTCTTGATTTTTTTTCTTGTACTAAAAGTCCTTTAACGTATTTCTTTTTACCTTGCCAATCAATTAGAAATTAACTTTTTTATGCATATGCCTACTTTTTTTTTGCATAATTAGAAACTAACTTTAATGTGACTTTTGAGAGTCATTATTATAAATTCAACAAACCTAGTATGATAGTATAGTATGTAACGGAATGACATCGTAAAAAAAAACTTCACTTCTTCAGTAAATATATGTTTTGTCTTTTATTATATATTTATCATTTATGATGACAACATAAATGAACTCAAACATTTATTTTAATTTCTTAAAATTTTCTTTAGTACTTTATTTTTATCAATCTAAGTAACAGGAATATATATATATATATTTGCTTTTGTTTTGTTTTATTTTATTACTTTTATTGCATAATCTATTTGAACTCTGTTCCAAATCCAAAACGAATGTAAGGTTTCAACTTCAAAACTCAAAAGTTATCCTGTACTGTGGAATGAATCCTGAATCTTATCTATAAAAGTATTTCGAATGTCCAAAAAGCAGTGATACTCATTCATCAAAGATCTTTCCACCGTGGATAGATCTTTACCTTACTTGAAACAAATGTCGATACCAAAATAACATCTCATTGGCATTGCTGGATGATATTGTTGTTTGAGTATCAAAACTTTATGTGTATATATCATTTAAATATTTATAGTTTAAAATATTTAAATTAATGATTTCTATTATAGTTAAAAAATATAGAGACATTCAATATTTATTATTTAATTTAATAAATGCTGAAAAAATATTTAATTTAATTAAATATTTAATAATAAAAGAAATTAGTAAATAACAATATTGGGAGACTTATAGTTTATTCTTTCCAGGAAAAAAAAATTGGTGGCTCCTTTTTTGGAAGCTCACTCTCAACTCTCAAGTCTAAAATCTCAATCAAAATCCAGTGCCGACGTACTATATATAAAATAAAAACCCAGTGCCGACACGTTGTATTTGGAGCAGTATTTGTTGACACGTGCTAGCCAACCTAGATTCAAACTTTATAATTATAGACTTGCGTTTATAATATAATAATAACTTCCCTCACCTCGCTTATGTTTATTTCTGAATGTGATGTGATTTTTCCAAAATTTTAGGTAAATCTTTTCGAAATAATAATCTTTTTGATACAATACAAAATATAATCAGATGCAAATTGTTTGCATATATATATATATATGTATGTATATATATAATTTATATGTTGTGCTTCTATTTTATTTATTTTAATTTTTTATTATATTATAATTTTTATTTAAATTTATTTTATTTATATATTAATATTATATTCACATGAAATAAAAGAAATATTAAAAAAATACTAATTATAAGAATTTATTTTATTGTATATAAAAAAATAAAAAAAGTAGATTCTTTTCTTGATTTATTTCACAACGCGAATTCTTCTCATTTTTATTTATAAAAAATATTATCAATTATATAAAAAGTTGAAAACAAATTGGGAAAAATTGACCAGGAATTCCTTCAAAATTGGGAACTCACGGATTTTTAAGATTTTCAATACCTATGTTACCCGAAGCAACACTTTCTTCCACTCCTTTCATTTATATTCCATCCATGAATAATAAGTTTTGATGTATTACGGATATTTCTATTTAAAGAAGTTTTGATATTCGTGTTTATTCTAATTATTGATTTGATTTATGCATGACAAAAGGAGCAGTAGAATAATCTTAATTGTTGACTATTTAGATAATTAGAAAAATTACCGAGACAATTATGAATTCTTTTTCACGAGGTACCAGACAGCTAAAAATTTATATTTAAAATTTCATATTTTTTTATTGAATATCTCTTCACATTCTTTATATAATTATAAATCTTTCTAATACTTCAAAAATATTAAATATAAAAATATATTTATATAATAAAAATAATAGTTAATAATATTAAAAATACAATTTGTACTATTTTATTATTATTGATATAACTTTTAAATTAGAATATATTTTTACCATTAAAAAAGTTACTTTTATTAATATAAGTTTTAGAACCCGTTGGATGTAAGAGAGAAATTTAATTTTTTGGAAATCTAAAGTTGAGACATGTTTAAGTTTTTTTTATAAAAAAAATAACATCCTCAAGAAATTAATATTTTATTAGAATATTTTTTAGTTTTGTTTTCCACAAATTTAATTTCATGAAGAGATTAAAATCTAATTTTTATGAGTTAAATTTTTTTTTACCATAGTAAAAATATTATGTTATTTCTATTAGATTATTTGATGTGATAAATAATTAAAGTTTGAAAAATATTAACAATATTTTCTTTGACACTCTTTTTTTAATAAATCTTTTGTGATTGATTAAAATTATTGGTAATTACCAAATTTGATGAATCACAAGTCTAAATTACGAGAAAAGATTATTAAATAATAAGTGATTTTCAACTATACTACTCAGACTCTACAAATTTATGTACTCGGTGACCGATCGAGTATATACAACCTTACCATGATAAATCAATAAAAAGGAAAATTATATTTTTAGTGGTTTTTATATCAGAAAGATAAAGATTACATATAAATCCCAAAAACATTTGTCATACAACGTAAAATAAGATAAAATTATATCTTACCTTAATTGTGTTATCCAACAAGGGACATTGAAATCATAGATTCAATTTCACCTTATAAAAGGGCACCAAATTTCCAATTCCAATGTATTCTTGACACATGCTTTTACTTCTGCATCGTTAACATGAGCGTAAAAAAATTTCATAGTTACATTCCACCACCATATTTAGAGGAGATTATAGAGGATTCAAATATATATTTGAAAAGAGTGTTAGAAAGAATATCAATAGTATTTCTCATAAATATTTTGATAAGAATAACATATTATTCTTTTATTTCCAAAAAAATTATATAAATATTTTTAGAAATATTTATGATTAAACCAACACATTTTAGTCATTCAAAAAACCATTATTTCTAGAATTTATGATCATGGATCATGAATTTTAGACATTAAGATTTTCTTTTTTCTTTTTTTTTAATATCAAAAGTCACCTTAGGATGATTGTTATTATTTGTAATTGAATAGCAATATTGATAAACATATCAATATATAATTTATTAATTCTTTATATATTCAACAAGTAGTACTAATATTATTGAGTATTATTTAGAGTAAGATGAATGTCAAATATTTTAAATAAACTCTTGAGTGTGAATATTATATATATATATATAAATGATAATTTTAAAAGGAGATTGACAATCAGATTTTTCAACATTTTTTATTCTCGTAACTCTCATTTGTGTTGTTCTTTGTAATTCAATGTTCGATCATGAGAGAGACTACATAAATCAGTTAAAGTTGTTTTCTAAGGTTGAACTTTCAGATTGGGAAACATCCAAAATAACAGTTGAGGTATCACTACATCATGTGCGTATAGAATGTTGAACGTATATGATATCCAATTCTCTATTGTTCGAAATGCATTCTTATTTTGTTGGCACTAAGTATTTTTCATTAACTCTTCACAAAAAAAAGTATTTTTCATTAACTGAAAAATTCACTGATTTATTGACTAAAATTTAGACAACTTGATTCTTAAAATTTTAAAATAAACCCATATATTTGTTAGTCTCCAACGTGGCTTTCACAATTTTTCCTTTTATGGAACTGTTCTTTATGTAACTGCAAACTCTGGTTCTGATTATGCTAAGAAAAATACGAAGAATAAAAAAAAAAAATACAAAGAAGATCAAACTCCCTCCCTCCGGTAAATCAAAATAAATTTTATTTGAAAAACACAATAAATTTTATTTGAAAAACACTTTTTATTAGTGTTTGGATGTTTTATTTATTATATTGGAACCAGTTTGTGTTTGAACTGATGCATCTATTGATGTGAATTACTTGGTTGTGATTGTATGATGATTCGGTTCAATCATATTAAAATGAGTAGGACACCAAACCAATTTTTTTTGCATATGAATGATTTTATGTTTTGATTGTTTTGGTCTCTGATGCAAACTAGCAAAATTCTTATTTAAACCCAAGTAAACAAAGGTTTTTAATGTGATTTTGGGTTTGACCCATTTTGGTTTTTTTTTTTTTATAGTATCCATTTTGGTTTCTAATAGCATAAAAATAAAGAACTATGAATTTTAATTTAATTTCAAGTTGTATTTGAATAGTTAGAATCATATGATTGATTTAAGTAACATCTTCTATATCCCTGATTGAGATTTTTGTAGGTTTAGAGGAAAGGATATCCTATTTGAAAAATGCCAAAGTTTTTCTTGGTTTAGAGAGGGAAACTATAGTGTCTCGGTAAGAAATATGACATCCCAACAAATTTGAAGAATAAGGAAATGGAAAACAAACTCTCCTCCCTTTTTAAGGTTCTTATCATTATTCCCTTTAGTTCAGGTAATTATTTTTTCTATTTTTTTAAAATGTGCATGTTAAAGATCTATTTTATTGATATCTTTATTTGTATTTACACATTGTGCAGTTGGTTTAGTGACAAGAAAATGTGCAAAGAAGGATTTAATCCTATTTGATATGAGTTTAAGCTTTATCACCTTTCATATGTCTAAATAAGATTTTTATCGAAAACTTTTGTTATTGTGTCTACACCTGGTATTAATCAGATGAAACTATATCAAGATTTGCATTACGTCTACCAAATGATAAAGTGAAGGAATGCAAGTGTGATCACTCAAGAACAACATAATATTTCCTTTTTTTATACATCTTTTAGTTAGCTTGGTAAAAATGCTGAAAGACAAGCACATATAGAGTAGAAAATTAGTTAACAAATTAAAACTGACATGCACAATAAGAACTACTGATATAATATATCATATTAAAAAACATAAAAAATATGAACAATAAGGAAGTCAGAGTTTAAAGTCAATTCATAATTATTTAATTTAATTTTCACCAAAAAACAATTAATTTATCTAAAGTTTAATTGATTTAATTGTTGACATAGAAATTGAAAGAGTAAAAGACCAATAAAAAAAAGTGATTTTTGATGATATTACTTTCAAAGTGGTTCTTATATAAGGAGATGACTAATATACATGTCAATTCACAATAAAATAAATTATAAAATATATCAATTTTAGTATAAAAATTACAATAACAAAATAGAAGGTGTCATGTCTGTGTTTGTGCTCGAAATAAGAAAAAAAATTCAATAAATAATAAATGAATAAAAAATGATGTTCAAGAATCTAAAATTAGTCTTACGTTTTTTGTATTACAATACTACACAGTTATAAAACTTACAATAATCAATGCCTCTGTTCTTTGGATTTTGCAACTACCGAAGAAGCGGTTCCTTTTAGGCGTCACCTTCTCTTCATTTCTTGTTACTAAATTCTACTACTACCCCATCTTTCTCTTGGCGGCGTTACTTCTCCATTACGGCACCGTTTCATTGTTTCCATAATCAACACAATAAAATATTCAAAAGGGTTCAATTCAATCCCCTTGGATCCCCCCAATTGGGACAACTCCTTCAAAATTTACCTTCTCCACTTTCCATAACCATTTTTTTAATATTGAATTTCTTCGTAATTTTGACACAGATCACAACAGTACCGTATCTGCTTCTGGATTTGAATATTCAATTATTTATACCCTTTTGGGGGCCCCGGATTCAGTTTTTTAATACAAGAGATTTTGGGGTTCCTTTGTGGGCATGCATTTCGCGTGTTATCAGGTTCAGGATTGGATTTAGATCAATGGGTGTCTATAAAGTTTGCAACTTTGGTGATTTCAGTTAAGGGGTGGTTTTGAAGATTCTTTTTTCACTCTTTTTGGGGGTTTGAAGGGGATGAATTTAATGGAGGTTTCAATCTTGCATCATGTGGGGATCGTGCTTGTTGGGCTATGGATTCTCTCTGCATTCAACTGGTGTCACACGGTTGCTTATTTTGTGGCTTTGATCTATCTTTTTCTGGTAAGGATCATGGTTGGAGTTTTACCAACTTTTGGATATTCTTTATTTCTTTTTTTTTTTTTTTTGCCTTTGATCTTTGTTTTTTGCTTTTTTTGATTGAAAAGTTGGTGATGTGGAAAAGAAAGAACAAATGGCCGGGGGGGGGGGGGGTGTTGGAAATGGAAAAAAAGACGTGGAATATATATATTTTGACTGGTATGTGGAATATTATTGTATTTCTGACTTTGATGTTTTTATTTTTTTTTTCTTTGGGAAGGTTCATGAGCGTTATGTTACGAGACTGCGGAAGAAGTTGCAGTTTGAGGAGAGGAAGCAAGCTAATCAAAGAAGGGTAATGCTGCTGGTTTTAGTGTGGTTATTTGATTTTGTGAATCATGAAAAGTAAATCAAATGAACGTAGTCAATGAAGAAAAAAAAACTGCTAAAGAATAAATTCCTCTTTGAAGTTAAACCATTCCCTTGACTTGAAACAGAAGCTGATCCTCAGAGAAGAGGCAAAGTTAATACAGAAGCGTTTTGAATGGATTAGTACAATAGTATTACTTATCAATAAGGTTCTCTTGGATGATAGTCCAAGATTCTTTTCTTTTTGTTCTTTGAAAACAATGTTTTTCATTTGATGATGAAAATAAAATTATATGGCTTAATAAAGGAGGATGAAATGACTAAAAACTAAGAGAATAAGAAAAAATACTCCCCAGAAGGAAATTAATGTATTAATATGTATTTTATGTTTTTTTTTTTTTTTCTATTGTAAGTTAATTTTCAGTTCTTTGACTATCTTTTATTTTATCACTGCAAGTTTAAATTTTGAGACGTCGTATTCTAATTGCCAAGGATTGTGCTATGATGATTTACTGATATATCTTGCATAATGTCTTGTGCTTCAGGTGCTTTCAGATTCTGAAACAGTCCGGTGGTTGAACCATGCAGTTGAAAACATATGGCCCATATGCATGGAACAGATTACCTCTCAGAAGATATTGTTCCCTATAATACCGTGGTTCTTAGAGAAGTACAAACCTTGGACTGCTGTATGATTCATACTGTTAGGTTATTTGTCTTTGATTGTGCTTGATCAAACAATATGAATTTCAATCATTTTCTTAATTATTTGATATGAATTTCATATTCTCTATGCAATTTTGATCAAGAAAGATGCAGTTTTCCCCTCTTTTGGTCCATTATATGTTTTAGTTATTTTTATGTTTGTGTGAATATAAAATTGTCATTTCAACTTCTGGTATGATCAAATATTGACATCTGTGTACTTTATTTGCAGAAAGAAGCTGTTGTTCAGCACCTATACTTGGGAAGAAACCCACCTTTGATTACTGAAGTTCGGGTTCTTCGCCAGAGTGATGATGATCACTTGGTATGTGAAATTTTAAAGCAGCATACCAAGAGAATGTGTTGTTTGGCATCTGTCAATGAAATTTTGTTCATTTTGATTTAGATATTACCATGTGATTCATGTAGGTTCTGGAGTTAGGATTAAATTTTCTCACGGCAGATGATATGAGTGCAATACTTGCTGTGAAACTAAGAAAAAGATTGGGCTTTGGAATGTGGTCAAAACTGCACATTACAGGAATGCATGTTGAAGGGAAGGTATGACAATGGAATTTTGATTTTACAGTGGCACATTTGTTGAATATTTAGTTCTTTTTTCTAGTATTTACTCAATACAAGTTCATGGATACAGGCTTGGATTCAGGGATGTGCATGTGCTGATTTTTTTTTTAAGGGAAATTCCTAATATTCTCACATGTTATTTGATTCTTAGAAATTATCTTTTGTTTGAAGAAAGAGATGATAATGGTGTATTGGGGTGGTGTTGCATTTTGTTAGTTAACATTAAAATAATTTACTAATTCTAATTTTAATTCTTATTAAAGAGAAGAAATAATAGGATGAAGAAGAAAGTTTACATGTTTGGTTTGAGAACATGTTTCTTGTTTTCATTTTCTATAAGTCAGACCTTAAAGGTTATAATTATACTTTTTAAGTTATTTTTCTATACTGTAATATTCCAAGTTACTTTCACCTTTATTATTCCTTAGCAGTTTTGATGAAAGACTTGGTGAGTAATTCGCTATAAGATTTGTATAGTTCAAAGCTAATTTTCATATATAACTAAATGCAGATTTTATGAGTAGTTTCTCAGGTAGTTAGAATAGAAAAGGGAATAAAACAAAATTTTAAATTATGATGTTATTATCATTATTAATATTATGTTGTTTGTCTATTCTGTAGGTCTTAGTTGGGGTAAAGTTTCTCCCGACATGGCCTTTTATGGGCCGTTTGCGTGTATGCTTTGTTGAACCTCCATATTTTCAAATGACTGTCAAACCTATGTTTACTCATGGGCTTGATGTGACTGAACTTCCAGGCATTGCTGGGTGGCTAGTAAGTATACCTTGATTTTAGGCAAAATCTGTGTTCATTCTTATTTGCTCATGCTGTAAGTAATTTGTGTTATCTTATCTTTTATCAGGATAAGCTGCTGTCTATTGCTTTTGAACAGACCCTTGTTGAGGTGAAGTTTGTTCTCTGCTTTATTCTCATCTTGTTAGTTTTGTATATTTTACTAATGTTGGCTTCTTGGGGTATTGAAATGATGTGACAAAAATCTTGTTAGTTTTATATATTTTACTAATGTTGGCTTCTTGGGGTATTGAAATGATGTGACAAAAATATCAAATATGTTAGAAATCTTATCTTTTAGTTGTTTATGCTATTAGAAACTGTTGTAGCCTTTTAACTATATTCCTATATTTACATGTTTGGAATTTTTGCAGCCCAATATGCTGGTTGTTGATGTTGAGAAATTTGTTTCACCACAGCAAGGTAAATATATGTTATGCTTTTCATAGACTTTTGTAATAACCGATTTACTTGGTAGCCCTGGGGATTCTTCTTTTAAATAAAAATTAGGTATTGTGCTCATCAACATATCATGGATATTTAGGGTACCAGTTTCTGGTAATCAATTATTGTTCAAATAAAGTATAAAATGTTGATTTTACTGGTCTGTGTTGCCAAATCTTTTAATTGTAAAACCTATTTGAACTCAGAAAGTTTGCTAAACCAAGCCTCATGCATATGGATTTAGTTTCTCCAAGTAGGCATGGGGATTAACTTTTTATGTAACATTTGAGTTGTGGAATTACTCATGGTTTCATTGATAGTGGGTTTTGGTTGTCGAAATTTTTAGAGAAACTTATGGTTTTCATCAAACTCTAGCCATTGATCTTCTCTCATCACATATCTTTAGTGAAGTAAGAACATTTCCATAGCTCTCTCTAGAGATATGATGGCATATGCAATCCTTTACATATTTGTTTTCTGTTATTATACACTCACCCATTTGTGAATCTTAATGTTACAGAGTCTTGGTTCAAGGTGGATGAGAAGGAACCTATCGCTTATGCAAAAGTAGAAGTTATTGAAGCATCTGACATGAAGCCATCTGATCTAAATGGTTATCCCTTACCTGTGATTCTTATGATCTTCTTCTCTTAGAATTTTTATTTGTGCATAACAAATTATAGTATGTTTCAGGATTAGCAGATCCTTATGTGAAAGGTCAAATGGGTGTATACAGATTCAGGACAAAAATACAAAGGAAAACACTTACTCCAAAATGGCGTGAGGAATTTAAAATTCCCATCATAACATGGGAGTCTGACAATGTGCTGGTTATTGCAGTTCGTGACAAGGACCATATCTATGATGATATCCTTGGGTTTGTTCCATTTTATAAACTTTTGTATTTTGTAAAATATGTATGTGTGCGCGTGCACAGTTAATTGTACCAATTGCCTTTAAGACACCGCTAAGAAAACAAAACGAGCAAATATTTTTTTATTTTAATATTTTTTACCTGAGAATTAACTTCATCTTGACTTGTTCTTTGCACAATATTATTAATGATATGATATCATTCTAGTTATCATGGAGTACATGCATGTAACAATTATGTATATCTGATTATCACAGTGTGTGCTTGTAACAATTATGTGTGGTTACATTCTGGGATACGAACTTTATTTATTATTTGTGGTTGATAACAATGATTCTTGCATGTGCCACATTTGATGAAATCCTTGCAACCATGGGACAGTTAAAGAAGCATTTGTCTCATTCCCATATTCCCTATATCTTGGCTTCTGTTTCCAGACTATAATCCACTCACAGAATTTCAGAATCTGTTTCCCTGACTATATTTTTTCAATCTTTTATTGATTGATTTAGTGACGATTCTGAATGTTGAGTGTTTCAATTTCCCATGAGTCTGATAATATTTCTCTAAATATGTTGTTTGATCTCTTTTCTACCACTTTGTATTGTCTTGCTATCCTTTATTCATTGTATATGTTTCCCATTATTTCCTGCCACTTATTCTGTCACTGGTGTATTTATCGGAATAATTGAATGTTGCACTGTTTTCAGGGACTGTTCTGTGAACATCAATGAATTTAGGGATGGGCAAAGACATGATATGTGGCTGTCACTTAAGAACATAAAAATGGGGAGGTTGCATTTGGCAATAACTATTCTTGAAGATAATGGAAAGGTAATTTCTGCCTCTCAAATATATTGGTACTTATCAATATTTAATAAAGCAAAGCATTCTGATAAGAACAGAGGAGTTCAAAAGAAAATGCAAAATAGCATATGGGGCAATAAGTTGCTTTAATGTTTTTTTGACATGTGGTTGGTGTTTGTCTCTTTTATTTCAATTTTGAATTTTATCTGTGCAGGGAGTTGATACTACATGTGAGCAGGAACCAATGGACTTTGAAGAACGAAAAAACTCCTTTGAAGCAAATGAGACTACTGATAATAGTTCCTTCTCACCTGTTCCACCTGAAAAATCTGAGAAGTTGGCAGATAACTATGAGCCTATAGATATCAAAGGGCAACAGGAGATAGGAGTTTGGGTTCATCACCCAGGAAGTGAAGTTTCCCAAAGGTGGGAGCCTAGGAAAGGGAAGAGTCGGCGCCTTGATACAGAAATTTATGGGGAGCCTAATGATTCAGTTGGCAATGGTAATTCAACTGTATCAGGATCCTTGAACAATGACAGCAGCAGTCCTGATAATAATCATGAAGAAAAGCATCGAATGAGATCGGTTAGGAAGGGCCTGCACAAGATTGGGTCAGTATTCCACCAGAGTCCTGTTGGTGAGGAGTTTCTGTCTCCACATGATAACATTAGGTCAGAGAATGCTAAGGGGATGATCGGTGTGAAGTTTGTCATGGAAGAGAACATTCCTGGCTTTCAAACTGGTAAGGTTCAGGCAGAAGGGGGATCAACAGAAGGGAGTGGTCCTGAGAGCCCTGCCAGTGCCAAGGGAAATGTCAAGGATATGGCAAAGCATATTTTGAAACAAGCAGAAAAATCGGCTCGTGGCTTGAGGCACGTTATTTCTTGTAAATCAAGGAAATTTAAAGGCGAGTCTCCAACAGTTCCAGAAAGAGAACATAAATATGACTCTTCTGATGAGGAATCTGTTGCAGCTCAGTCTCCCATAGATGTAATAAGAACTCCAGTTGGTTCTCCTGCTGTGGTCTCCGGCAGCAATGGTTCCCCCAATTCTGGAGTAAATGTGGTTCAAATACTCCCATCAAACACTAATGTGGACAATGAAGCCACGGTAATCGCGAATGAAAAAGATGACCCTGAAAATGCATACTCCCCTGACAGATCTAGGGAAGAATTTGTTAAATCTGCTGAACTGGTGCATGATAAAGAGGAAATGGGGGCAGATAAAAAGGATTTATCAGTTTGTCTCATGTAGCATAGCATATTTTCTCCAGCATTTCATACCCATGTTCTATAGTCTAGGCAGATTTTGATTGCTGTAATAGTCCTGTGATCGTCATACACCGTTTTTACGTAAACATGTTCGGGTTTCAGATGGTGCTGCAGTTTGTAAGCATGTAAATAACTTTATACAGGGAATAAAAGAATAAAAGATTTATAATGTAATTTTGTTCTCCTATAGCGTTAAGAGAGCCGATATTAACCAATTTTTAAATGGCCTATGCTGTCTGTGTTTGTACACAATTTGTGTTTGTTTGTAAGAGAAGATAAACACACAAGTACAACATTCAAGGTCATTTTCTATATCCTTGAATAAGAGTTACCAACGAGGCTAGTGATACTTTTCTGAACACGCTATTAAACCATTTCTTATTGAAACTTCTAAAATACAAAAGAACAAATTGGACTAAATTTTGTTAGATTCCAATACTTCCATGAACTTTCAGTCAAATGCAGTCCTCAGCACAGGCACCCAAGTTCTCTGGCTCACGAATTGAGCCAGGGCAGAATCATAGTACAAGTGATGTGGCTAGTTCAACTCTTTCTCTGGACTCCAAAAACCGCACACCACGAGCATTCACTAATGATGAGTAAAACACACAGACTAATCCTTGGAAGACATATCCAATCTTAACAGTTCTCGAAACCTAATCATATTGGTCCTGATTCTCCTGAAACATGCACCCCGTCAATCAAACTAATCCCGAAATACAAAATGACTGCAAAAATCTTGATATTTTGGTCAAAATGGTGAGTGGCTGATGCAGTCACAATTGCATACACACTAACTCCAAAAATGTTGACGTTATGGTCAAAATAACAGGCTGTTAATGCAGTCAAAATTACATGCACATTGAATAAAAAACCTAGAGTCATGGATTTGAATCTGGGAACAGTCTCTTTGTATACACAAGGGTAAGGTTACGTACAATTTCGCTCTCCTTACTTTTGCATAGTGAGGAGCCTTTGGACAATGGGATACGTAATTTAGTTTTTTTTTTTTTTTGTGATCAAAATTGCAGACAGTTGATAGTCACAATTGCATGCACATTCACTCCAAAAACCTTGACATTGCAGTGAAAACAGTGGGCAGACTGATGCAGTCATAATTGCATCCACAGTGAATCCAAAAACCTTCACATTACGGTCAGAATAGCCGAAGTCTGATGCAGTTACAATTGCATAATGCGTGTACACACTGAATCCATAAACCTTCAAAATAGCAAGTGGCTGATGCAGTCACAGTTACATCCACAATGACTCCAAATTTTTGACATTGCGGTCAAAATACCAGGCGGCTAATGCAGTCACAATTGCATGCACACCGACTCCAAAAATCTTGACATTGCAGTCGAAATATCTCTCGTAGACCGATTTTTAAAACCTTTAATTGTTAATCCTCCAAAACACCATCAATGGCACCAACCACCCACCCATCACTCCTTTCCCTATCAACACATTTCACAATCCTCCTCCACATCCCCATCTTGGGCACAAAACCCTTCCACACCATATCCCAAAGAACCCACTCAACCTCCCCAACCAGCCCCTTCTCACAAAACCCTTTAAGCCCCAAAGCTAGGCACAAAACCCTTCTTCCCATCCTTTCCACAACCCCTTTCCCCTTCCCTTCCTCAACCTTCCCCTTCTCCACCAACCCACACAACACCTCATTGTAAGTCCCCCCATTGGGATACACCCCTCTCCCCACCATCCCCTCCAACACCCTCCCCAATTTCCTCAACCCTCAAATCAACACATTGTACACCGCCATGTCAGCTTCCGCCCCTCCCTCCTCCATCCTCTCCAACAACCCAAAAGCCTCCTCCACCCTCCCTTTCTCACACAAACCCTTCATCAGCGTCGCGTAGGTATGCGCGTTCGCCTCACACCCTAACTCATGAAACTTTTCCAACACCCCGAACGCCGTGTCCATCTCCCCGCGCGCGCACAGCCCCTTGATTACAATGTTCAACGTGCACGCGTCCGGGGTTTTTTAATTTCAAAGACTATTGTAACAATGATATATACTTTCATGATCAAAATAATAATTTACTCTACATTTTATTATTATGATTATTATATAAAGTTCACATATAATAGAATATATTTCTTCTATCTCGAAATAAATGTCACATTTAAAAAAAATTAATCTTAAAATAAGTGTTGTATTTGACTTTTCAATACAATGTTAATTTTTTTTCTCTAATATCCTTAATAAGTGTCACTTTAGTTTGTTTTAATGTAATATTAATATTAAGGTTAGTTTTGTAAAATCATTACTTTATCTTATCTATTTATTAGTTTTTCTTAGTTTGTTTAAAACAACTTCGAATAACATTTTTTTGGGACTAATGGAGTATATATTTATGAAATCTACGGGTCAAGGAGTGAGAGTCACATTTTAGCAAGTTATTATGATCTTAACACACTTGATTAAATTGAAAAGGATAAATGACCTATTTAGTCCTTGATCTTGTTTTTTTGGCTCAAATTGGTCATTTATCTTTTAAAATGTTTACTTTGATCCTTCATTTATTTAGAAAAAGATTCATTTAGGTCCTCACCGTCATTGTGTCGTGATTGCTATTAATAAAGTTAACAAGACGAGATGACTTGATTCAAAACAAAGTCAAGAAATAAAAATCATTACAAAATGCAATATTCTAAACATCTCCATTCTATAAATGCAAGAAAAACTCCCAAAATCCAGATGAAAAACATAATTCTTAACCCATATGAAGAACATAACCCAAAACAAGAATCCCAAATGCCAAATCACAACCCAAATAAAAAATCACAACCCAAAATCAAGAATGCCAAATCACAAATGACAACCCCAAATCCCAAACAAAAAACTCACAAATCATAACCCCAAACAACAAATCCATCTTCGGTTATGATGGTTTTGAAAAATAGAGGTTCTGTTGGAGGTGGTTGAGGGCCTTTAAGTGGGACTTGCGGAGAATCTTGCAAGCGTTGGCAATGACAGAGATCGGAGTCAACGGTGGTGGAGGGAGGTCAAGCATCTCGCCGTGGAGCTTAGTGGTGTTGGTGACGACGAGAACAAGATAATCACTAAGGTCCTATATTGGTGAGGATGGTTTGTGCGGTGTTCCTTCCCATGTTTCTGGCTTGGGCCCATAATGAAGGTTGCATCAACATGTCTCGGGGGTTTGATTTGAGGTTGAGTGGCAAATGAGAAGTGTGGGAACTCCAGGGAGAGTAAGGTTGGGAAAACGTAGGGTGGGGGTAGTCAGAGAGAATGAAGAAGAGAGTGTAACGAAATTAATGTTAAACCTAATAGAAGGACTACTTTGAACTTTAATTAAGATAAAAGATCAAAATGAACTTTTCAAAAGATAAGGTACCAAACTGAACCAAAAAAATAAGATAAGGGACCAAATAGGTCATTTAACCAATTAAAAATAGACAAACTTACTTTAGATGGAAAGAATGTTAAAATGATGATAAAGGTAGCAAATTTTGTATGGTATGCATTATTTTGTGTATAGAATGGTGATCTTTGCATGAAGCAAATACTGTTTTAATTGCCTTTCCTTCATCTTATTCAACTATGCATTGAGAAACAATAATTTCATCTTTTGTACAATAATGACTATATACTAATATGAACGCAGCTATACACGCTGTAACCTTTATCTAGTAATTCCTAAAATCTTCCTATAGAATATCCAGACATTGTCTCTTGACTGTACAGAAGCAAGTACAAGAATCATGATCAAGTTCTGTTCTTCTTCTTTTTTACTGCCAGAATTGGTTGGATTTGCAAGTGCCTTTTGAATGCCTCATTGAAAAGAAAGCGAGCATGGAAGGCTTTAATGATTGGTAACCATGCCAAAATAGCTATAGGTCCAAAAAGAACTATCCCCATTCCATAATCAAATTCTCTAGCAAGTGCTCGTGTGAAGTCCCACAACCCTGTGTGCTCTATTTTTGGCCTTGCAGCTTGTGCCATCTGAACCGACAAAAAGTATTTCATGGATTACGTCCAGGAAAAAAATCATGGCAAACAAATTGAAAAGGTGCACAGCTTAGCTCAAGCAAGGTTGCTAAAAGATTATTACCATTATCAATCCCCATGCGGTTGGCATGAATGCTAGACAGCAAACGAAAAGGTCCGTCAATGACAATTCACATATAACAGAAAGAGTAAAGATGATGGCAAGAACAGCCAGGAACAGGAATGCTTTGAAAAATCTGAATCCAAGCTGATAATTAGCACTGAGTAGTTGCCTTCCCATGTTAACAGCCTGCATGGATGTTTAATTATGTTATTAACATGCAATAGTACTATTTGGTGGATTTTGTTGACTAAATTTCTTGAAAGAGTAAGGGAGAGGCCAGGAGAAGTTACCTTCACCAAGAGGAAAATTGCAACTATCACAATCCAAGAAAGGACATAAACCAAAAAGTTTTTGCTATGCTGAGAGATGTCTAGGTGATAGACCAAACCATACTGATAGATGAAAAAACGGAGAGAAAGCAATACTTCAGTCAGCCTAGAACCAAGACCTGACCACCGAAGATGAGCTTGCTCATCGTGCCACCAAGAATGCCAACTTTTATCTTGTTGAATTCCTATACCACCCTGTTGTCTGATCCATTTATTCCACTCTTTCCAGTCATCTACTGTCTTGGTCCAACTGAACCCGGCAGGGTTAAAGAGAAAAGGTGCACACAACCAAGTCAATGACATGAACCAAATGGCATATGTTATCAACACATATGCCATGTTACTTTGATAGGACCTCCTGAACATGTTATAAACAATCAACAATAGCAATAGCTCAAACGCCTTAACAAAGTGGCTTCTTGAATACAATCTATAATTCTCAGTGAAGCTAGCATGGAAGACAACTTTGCGCCCTGTTGGTCTGTACTTTGCGCCCCCGTGCAAAAGCGTTCGGCCATAGTAATGTGTTTTCGTTCCAAGGGCGAAAGTGAAGAAAACAGCAGCCAACTGCAATTGCATAAGGACAAAGTCCTTTAGGGCTGTGAGGAAACCTTTCTCAAGTCCAATTTCCATCACCATTGGCAAGCCTGTCAGAAGTCCAAGTTGTATGAATGACTGGGAGGCAAGAGCCGTTTCTAAGGACTGTACATTCTTGATTCGAGCCTCAATGATAAGTGCTCTTTCCAACCCACTAAGCACCAGGTATAGCTGCCCGTAGAGAAATACATAAATTCCTATCACTGAAATCTGTGGAGTAATTCAATAGAAATTTAGATTAGTCAAACCTGATGGCACTTTCATTTATGATTAAATAAAACATCAGACAAGCTGATGTTAGCTTTAGAATTTGGGGAATGACCTATGAATAATATTTAATGTGATGCTTTGTGTTTATCTAAGATGTAAAGCAAGATCATGGAAACTGCAAACTTAAAATTTGTTTGCTTTATACAGAATGACTTGTTATCAATTCCAATACTTCATGTCTTGTAGTGAAAAGTGAACAGACAACAATAACAGGATATGTCAACATTCCATGTAGTAACAATGTATTGCAATTAAAAGAGAAAAAAGGAAAAGAATTTGATGGTTTCATAAACTTACCAAGCTACTGAAGTAAAATCCAATTGTAGTAAAATAGCATGATAGCATCCGGAAAAAATCGAATTGCCGCCCAAGGCGGAACATGTCACGGCTTATAGTTTGCTCACAGTTTCCATTTGCTACCTTGGCTTCAAATTTTGAGATCTGGTTTAGAGCTACATCACGACCTTTACCAATTTGCAAGTATTCATGGTAGGAAATACATCCCCGTCTTAAAGTTGAATTAAATCCTGCATATGGCATAAACACATTTTTGCATGTTTACGTTATCACAAACAAGTGGTAAGAATATAATTTTGAAGTCATCAATCCCTACCAGCAAAAACATCCTCACTCAAGTTAATTGTTTTAGATGCTTTGCTTATTCCTCCTCTCGTGATATGAAAAACCCTATCAAATACATCTGGATGGCCATAGTGGAAGCGCACCCTGATTGAGAAAATACATTAGAAATAATAAGTAAGCAAATAATAGAGTTAAAACACATCATTAAAAAAATTGGTGATGTGATGAGATGAATGTAGTAATCCAGAGGAGCAAGAGCCTTTTGAGAAGAACAGAACAGAATATAATAAAACAGAATGAGGGAAAATACTTCATCAGATTTCATATATTTATATATGCAAGAAAATCTAATTTACTGATAGGAGTAGATGAAAATTAGGACCACCATTAATTTAATTAAGAGAAACTAGATTACACAAAAATATCCCAGCAAAGATGTCAAAGAGAAATTTGAAGTAAAAAAAAATAATTCTCTTGTTTGCAGAAATCCAAATCACAAGTCTTACAATGGAGACCATTTTGCTTGCATGACCAATACTACTTCTTGTTTACACAACTAGAAAAAAAATCAAGTATATGAAAGTATCAATTCAAAATTATTGCAGGTTTGCTAACTAATCATTCAACACTCAATGAACTTTTCCAATCTTAGTTGCTTATGTTTTCAGAATGACGTTTTACATTTATTACCTGAGAGGATTAGCCAGAATCCTTTGACCAATGGTGACAAAGCTGGTCTCTTGATATGACATGAACCATGCCAAAGAAGACACACTGAAGTTAAAAAGAGCATTGAGGACATCCTATTAGTATATTAAACACCTGTCTAATAATAATGTTAAAGACATTTATGAGTAAGGGGAAAAAGCAAGTGCAGAACAAAAAAATGTGACTGTAAAATAGAAAAGGAAAATGATGGAAGAAAGAGAAAACGTATAAGAGCTATCACAGTATCATGTATTATTGTCAGGTAGCACACTTATAATTAATCTATTCTAAACACATTAGGTTTTATACATTTCTCATATGATGGGCCAGCCCATATAGCATGGAATACTTTCTTAGACTTAGACCAAGTTCATGCATTCAAACTAACATGTGATTACCATTGTGCATAATATGAAATATGTATATTATTCTAATGAAAGGTAGTTAAACAAGACTTAATAGAGTGAGATATAGATTGACGGACAATATGTCTTAGGACGGAATGGAGAAAAACTATAAGCTTAGTAGAGGGTTAGACCCATTGTTATCTCTATGTTCCAGATGGTTCCTCTTTAGTCATTTTTCTCTTCATCTCCCCCTCTTTGTTCCCCCCCGCCCCCCTGTTTTTTTTCAACCTCCTCATATCCATCATTTGGTTCATCTACCATCGACCCCAATTAGTTTGTGTTAAAGGTGTTGTTGATGTTGATGTTGATTCTAATGAAAGGAATTTGATGCAGTGCAGGGTTGATCAATATTAGAGTTCTAATAGAATCATAAAGAAGTTAGATAAGAGAGATATTTTGAGAGAAAGAGAGAATTAATAGAGAGAAATGAAAATGAAATTAAGCCACTGAACTTTGTAGTACAGTCTGGTATTTATAGACTAGTATAGTCAGTTATAATAACTAATTAACTCCTAACTAACTCACTTTAGTTGAGAGTGCAGTTGAATACTGCAACTCTCTGTATATTACTGTAGTACTCCCTCTCAAACTCAAGGTGGTTGGGACTTCAAAGAAGCCTCAATCACATTGAGTTTGACCCTTAGAAAAGCAAGTCTAGTTGGAGAAAGGGGCTTGGTAAGGGCATCTGCCCATTGACCAAGAGCAGGAACATGTTGAACTATGAGCTGCTTGGTCAAAACTTAATTTCTCACGAACAAAGAAAACATCAAGTTCCATATGCTTTGTTCTTGCATGAAGGACTGGATTGTGGGCAATGACAACTGCACTTTGATTATCACAAAAGACACTAGGAGTGCTAAAGGGAACTTAGAGTTCAGTCAACAAGGTCTGAATCCATGAGATTTCTGCAGCAATCTCAGCTAAGCTACGATATTTTGCCTCCAAGCTGGATCTAGAAACAACTTGCTGCTTGTGGGACCACTAAGACATAGGGTTAGGATCAAAGTAGACTGCTGCACTAGAAGTTGACCTTCTGTCATCAACATCAGATGCCCAGTCTGCATCACAAAGAGCTCTAATAGGGTCAGGATAGTAAGTATGAGATGAAGACCATGTAAAACAGTTCCTTTTAAATACCTTAGGATTCTCTTGACTACAACCTAGTGAGATTCTAAGGGATTGTCCATAAATTGACAAACCTTGTTGACTGAATAACTTATCTCAGGTTGAGTGATAGTTAAGCATTGAAGAGCACCTACCACAGATCTGTATAGAGTAGGCTCAGAAACAGATCTGAGCCAATTTTTGTGAGTTTGCAACTTGAAGCCATATGGGATGAGATAGATGGAGATTCTGTCATACTAGTTTTCTGCAACAAATCTCTGATATATTTAGTTCGAGTGAGTAATAGTGACTTGTCAGAAAGAGTTTTTACTTCAATTCCAAGAAAATAATCCAGTGAACCAAGCTGTTTGAGGGAAAACTTGGAATTTAGTTGAGAAGTGAGATGCTGAATCAAAGAAATAGATCTGCCAGTGATGATGATATCATCTACACAAACAAGTAAGTAAACTGTGTGAGAATTAGTCTTGTAGATGAAGAGTGAAGGATCACATTTGCTTGCAACAAACCCAAATTGAAGTAATGTTGACTGAAGTCTTTCAAACCATTGTCTAGGAGCTTGTTTAAGTCCATAGAGAGCTCTGTTCAGTTTACATACAACGGTAGAGCTGGAGTTCTAAACCTGATGGTTGAGACTCATAGATAGTTTCATGAAGGAAACCATTCAGGAATGCATTATTGACATCTAACTGAGCAAGAGACCACTGATTAGTGATAATTAATGTTAAAATAAGTCTGATGGTAACAGGTTTTACCAAAGGAGAGAAAGTCTCAGAAAAGTCAAAGCCAACAACTTGATTGCAACCTTTTGCCACAAGCCTGACTTTGTACTTGTTGATGGAGCCATCTGCGTTTTCTTTCTCTCTAAACACCCACTTACAACCAATTGGTTTTCTGTCTGGAGGTAGAGGAACTACGTCCCAAGTATGATTTTTCATTAAAGCTTCATACTCCTGTTGGAGGACAAGCCTTGACAATGCAGTAAAGTTGTACATTTGTGACTTGTTGGTCATGGGTTTGAATATGGAAACAGCCTCTTTGCATATGCAAGGATAAGACTGCATACAATATTCCTCTCCCTTACCTTTGCATAGCAAGGAACCTCTGGACAATGGGGTACATAGTTTTTTTTTCTTCATACTCCTGTTGCATGGCTGAAAGCCAATTAGTATCTGTCAAACCTTGTTTGAAAGATTTTGGTTCACAATGACCTAGCAGAAGTGTAAGATTGGTTCTGGGTAAATGAATACCAGAGTTAGATATGGTTTGCATAGGTTGGGTGTTTGGTGGTTTGTGAGGAGATGTAGGGTTAATAGAGGAGGATGTTACTTTTGGACTGATAGTTGGAATAAAAATAACAATAGCAGGAAAGATCGATTTGTGGGTTAAGTATTAGGGGACTGAATTGGACTGGATGCTGAACTAGAAGCTGGAATAGGTATGTCAGTGTCAGATTGAACTGGCTAATGATTAGAAAAGGACTGTGCAGAAATAGATGCAGACTGTCCAACATCAGGAGAATTGAGATGACCCGAGACATAAGAGGTATGAGTTTGAGTGGGTTAAGGGGAATTGGAAGTAGGATTTGAGGGATTTGGAGACTGAATGATAGGAATGGAAGGAAACTGAAAAGGAATGGAGGAGGAAGTGGACTGACCGAGAGAAGTAGAAGTCTCAAACAAGTTAGCACTGGGAAACTTGGATTCGTTGAAAATGACATCCTTAGAGATATAAATTTTTCTTGAAGAAGACATACATTTATACCCTTTATGAGAGGTAGAATTGTTTGTACTGAGCAATCACACAACAATTGAGAAAACAAAGAGAGAGAAAGGAAAGAAAAATAACACACAGTGTTTACCCTGTTTCACCCATTATGGGCTACGTTCGACTATTCTCTATATTCTCCTCACACACTCGTTACAATGCACTCAGATTACAAGGAAATATATAGGCTTAGAAACCTTAAACACCGTAGCTATTCATGGGTTCAAGCCCAAACTACAAATAATAAACCCTAGACCCACAACAGTACCAGGCCTCCAAAAAACTCCGGGGGCGTTGCCCCCTACACTCTAGCCGGGGTGGCTCCCCTAGGCCCCTGCCTGCTCACTGGGGAGTGGGACCCCCGCCTGCAAGCAACTTATCTTCTGAAGGCGAAGTATGAGTCATACCCAACAAGAATAACCTAAGAAAAGGCATTCAGTAGATCTAAAGTCTAGCTTGTGATTGTTGTAGGGTCTAAGTAAAGGGAAACAAGCACATCCAAAGGTTTTGAGAAAAGTATAATTGGGAAACTTTTGGAACAGCATATGATAGGGTATTGAAAAGTTTAATGATGCTTTAGGTAGTCTGTTTATAAGATAGAAAGCTGTGCAAAAGGAAAATTCCCAAAATTAAGAGGTAAGGAAGCATGATGTAGTAATGTAAGACCAAGTTCTACAATATGCTTGTTTTTCTTTCAAAAACCCCATTTTAATGATGGGTGTGAGGACAGATTAGTCTATGTTGAATGCCACAGCTAGCTTAAAAGGATGTAAATGGCCTAAACTCGCCTCCCCAATCAATTTGAAGACTTTTAATTTTGGAATTTAAATGTAATTCTGTCATAGCCTTAAACTTTTGAAAAACATTGAGGTTTCAGATTTACTTTTGAGAAGATAAATCAAAGTGAAACGAGAATAAGCATCAACAAAAGGTATATAATAGAGAAATCCATTAATTGAAGACACATGAGAGGGTCCCCATAGATCACTATAAACCAAATCAAGAGGAGAAGTATAAACAGATTTAGAAGAAGAGGAAGGAAGTATAGAAATCAATCAAACTCTTATTAGAAGTAGGTATTTTACAATGTTGCAAAACTAATTGCAGTACATGATGATTGGGTTGTCCAAGTCTATCATGCCAAAGAGAGGTGATTCTATTACATGGATTTACAATGGGCCTGTTAGACTTATTACATGGATTAAAATAGGGTTTTCAGAACTAGAAATAAAAGTAAAACTAGAAGAAGCAGAAGCAGGATGCTGAAACAGGATGTTGGAGAAGCTGTAAAGGCTATCAGGACCAACATTACCTTGAAGTAAGACTTCATTGGTAACTTGAGATTTCACAGCACAATAATTAGAGTGAAATTCAAAGAAAATACCATATTTGTAATTTCTGTTGATCTGAACATTGGATGGGCTATTATCACTTTTCTGCTGCCAAGAATTAGGGCTACTTTGAGACTGAGGTCCATAGCTCTGAGATGTACACTACTACAAAAAGGGTCTTTTAAGACAGTTGTAGGATACCCGTCTTAGAAGGGTGCACGGTGCCATTTTTGAAATTAAGTTAAACTTTTTTAAGACGGTTTTCGTAAAACCGTCTTAGAATCATTGTTTCTATTTTTTTTATTATTTTAAACACAGTGATTCTAAGACGGTTCTAAACCATAACCGTCTTAGAATAGTTACATTCTAAGACGATTATACGTAAGAACCATCTTTGAATCACTGTTTTTTTTTTGTTTTCAACACCTTCTAAGACGGTTCAATAGGGGAACTGTCTTAGAATCGTTACCTACGAAGATGGTCTAATAACCGTCTTTGAATGTCTTACCTTTTAAAGACGTTGGATACAAAGACGGTTCAAGAACCGTCTTTGTATGAGGCAAAGAACCGACTTAAAAACCCTTATTTGTAGTAGTGGTAGGATCATGAAGCACAAGAGATGAGTTCGGTTCATAATTTGCATCAAACCAAAAATGACAAATTGATGTAGTGTGGCCATGCTTAAAACACACTTGACACTAAAAATTTGTGAAGTGACCACTGCCATGGCCTCAGCCACCATTGTCGATGCTACCATGCTGGCTACCACTGTGACTAAAACTGCCACCAAAACCACTGCCGCGGCTACACTCACCACGTAAATTAGAAAAACTTTCAGGCTTCTGTTTGTTTGGCACTGCTTGAGCATGCGTTTAGGTGACAGAGGGAGATTCCGAGAGAGATTGTCTGAACTTATTCAAACAAGCCTCGTGAGCAAGGAGAAGTGCTTCAACCTGTGTGATAGGCAGAGGTTCAAACTTACTCTCGATAATAACAATGATTGAGTGATAATCTAATGAGAGACCTTCAAGAATGGAATTGATATGCTCCTGAAGCATGATCGGGCTTCCAACCGAGGCCATATATAGAATCAAAAATCGCCTTGATCTGTGACAAATACTCTTACATCGACTTACCTCCAAGCATCGTTGACTGGAGCTGAGTTCGAAGCTGACGTGCAGTGGCGCATGTTTGCTTGTGAAAATAATCGCGAATCTGCTCCTTTGTACAAATGAGCTGATCTGAGAGCTTGAGAAAGAATCAATGTAGAAAGTGTCGACTGCAGCCACGTAAGAAGAACTTGATCCTATTGCTCCCACATTTCATACTCAAGATTTTCAATGCCTGCTTCACATTCTTCTTTAGAGAGAAATCGTGCAGAATTTGTGGATTGACAAAAAATTGCTGAAGGCGATGGGATTTAATAACTGGCTCAACTTGTTAACGCTAGAGAAGAAAGGTGGAATTATCAAGTTTTTGTGAAATGGAGTTAGGAAAAGAGGAAGAAGTTAGGGGTGCGTTCTGTTGTGATGCCATGGAAGATCTCACCAAGCTCTTGATACCATGTTAGAGTTCTAATAGAATCATAAAGAAGTTAGACAAGAGAGATATTTTGAGAGAAAGAGGGAATTAATAGAGAGAAATGAAAATGACATTAAGCCATTGAACTTTGTAGTACAATCTGGTATTTATAGACCAGACTAGTCAATTATAACAACTAACTAACTCCTAACTAACTCACGTTAGCTGAGAGTGCAGTTGAATACTGCAACTCTTTGTATATTACTCTAATAATCAAGAGTTAACCCAAAAGTCAACTGTGTCCATTTTTGATGAATGAGTACATTTTTTTGCATGGAAATGACTTTCTAAGCAAGATGATATTTTCCAAATTCCATCTTTTACGGGGTTGAAACAACAATTTTTTCTTTAACTTATTTTTAGGGGGTATTTTTGCTATTTTCTTTATGTAAGGGCCTTTTGGCATTTTATTGTTTCTTGCTTTAGGGTTTCTGGTGTATTAGTACTTTTCTATGTATATGTACCCAAGTCTCCTTGATGGAAGATTTTGATTCAATAAAATTGAGGTTTTCTCAATTTGTCTTAACCCTCGGTATTCTTAGGAATCAACAAGATGTCGAGCCTTCATTTCCCTTTCCCTTTCCCATCACGTTTCGCTGCATCAGGAATCTTTCTCAGTTTCCTCTATTGTTATCACAACATGGTTTTTTTAATTTAGGGGATACTAACCTTCCTGTGAAAATGTGTTCCCTTAAACCAAGTATTGTAGGAGGACGCCTTCCTTGGCGTCGATGAAATTCTTGAAGAAGGTTTCTCATTTTAAGAGCTTCTTCCAAGTAATTATCCTGTAAAATCAGATACTCGTAAGAACATAATAGAAATGATCAAGTTTTGTATACAATGATAGTAAATAGTAATTTGCAAAAAAGTAAATAGAAATTAGGCCAACTTGGTTCATATCAATTGTTTGGAGTGCTTCACCACGAGTGAATATTATTGCATTGTTTTGGTTTTCTGGCTTCCCTTCTCCAAGATGTGGTGTACCTGGTAGTTTTATTTGATATATTGTCTATAAAAGAAGCAACATTCTTATCAAGTCAGCAATGATGGATCTGAATAATTACTTAGCTATGCGTGTAATATAATTAAAAATTGTATTAGCAGTAAAGTATACGTATCAGCTAACCGTCTGATTTGATAATTTTTTTTGTAAGTTTAACACTGCAGATATTAATAAAACCAATTTTGAGCTTTGGCCTTATATAAATTGTGCTTTTGGGGTGTTGTTTTCATTACAACATATCAAAGTTTGGCGGAGAAAACGGTCAAGAGTATTTTCTTTCCAACCTCATTCTCTTAATCGTATCATTGTGGTGTTGTGGACTTATGCTTTGGTCATTTCTCAAGTTGAAGCCCGAAGGACATTATAAGACTGTAGAGATCAAAAGCAAAGGAAAATCTAAGGTTTTTGTCTAGTACCTTGAGCTTTTGAGAATTGAGAAAGTTCTTTAATAGTTTTTTAATCCAATTCATTAAGGAACATTTTTTCAAACATTAATATATTGAGAAGACTGTAAAGTCTTTTTTTGTCAAGGGTTAAAATTTCACTTTTCTAAGAACAATATTGATACATATTGGTAGCAATCAGCCATTCATAGAGCACCATTTGATCCTACTGCATGGAATCTGAGCAACGTGTGTTTGACCATCATATTTTCAGATACTTTTGTATTTACAGTTATGCATTCAGCAGAGCTCTATTTTTTTTTTCAAATACTTACATACTATGCAAACAAGAATTTAGAGATAATGCTTGCATATTTCTTTTTAGTATCACTGATGCACATTTCCAAGACTAATGCTTTTTATGTTGTATAAACATACCTGTTCAAAACCATTGACAACTTTAACCAGTTTAGATGAATATACTTTGTGAGGTTTACCCTGAACTATCTCCTCTTTTTCTTCAACATAAGCTACACGAAGAGATGGATACCTGGAGGTAATACATGCTCGCAAGGGTTATTGTCTACTTATGCAATATCAAGAAGCAAGACATCTTTCTCTTTTCTTGTAAAAACTTACCTTATCATCAAATCGATCATATCTTGATAACGAGGATTATTCGAAGCCTTTTGTGATGCAAATGACTGACAGGAAATGACATAGGTGTATTTCATGTCTGCTAGTGCTTCTAGACGAGCAAACAATGCCCGATTACCTCTTTCAGCAGTCTCATAACCCTCAAGAATATCTGGTTTAACAGAAACAATCATGCAATGATTTGAGTTTGATGATTTTATTTTCCTATATTTCTTTGCACCATAGCAAAATACTGCTGGATAATTAGGTTACAAACCTTCTTCTTCAGCCATGTCAAGAAATGCTTGTAGTTTTAAGGCTTCTCTGTAGTACATCATCCCTCTAACTGTTACAAATATGATCGCAATGATCAAATATTGACTTACATCTGCATGAATATCCAGATGAGAATAGCACAAAAACTGTACCTGTTCTGCTTAGTGTCTGGCCCCGGAATGAAGCCCACAGTCTAAGATCTTCTGTTTTGTGTTCATCTTCTAAACTCTTACGGTTATCACAACCCATGCGTTCCAAAAAATTTGTCCATTCATCTATTGAAATTGGTGTAACAATCTATGAGATGAATTCAAATAGAATATTTAGGATATGTAATTTAATTCAAATGCTTAGCCACCTGGATATATCTTTTGCATGTAGAAGATGATGGAGTCCTCCTCTTTATCTGAACCAAGCTCCTTAAGCGAAAAATTAATGTCCTCGATGTAATGCGGAGTTATAACACTACCAATCATGTCATATATCAGACAGAGTTCTGTGATTGAACTACAAGGCTAGAATAATGTTCACTGAATGCTTTTTTATAAGTTTAAAGTCCTTATGTCATTTATCACTGAAAGGTTTGATTCTTAGTTTGATGTGTCTTCATTGAATAAAGAAATTCTCATTATGTCATTTATGATTGATAGATAGTAAGGTTTGAGAGTTCAAATTAAATAGTAATAATGAGAGACGTGGTATGAGTACCACTTCAAGAACAGAATGAATCATATAGTGCCAACCTATAAAAGTAAATGCAATGCCTCATGGACATATATAATTACCAGAATGGCATCATATTGTGCACTTTTGGAGCATCAGGCATATCTGTAAACAGAGAAGTAGCAAAGAATGATATGCGCCTACGAGCATCTATGTTTGCAGGCACATCCATTGCTGTATCTTTGACTGTAAGCAACAAATGAAAACGCTTGATCTGCCATGAACAGGATGGTTATATCAGAATAGCATGAGTTGAAATCAAATATAGTTTTGAGATGGAATTTGTCATTACTATATATGTGTGCCAGTATTTAAATGTGAAATTGTGAATTTAATTACTAGTCCCTGATGACATGAGAATGACAAGAAAACATTATATAGGTAATAAACATCACCTTTTCCATCAGAGGACCACTTTCTGGCAATGGAAAATGGATGGAATTCTCATTGGCAAATGGATAGAAATCTCTATTCATTTCCACACTGTCAAATAGTTGATCATCATTTCTAAAATAGACAAAGCCACACTCATTTTGTTCGGGAAAATGGAACATATCCAATATTCTGTACAGATTTAGTAAGCAATTAGAAACTGAAGCATCGCAAATTGTAATGTAGTAAAGGATAACAGATTCTTAAGCAACAATACCTGGAATCAGCCATCATATCATTTGTTACAAGTTCGAACACATCTAGCAAGGCCTTCACTACTTTGTGCTGATGGTCTTTATCTCCCTCCATCTTATGACATTTACATCAAAATTATTAGGACTCGAAATTACTAATCATACACATTTGTCAACACCAGTACTTAGCCTTTAGTTTAGATCTAGGAAACAATTACCAGAAGTTCAGCTAGCTCAACAACCTTAGCATGTAGAGCTGGGAGAAATTTCAAGTTAAAGTTCTTTAGAAGACTTGTTTCTTGGATATGCTTTTCAATTTCGCTTAGTATATCACATATGATCCTAAATAAGCATAAACAACCACCATATCAAAACCATGTCAAACTTTTGTAGGTTAGAAGTAAAGACAAACAGGTAACGTTCACTAGGAGAAAATGATAAGATTCTATAGAATAAAACAGTAGTTGAAGAAGGAAGATTGTATCTAGATAAACATTCCATTTTATTTACCTTTTCTCAATGCTACCCACAACAAGAATTTCAAGCACGTATTTCAGTGACTGGTAACACTCTCTTACAGCATAAAACATGTATTTGTCTTTTGTAATTTTCTTGACAAGAATCTCTTCCTTTCCCTCAAAATCTTTAGCAATGGTCAAAGCTGTAGAAAACTAGAATACATAGCAAGAAAAGTTCTTTAATAAATAAAAGGTGTACAGTAAATAATTCTACAACAGTGATCTCTTAATATTTTTGGTTAAAAGTTCATTACCTTATTTGCCAAGAGGAAAACAGGCCAACGAACCTTAGCAGAAAACAATTCTGAAGACACAGGCATCATCATCAAATCCATCTCTCTGTTGAAAAAATCATTGTTAGGTGTTGGAATAAGACAAAGCAGTGCAGGAAAGTTACAACAAACATCACCTGTTACTAATCAAGTCTTCAAGACGAAGATGATTTACAATTTGATTCCATACCACAACAAATTTGGCAGTGGCATTTTTTTCATCTGGCAACTGCGATACAGATTAGTGGTCAACATAAATAGAACAGATACACTGAAATAATCTTATCTTAATTACTATTACTAATTTAGAACACACCTTTTGGAATATATTGCTGAGGAGACCTTTTCTTTTCTTTTTACCGCGTTTGGAAGATGGTGGGATCAGACAGGCATTAAATGCTGAAGGTAAGGAGTCAAATTTACTTCTCAGCATTCCGAGTGTCCTTATCTATTGTCAATAAAAGAGGTCAGATGACCATTTCGTTTCTGTGGGAAAAGAAAGAGAGAAAGAAGAAAATAAAAACTATAGCTTACCTCACCAAGGTGATTTAAAACGCCATAAAGTCCACCAATTATTGTACAAAAAACAGAATACCAAATTTGTGTGTCCATAAAATATACCTTTAAGGAACATAGAATGGAATACTGTTAACCATCAATCAATATGGTTTTCTTAAAGAAAGAATCATTAAGGAATTTTATCTAAACACAATGCCTCTGATAGACTAGTTCATCAGTAGAGCATGTCCCCCCCCCCCCCCCCCCCC
>CM023955.1:33479151-33525995 GCA_013407115.1 Glycine latifolia
AAAAAAAATGTTTTTTTAAAAAAAAAAAACAAAATTTATTTTTATAAAAAACAAGCCCCTACAAAAAAATTTTCAAAGGGAGAACTCCCCCCCCCCCCCCCCCAAATAACATCAATGTAAGGACATCTATAATGATGATTGGAAGTTAAAAGCTGTATGTGTCAGAGCAATGATTCAGACTCACAATTACTACCGGGCTCCATACAGCCACAATTGCACCAGCATTACTTTTAACTGCAGCACAATCAAACCGCTGTAAGAGACATTAACTAATCCCTTATGTGACCGAAACAATTAGAAATGTAGCATACCTTTTGGAAAAAGCTCATGCCATTCATACTTCTTTACACCAATTTTCATAATCTGTCTGGTAGGTGCTATGAGTGGTTTTATCTGCATGTATTGATATTGCTTTGGTCACTAAGAGTAAGCTGCTGAAACCAAATTAGTATATCCCCATAATTGATGTTCTGTTATTATTACCTCAAAACTGTAGCTAAACACAAATTTACATGATAACACCAATATCCAAAACAATGTGTACCTATATTGGAAGAAATTCAACATATTTATATATATTAGGATGAATATACTAAAGCAATTAATGTAAACAACCAGAACAAGCCAACAAGGTAATAGGACATACTTTACAACTGACACCTGGTCTTCTTGCATCCCCCTACCAACATAGATTCTAGGCTGTATGATAAACAAATGTGTCACTCAAGTTACAACATCAAATGCCACAAATGAATATTATAGTCAATTACATGCACATATAAATCAGCTGGAAGATAATTTATACTTGTTTGTGAATTCTAGAGCTGACTGACTAATGATGAAAAATCAACACAACAAACAGATGTAGTCCTCCCAAATAAAGGAACAAAGAGAATAGTTTTGACCAAAAGTAATATTCATTGCAGTAAAAGATAATGAATATATAATGATATTACTAAGATAATGTAAGAAAAAATTCTGGACTCATTAAAGGAAGAAACAGACAAAAGTAGATACTGGAATGATTATTAAGATCTGGTGTGTAATTGTATCAAAAGTTCATTAAAAAAGTAAATTGTTCTAGCAATTCTGCAAAGTTAACATGCTGTTGGAAAATATAGTAACAAATAAGATGAACTTACCTGAGTCCACCAAGACAAAACTCTGCATATCTTGTAATTAGAGACCTCAATATACTTGGCAACAGCAGGGACAAAAAATAACACAACTTCAACTGCATTAGTTGTCAGATATATTGCTGCTGCAACCATATAGGAAGTAAAGCACCATTCCTCAACCAAGCTTCCATACTTTGTGGAATAACAAGTATATTTTCTTCTTGAGTTAGCATAGCATACAGGAAGGACAATAGTCCATATAGTAGCTAAGACCAGCTTCACCACAAGTTTCACTTTTTGAGAATATTCCATGGTATATCTTGCTTTCCACATAAAAGCAATGTCTAAAATTGCTGTGACAAAAAACATGGGAACCTTTCTTATCATGATTATATGAGAGGAAGAAGGGGCACACTATCAATATATAATGTCTAGAATGTTAATAGGGAAACTGAAAAATAAAATATAGAATCACAGATTAGCTGAGGCTGTTCTGTTTTTCTTGATCATTTGTTTATCGTTAAGATGGAATTGAATAATACAGCTAAGTGTAACCTACCATCCAGCATAAAGACTGGTAGATAAATGTTTGCCCAAAATTCCATCCATGAATACACCGACTAAATTCTATTCAGGTATGGAATTTGTAACACTACAGTATTAATTCTTTTAAGTACAGTTGTCCAAACAAAATGCTTAACCAGAAATGGAATTTTGGATTTCCAAAGGTATTTATCAAAAAGAAATTTCTCTTTATTGAAATAATAGATAAAGCAAATGGATAGAGATTTACAGGGATAGACACTAGAGCAATCAAGTGTCGAAATTCTATTATCCAAATTGGAAGACAGATGAAGAGAAACAAGGAAAAGGAAAAAGGATTTCAGTACTGAATCTTCTTCAATTAGATTTTGTAAAAAATTTAAATTCCACAAAATGTGAGGAATGAAATCAACCTCCCAACACAAATACCCCAAGAAGATAAAATGTCTAAGGACTCAAGTGGCTGGAAGTAGTCATTGGATTTGCATTGCAATAATTCTGGGGTATGTCATTCTACTCATTATAGTCTGGTCCCACAAGGAAGAAGGGAAACAGTTTTGGACACCTGTCCTCGTCCTTAAAAAGCGGCCAATGAAAATATTTAACAGTGATACCATATTAACAAGTTTATTTTTTATTTGTTTCATTCAATTAAACAAACTTCCATGCCAATTAATGATATAAAAGAACACCATACCTTGAATAAGTTTAAGATATGCAGAGGTAATGAAGATGGTAATTATGTCCTCAAATACTACGGCATCTAATAACTGTATTGGAGATCCCAAGTCATGACAAGCAATGATTATTATGGCCTGAGAACCAACAAAAATTCATATTTATAGATTATCTATCATAAGAAGCAGAAATTTGTAAATTATCAGCACTAGATTTTGAGTAAACCTGAAGGGATAGAATAAAAAAGCTCCACATTCTATCAAAGCATCTAAAAATTTGCCAGAATGAACGAATCTCTACAAAATTTGTCTTTCCTAGCCATTGGATTTCCTCCCTTGTATCCTATACAAGGAAAAATGAAAGCAGGTATATTATGTCAGCATAGAGTGGTAGTCTCTGACAGGTAGTATAATTAGTCCAACCTTTCCTAGTGACATATGAAACAAAGAAAACAAGAGAAATTTCATATTGCTTAGTTTAAAGTTTCAAATATCACTAATACAAAATCTGAAGTACAATGCATATGAGAATCGCAGAATCACCTCTGGTTCTTCTTCATCCCTCTTTTCTCTCTTTTTCTTCTCTTTTGTTTTACCAGGTGACACAACAAGAGCATTTTTGACATCTGGTTTTGGTTTATTTCTAGACTTTACAAAGAAAAATTCATGATCTAGACGCATGGGCCAACCAATTTTGAAACAATCAGGGGACCTGCATATATTGAACAGCAGTAAGGACATGATGATATGGAAACGATATGGAAAGAAGGCAACATAAAAAACTGAAGAAATGTAAATGCTGACCAGAAATATTCGTTCAGATCATCATAGTTTCTCCATACAGAATAATCAGCTGCCCCTCCGTTGCTATTGTCAACTTCCTTTGGTTTGAACAGAAGTTAGTTATATTGAAGAAGACAATCCAGAACAAAAGAGAGGATAGATTAGATAGTACCTGTCTTATAACAGTGTATATTGGGGAGACAACATTGTTAAGGAAAGACTCTGGTTCTCCTCCATATGCAGGCATGACCTTTTCCCATGTTGTTAAGCTGATAGCACCACTTAAAATTCCATGCAATTCATATGCCATCTTCAAAACACACAGAAAAAAGGACAAAAATAAATTTGAGAATAATCATGGTTATTAGAAATTTCTATCATGAATGAAAATAGAGGTCATGAGTTACTCTATCAAGCATTTATGTAACTTAATCATATATACCAATCCATTTTTCACTTTGAGATAAAAGAATAAAAAATCTATCAAGGTTTTTCGTATGGATTAAATAACTCTATGATGTTCCATGGTGAATCAAGGATTCAAGATGCTATCTATGAACCAAAATTTTATTGCATAATCTTTGTTCATGAAATGTTTAAAATTACATATGGCATTTGTAGTATCACATAAAAAGGACATGTTATGTTTATAAACTAGTAGACACATGTGGAGTCTAACATTGTTCTTTTATTTTAGAAAATTAAAAATATAAGAATGTGTTGAGTTTCAACATACATGATGAAAAATATAGCAGAGACATTCTGGCATGAAACGCAAATTAGCTGCCTCCCCCCATATGAGAAGGTAAAGCCCAATGTATAAAATTTTATATTGTTGGGCTTCCTGCTTCACAAAAGGTAAACTGCAAAACAAGTAGCAGGCTTACTAAGTAAAACAGAAGGTCAGAAAAAGAAAGAATGTTCAAACAAAATAATTTATAGTGTAAAGAAATAAATAAAACAGAAAGAAAGCTTGAAAAATGAAGAATATTCAACAAAAGGACAAAGTATAATAATAATAATAATAATAATAATAATAATAGAAAAATGTATTTTTTAGTTACTATACTTTTGGTCAAACTTGGTCAAGGTCATTGTACTTTCATATTAATGAGTTTGGTTGTCAAACTTTAAAAACATTTATATTTAGTCCCTCTTAACTTTGAAAAACATGACCAAATTCATCGATATGTAGTGTAGGTATGTTGACCATGTTTGACCAAAAGTATAGGGACTAAAAATACATTTTTTCATCATAATAATAATAATCCCACAGAGATACCAAAAAAGAGAGAAACATACCACCCTGTCTTATATCAGAAGAACAAATACGATATAAATTATTGAAAGTTACTGTAGAATTAGATCAATAAACATACCGGATATTGCTTTTCCTTTCCAAAAACTTGCACCAGTTTGTATAGTTTTTGAAAAACTTTCTCATCAATTCTTCTACACCTCCTTCCCCTAACTGATATAAAAACAGGACAGTTTATATTGTTGCCAAATATGATAAAGTAAAACCAAAAGATACACGTTCAACAGAAAATACACCTTTAAAACAGATGTCTGGTTATGAGTTTGACGAGTCTGCATGTTGGCTAAGAGTAGAATAAGATGTTCCCTTTGGTTGGCCACATTGGCTTCCTAATGTCAAACACATCATATAGAATGGAAAATAATGAAAAACTAGCTTTTTTGGAGGCAATGAAAGACTAGTTAGAGCAATGCTGATTATACATTACTGCATCATGTCCTCAAAACTGAACAACTGGGGGAGTTTAGTCTATGCAATAATTAAAATTATACAGAAGTGAAAAGGAAAGTTTGAGTCCAATTTAACAGGGAGAACTGACCTGGAATCCAAAACAATGCTGAAGAAAATCAAATAGATCCACAAAGGCTCCGTGCTTCTTGAAATCTTGAGCTGGGGGTAAACCACGAACATTGCGAATAACTGCAATTGCAGCCTTAATCTGTATCAATTTTGTTAGTACACTCAGTTCATCATATTGCAATTGAGTCTTCTGTGACTTGGACACAAGACATCAATGAAACGGGAAAATGTGAATCATTCAAGAAATATCAGACCTCAGACTTCTGCGTAATTGCATGCTGAATGCCTCCTTGCTCAAGTGGAAGGATGTTAAATTCAGATTTTTTATGGATTGCATTTCCTTGGATAAGTGCCTATTTTGGAAAAAAAGTGAGAAACTCTAGGGAAAAGAAATACATGGTGAAATGATAATCTTCTTATTCCAGACTAAGCAGATTCATGAAATTACTAGGAAAGCGAAGTACAAGATATATGAAAAGGAAGAAATTAAAGGGTACGGTTCACCTGAGAACTAGCTGGATCTGTAACTGTCTTTAGGACCTCAAATAGAACAGTAGCAATATCTCGTGCATTTATCAATCTCTCTCTTCGACTGTTTAGATATAACACCATATGAGTTGGTTTAGTAGGCTACAAAGGCGTCTGGAAATTCGTGTTCAAAGGGAAAATGATGCACTTATAAGTCAAAGCACAGTAAGGTACCTTTGTTCTAGATCAAACGCTTTTTCATGTCTGATATAATCATCCCTGTAAGCACGGTAAACATTTTTAAGTTCACGAATGTCACTTGTTCCCTTCTTTTTCGTAACATGCTCATCCTGTATGTCACAATTCACAAAACAACATGCAATGATTAACTTCCCCAACCTTATAAGCAATACAATGCATCAAGTATTGTTCCCACCATCCCAGTATAAATCCTATAAATGTTTCTGAACTGGAAAATTTAAATAGAGAGTTAGAGACTGAAATCTTTTATCTCATGTTTTTCTCGGGTATATAGACAAGTCACAACAGGAAAGCTTAAACAGATCACGTTTTAAAATTCCAGTAACTTTTTATTTAAAACATTAATCATTGTTAATTTTACTTTCATTCAGTTACTGCTAAGGACAATTTCTCTTGACAGTGTGAGCTTCAACATTTTTGTTTACCTGTTCAAGTCGATGAAGTAGTGAAGTTTTGAATTGTCTAACACCCCTTCCACTTGAATTTTTGTCCAAGTTGTGTGCAATCACAAAGGCATGAACACGACCTGCAAATTAGGTTTACTGGGACAATGTAAAATGCATATATTGATAATAATCAACAGAGAATCTCGGTTTTGGTAAGTATAGGACTACCTGTAAAGCAGGAAAATGTCAAATTCTAGAAAATACTCAATTCTTCTCTTTATATATACATGATTCTAATTTGTGTATTTCAACCAAAGTAAAAAGCCCAACACCTAAAAATTGCACAGTGCATGGTACAACTGTTTTTGCCAATTGAAGAATGGTATAGACAATATGGAAATTGAACTACACGGATTCAATTCTCCTCTCCCTATTTTTTTTTTTGTTTTTTGATAATCCTCCTCTCCCTATTTTGTTTACACTTCTATTGAGATAATTTGTGCTTTTAGTGCAATTTATGGATTAAGATTAAGGAATTGGATAAATTGAGCCTCCTTTGTTAACTTTATTTTACTTTTTACAAATATAACTAGTTAACTACATTTAGCAAAAATAGCCTTTAGTGGTAAATTTATTAAGTAATCATCACCCATTATGTAACAGGTAACAACCCATTTAACTTACTACACAACAACCACCGACAACTGTAGTTGCTCTGGGCGTGGCCTCCTAGATACCCATGTCCCAGTAAGCAATCATAACTTCTTTGAAAGTACATTAAAAACAGCCCACATTACACATCATCATTTATCCAATGAGTTTTTAATCTAGATATCCCAAATGATAAAATAAAATAAAAAAGTGAAAAGTTCAAAGGTTTAAATATGATTTTTGGTATTCTAAAAAAAATAGGAAATTTGGGCTCTAAAACATATAACAATTGTTTAATTATTTTAGTTCCCATAAAAAACATTTACGTAGTTGTAGTCCTTTGTTACACTTACACTGATTTTAGTTCCTATACCCTGGAGAGGGATTAAAATTACATCATTTCGCTAAGTGCAGAGACTAACAAAGAATGGTCTTATGGCCCTTCCCAGCATTAAAAAAGTGAGACTAAAAAAGAAATTTTTTACGGAGATTAAAACAAAAAATTGTGAAGTTTTAAGGACTAAAAACATATTTAATGTTAACTCAAATTCATACACTTAAAAAAAATTGCAGAGGATCCTCCAAATTATACACTAATTTCAGAAGAAACTGAATTTCCCAACAATCAACCAACATATGTAAAAAAGAGAGAGGACCCAGATAGCAAAAAGGACTCACAAAGATAAGCAACACGAGGCTCTTCCTTTCCAAGCAAGTTGGCCACTCGAAGGAACCTTTGGATTTCAGAAGCAAAAACTGTTGGCAATCTTTCACTGTCAAAGGGTTCTGGAACATATTCAGCGTTGTTGCTGCCATTGGTAATAGCCAACGTGACACGGGGTGCCTCTGATGCTGATGCTGATGCTGTTGATGTCTCTCCTCGCTCGAAATAGATGCCACCAATGGGCTCTGCAGGCACAATCTCTGACATTGCTCGGAGCTAAGAAACCAGCAAAAGGGTGATGACATGGATGCAAGGTATATATGTTGAATCTTCTCCATAGTGTTTGCTTAGTGAGGTAAGCTTTGGTGCACTTTGCTTTGTGGACTAATTGAAAAGTTGAATGCATTCTTTTGCTTTTGCTTTTGGAGCTGTTTTTGATTTTGTTTTAGCTTTAGAGTTTGTTTGTGCGCTTTGCTTTGTGCACTGATTGCAAAGCTTAGTGCATTCTTTTTCTTTTGCTTTTGGAGCTGGTTTTGTTTTAGTTGTAGCTTTCTTTCCCTGAGATGAGAAGAAGGGAAAAAACATAAACAGAGACACGTGTTCCTGACTCATTGCTTTCTTTATCAAAATTGTTAAGACTTCCTCCTATATAATATTTGCATAGTCCCAACTACAAAGACCAGAAACACGAGTTGTTAATTGTGAATATAATAATAGGACAAGTCCTGCAACGTGACATGCTTTCCTATAACAAATTTCTTAATGCTTAAGAAAGCGAGGTGCATGAAATTAAAAATATTGAATTCATAAAGGAAAAAGTTGCTCAGAACATTTTGCTAGTGTAATTGCAATGAATCAACTATTTCAACTGGTTTGCTTCATACCAATTGTTTTATAATAAGGGGTTAGCAAACATAACATTTAAGAGATATAATATTTGTACAATGTTTTTTATTTATAGAAAAAAATTACAAAAAAAGAAGAAGAGAAAGAGAGAGGAAAGAGAAAATTATGAAATGTAATATTAATGTGATTGAGAGAGAAAGAAAGAAATATTGTTGTATGATTTGTAATTATTTGTACAATGATTTCATTTATAGAACAAATTTTATATGAAAGTAAGGTGGGTGAAATTTAAAATATTGAATTCATAAAGAAAATGTTGGATCAAACTTTAATAATAATAAATTAGATATGTGAAGAGTCATGTCCCTAGGTGAAGAAGTTACTCATGTGAAGAGTCATGTCCCTAGGAGAAGAAGTTACTCATGTGAAGAGTCATGTCTTTAAGTTTCTTTAAGTTTAGTAGATAATTTATTAGACATGAATGTTTTTAAATTGCTCCCACTTGTTATTACTTATAAATAACATCTCATGTAAAAGGCCAAAGAGTGGCTTGGCAGACCATTATCTAAATACATCAGAAGCATTCTACCAGAGAGATTGTTGTATGTTTGTGTGAGTGCACCAGTGTGTGTGAGGACCTGTGATATCACAAATTGGTATCAGAGCTTGAGAGAATTGAGAGTGGGCCAAGTAGTAGTCTGCCACTACCTCGCCTTACAAAGGCTAATTACGAAAACTGGAGTATCCAGATGAAAGCTCTTTTGGGAGCCCATGATAGTTGGGAAGTTGTCCATGGTGGTTTCGAGGAACCAACATCCACAGCAAGATATACGGCGGCCAGAACAAGACATTGAAGGAGACAAGGTTGAAAGACAAAATGACGTTGTACATGTTATTCCGAGCTGTTGATGATTCCGGATTTGAGAAGATCGCTGGTCCAACAACTTCAAAGGAGGCGTGGGACATTCTTGCAAATGTCTACAAGGGAGCCGATCGAGTTAGACAGGTTCGACTTCAAACTCTCCGTGGAGAGTTGGAAGGAATGAAAATGAAGGAAGGAGAAGGGGTATCCGGTTTCATCACCCGGGTCCAGACCGTGGTAAATCAACTAAACAGAAATTGAAAGGTGTTGTCCGATGCCAGAGTGGTGGAGAAAATTCTGAGGTCTCTCACCAACGACTTCGAGAATGTTGTATAAATGTTAATTGTAAACATTATAATAACTTAATAATTTATTGATAATTATACTAGTAAAAATCTATATATTTGCTTAGTACAATTTGTCTTGGTTTGGTTTTTTGAAATTGTAGAAAGTTATGGGCCTTATATCCTATTCACCAAAATAGGGTATAACTCAAATCTGAATGAACTGCATCAGTGACTAGTGTATGTCATGCGGTGTGTTGCAACTTATAACTTACAAGTTGCTTTCTTAGTCATGCTATTTCTTTCCACTTCTAATTATGTATGAAGTTACTTTAGTGAGCAAGTCAAAAGTGAAGGCCATTGTTGTTGTTGAACGTTTCCCACATGATACCATTGATGATGTAGATGACTATCGACAAGGAATGGTATGACAACAATTTTTTCTGTCAATGCTTTTGTATTAGTAATGCTATCTACGTTGTTTTATTGATTATTCATACTGTTTGTACAATTCTTTTCTTTTCCTTTCAAACACAAATTTATAGAAAATCAGAAAGCTTAAATACCTTTTGCTTTTCAACTAGATTTCTATTTATGTGGAGGCCTTTTTGGTTGCATGACCTGCAAGGCCGCATCAAACCCTGGGTTTGTCGAATATTTTTCCTATGGCAGCGAACAATGGCGCCGATGATATTTTCTATAACCTTTTTATGATGTGTTAGAACTTATAAAAGAAAAAAACTATGTACCCCAATGCCTAGAAACTCCACGCTATACACAGGTAAAGGGAAGAGATATTGTACGCAACTTTACCCTTGCATATGCAAAGAGACTCTTTCCGGATTCGAACCCATGACCAACATGGTCACTACTACAAAATAGCTTTCTACATCGGTTCTACAGTGCATTCGACGTCGATTCAAGAACCGTCTTTGTAGCGAGTGTCGTTGAAAGGTAAGACTTTCAGCATTGATTATTGAACAGTCTTAGAATCTCTCATTCTAAAACAGTTCTTAGCCTACAACCATCTTAGAATTTGTCTTTGAATTTTGTTTTTTTTACATCATTCTAAGATGGTTATACGTAACAATCGTCTTAGAATTCATCTTTGATTTTTTTTTACATAATTCTAAGACGGTTATAAGAAAGAACAATCTTAGAATGTACCATTCTAAGATGGTTCTTAGCCTACAACCGTCTTAGAACTCATCTTTGAATTTTTTTTTACATCATTTTAAGACGATTATAGGTAACAACCACCTTAGAATATTTCATTCTAAGATGGTTCTTAGCCTACAACCGTCTTAGAAACTCATTTTTTTATAATAAAAAATATACAGTATTTTTAAGACAATTTTTCCTATAACCATCTTAGAATATGCTTTTTTTTTAAAATAAAAAAAATTAAACATCTTTCAGTTTATGCTTGAACAATGAACTTCCTTACTTTTTTAATTTAAAAACATTTCACCACATTTTACCAAATAATATTTAAATTACTATAAAACCAAATTTTAGACAAACTAGTTTTGATTTCTATGAAGCATAGAAACCCAACTTTATCTAATAAACCCAAAAGATATTTAATTTGCTCCTAGCCACTGATATTGCAATTTTTAAAACCAAATGAAGACAGAAGAATCATGATTCCACAAAAATTTTGCTTAGAAGAGGTTAATTTTGCAAGAAGTCATAATGATCTAATCAAGGAGATAAGAATACCCAAAAATAACCTGGGACCAAAGAACATGCAGGAAGTAAAATAAACTATTGAGTTTAACATTCAACAACTCAAACTAAACACAAGCACTAAAGCAAACAGAGGAACACATCTCTAGACACAACAACAATTAGTTGTGAGAAAAATTCACTAAGCTTCATTTTATTCTATCAAATCAATTTCAACACTGATTCATATATATAAAACATGCCAGTACATCCAATGAAAAAAAACATAAAAAAAAATCCAAAATATTTGAGGAATAAACTCACCACAATAAGTTTCCCAGAATTCTCAGGCCGTCTTGCTAAATTTATGGCAGCAGCTGCTGCAGCTCCTGAAGAAATCCCAACCTAGACATAAATTTGAATTAATTATGATAGAAGCTATTGTAAGAAGTATAAACCAAAGATGAAGAATGTCAAGCCAATAACTATATTGAATTTTGCATCTAGAATATACGCACACTAAAAATATCTATACAAAGTTAAATGCAGATCCCATATATCAATTTATAGCCAAAATATTGCAAAACTTTGCTGATAACTAATATTCAAATAAATTCAAATATCTATACAAAGCTAAATGCATTTCCATGTATACTCTATATAATCAAAGGGTCAACAACGCCATACTACATGGGTAGAGGAGCAAATCTAACAAACAATTTACAGGGTGCATATAAAGCAAACAAAAAACATTAATAAGCTAGCAAAATGCTACTCCATGCAGTCATTGCAAGAACCAACTTAAGTAGCAGCAAGATGTACTGCAACTTCATGATATACAAGTATAAAATTCCCATGTTAGTTTTGAAAGGAAAACCCCTACCATTAGCACAATGTAAGCAGTAACACTAAAAGAAGCAATTAGTTGAGTATGAAGTGCTTAGAAGTGATATGGTAAACTCACGTACAAACACTGCATTACTTGAGTATGAATATTGACTTGTAGCAACATCCCAAAGAGGTTCAGTTAGAGCACCAGTTTGTAGCTGAGAAAGGTGGAGCTCTATAATTATTTATTTCGTACGTACTTAATAGAAGTTGTCCTGCTTAAAAAAAATAAAAAATAAAAATCAGAGCCTGGCTTTGTTTTAACACAAGTTAATACATCACTAAATAATAGGCAAGCAAAAATTGACAATAACCTTCAAAGGATAAAAAATAACCTGTACTCCAGGATGTGTCTCATGCATACACTTGAACAACTTGTTCACAACAGTTTTAAGGAACTATGATGAGGAGAAAATAGAGAAATAGGAAGAGATCCCTATTGTAACTCTGTAAAAACAGATGATTGTTGACAAAATATTATATAACTTATTCATATATAGTAGGCACATGACAAAGCTAATTTTTCAAAGATATATTACTGCTTTCACGGATAAAAGGAAACACAATTTGGAATACCCATTTTTTCTAGACTACGACCAACAGCATTGGGTACTTGCTAAAGTGGTACATTGTGCTATGTTGTGTATTGATGCAACAAGTAACACACTCGGTCCTTTCTCTTTTCTTTAATTCTCTTTGCTCCTTAAACTCTAAAGAAAATAAGAAAAAGTTATCTTGGGCGTGCAGGCCATTTTTCTTTAATTCTCTATAATTCTCTTTGCTTCTTTAACTAATAATAAATAATTTTCATATTAATAAGAAGTTATCTTGAGCGTGACTTTAAAATAGTTACTATAAACTCAAAAATTTTACTATTAACTGTTTTTTAAAATAGTTAATATGAAAATAGTTACTATAAATTAAATTCTAAAGAATTGACCAAAAAGTGCTTTTTCTGTTGGAAAAAAGTGTGTAAAAAGTCAGACTGGCATTTCTCATATAGCTATTCATGTTCTCACCAGGTAATACTTTAAATACAGAGCCCTATCAGTCTTTCTCTTTGTTAGTCCTCCTCTCCCCATTTGTGAAACCATGAAGTGGCCAACATGGAAGTCCAAGTCCAACACCATGGCAATATCTGTGGTGTTTCTTCACCTGAGTTTCTCCATGGAGGCCTGCAATATTCTCTTTGCTTCAAATTTTGATATTAAGAAAATTTTCAAGACTTTGGATAAAAAATAGAATAGCTACCAGCAGCAGTACCCTAAAACATGTCACCATGGAATATTAAATTTGACTAATATTTACTTTACTCAGGACCTGATTGTTCTTCTCTGGGAGTTGGAGCATTCTCAGAAAATGGATCCTTCAGACCAAATAGACAATTTCTGATTAAAAATTATTATAGTTGGAATAAAGGTACTCTTTGCCACATTCCATTACATCAGCCAGAATGGCCTGCATTATATCCAAGTTCATATCATGCTTCTTAGGACTCCATGAAAAATGAATATACATTTGGATAAAAAAAGATCAAAATAGCAAGTAATATAAATGCAAACCATGTAATGGTAAATCTTTCTACATAAATTCATTATTTGAGGATAACAAAATATCCAAGATGTAATTACCTTCTCCTTCACTTGTAAGTTTGAATGTTTAGATACCATCTTACTTTGACTAGCATCAAATTCCAAAGTATATGTGGTTCGATTGTTTGTACCATAACGATTTTTCATTTGAGTTGCGAACCTATGCAGTGGATTTGGTGATTGGTCATTACTTCCCTGCATAAATATTACCTAGAAAAAAAAATTTACTGCGAATGGAAAGAAGAGTACAAGTACACATCAACCCTCGAGAACCTAGCTCCTATAAGGGTCCTCTGTTCTTATAAAAATTCCTAATGAAGTAGCTCCAATACCAAGTTGAAGACTGAATATTTTGAAGAATTGCTTGAGTGAAAAAAACCACTCAACAGGGCATATATTCATATGCATTCCATGTTTAATTTTAAGAGAAGTAAACATAAATGCAATTCCCAAAGTTTATAAGATAAGCACTATGCATGAATCTCAACATTCATGTATCCTAGACTTTCAATACAGCAATTCCCAAATATCTAAGATTCGTTTCCAACAGTTACTAAAGAATATAACACTCATAATTTCACAAGTCTAGTGATTTAGAATATAGGATTACCTTGACTCTGTAACCACCCACTACTATAAAAGTAGTTTTTTACAACGCACCTTCTAAGACGATTATAAAAAACCGTCTTAGAATATTAGGCGATGAGGAAGTTGTAAATAATAAAACATGTACCACGACGGTTTTACTAGAACCGTTTTAGAAATAAGTGTACAGAGACGATATTGACAAAACCGCCTTTAAAATTCGTATCCATTTTTGCGTTGCTGCTTATTCGGGTTTTCAAAAATGGTTTTGGACGAAATTCATAGACATTTACATTTATCTTCTATTAATCCTCTCTGTTACTCTCTCTCCTTCCTCAAACCTTTCTTTCCAATCTCCATCACTCCCTCTCTCCTCCAAGCTCTCTGTCTCCTCCGCTTACTACCACCGCGACAGTCTGATGGATATCTCCTCCAAGCTCTCTGTCTCCTCTTCACTTCCCTTTCAATTTAGCCCTTTCTTTTTCCGCTCCAAACCCTAAAGTCCCTTCCTTTTCAATTTCCCCAATGTTTTGAAATCATTCTTCGAACCCTAAAAACATCTTTCACTGATTTTCGTTTTCCCTTTGCAAATTCACCATTTAAATTTAATTAATTTGCTTGATTTTCAGGTTCTTCAGAAAAGATGTCTCGCATGTATGTTGGTAACTTGGATTCACGAGTCACCGAGAGAGATCTCGAAGATGAATTCTGTTTTTTCGGAGTTATTCGGTGGTAAATTAACATGCTTTAATATTTTTTCCTCTCAGTTTCGTTTCTAGAAAGGAAGGGTATACGTATATGTTTGGTGGAGTGGTGGAGCAGGGAGGCAGCAATTGTCGGGTGGAGAAGAGAATCTAGTATTATAATATTCCCATTGTCATGATACGTGGTAACCTTGTTTGGCTTCATTTTGGAAATTGACGTGTATACGAAAAAAATTAAGAATGGACAGCGGCACAACACGTTGAGAAAGAGAAAAGAAAAAAAATGTTTCGGTACTATACTAAAAGTTGAAGTTGGGGATGTATAAAGTGAAGTGTGGTGTTATTGGGTTCATGAAATTGAAATCTGAAACTGAACCTGAGCATCCGCAGCAGTATTAGTATTAGTATATATGGAGTCGCCAGAGGAGTTAAATCTGTATTTGACGTGTGGCTTTGGAAGAGTATCCAAGTGCTAAACTTTATTTATTTATCCTATTTTATTATTGAGACTACCTCACATTTATCCAAGGTGATTTATCATCCATTTCACCCTGCTTTTCTTAACAGGGCTGCAGGATGCTACAAATGTCTTGTGAGGAACATGATAAAATAGATTCCAAGAGTCAATTTATTGCACACACTATAGGCAGGTATATATGCTACCTTCTGCACTTTATAACGTGGACTTTCTATCAACCATGTACAAACACATATACTGATATGCATGCTCACTAGGTACAACTTTGGCTTTTTTTTTTATCATGACATTGGCAGAAATGGATATCAAGTCCACACCTATTGATACAAAAGGCTTTCATACACTTATTCAATTGGTATATATCTTCAATCATTTTGTTTTCAAACTTACCCCATTCCCCTCCAAAACCTTTCCTTTCATTTTTTGGTTTGCAACTAGGCATGGTATCAATGTGGTTCTTTACAACTTGTTGCAGAAGGACACCACCATCAGAGATAGTTTTGACTTGTACAGTGGATTATTCTTACATAATAGGTTTGCTGTACAAGAGGTATGGAGCTTCCGTCCAGATGGCTATTTCCCAAAATATAGTATCCATTACTGTCTACTTGTACTAGGAACATATAGGCATTCACTCTATCGAAATTTGAAAATAACGGAAAGTAAATGGAAATTTACTAGGAACATATGTAGCATCCTATTTTATTCAGGCATATTTTTTATTTAATTTTTTCAAATCATATTATTAGTTCTCATTGGTTTTTCTTTTGGAATTTACATGCATGATGTATGAATTATTGTCTTTTCCTATGAGATATTGAAGCAGGAAAACAATGGCCTTGAATACAAGCTAGAGCAAAGCGAACTGCAAGAACAGTTGAAAATGCAGTATGAATGTTCATCTCCTGCTGCTGCAATGAATGACATTGAAAACCACATCAAGAATCTGGAAGATCAACTCAAGGAACAATCAGAAGACTTCTCAAATTCTCTGGCTACCATCAAGGCACTTGAAAGCCATATCAGAGGATTAGAGGATGAAATGGAGAAACAAGCACAAGGATTTGAAGCTGATCTACAAGCAGTGATGCATGACAAAGTTGAACAAGAGCAAAGAGCTATCCAAGCCGAGGAACATATAGGCATTTACAAAGAAGTTGAGTCAACTAAAGCTGATTATGAGGTAAAACTGAACCAACTTTCCAACCAAATAGATACAATGAAAGTAAGGTCGCAAATACTAGTAGTCTGAAGAGTTGGATCATTTAAAAAAATGCTCGATTCCAAATGCTAATATTTATATTTTTCATAATTTCATATATTATCCATGGTTTTTCACTTTTGAGTATTTTCTTAGTATAAAACTAATTTACTTGTGGTAATTGAGGTGGACATGCTAATAAAAAGGATTGTTTATGACAGGGAATGATACAGTCAAAGGAAACTGCCTTGGAAATTTTAAACACATTAGTGATTAGCATTGATGCATATTTGATAGCAATATGAAAATTTCTAATTATATTTTTAAGAATTGAGAAGTTTCATTTCTCGTAGGACAAAGCCATTTTGTTCCTTGAATTTTGAATTACTAACCGAATGTTGCTTGGAAAAATAAGAGTTTCATTATTGAATTGTTGATTCATGAAGCTATTGAATTACATATATGGAACAAATGTACATTGGCATGCCCTTCAAACAGGTGGTTCAGGATAGAAGTACAGTTGAGCATCTCAAGCCTGCTGCATCTTTCTCAGGGTCTGCATTGTTATTCAAGAGGTCTGAATACTTTTCTATTTTCCTTCAATGTCCTTTTTCTCTCCCTATGGCATTAAGTGGACATTGTTTAGTAATTTATTTAGTAGCATTGTATAGTTGAAGCAGCGGCCTTTGCAGCAACTAAACACATTTTCTTAACAAATAAATTAATGTGTATAATATAATGGTAAAATACATTTTTTTTTTCTTAGCCTTGATATTTGCTTCCAAGGTGCTAAATGTGTTCCCCATTGGGTATCATTTTACAAAGTTATCAGTTTGTAATGCCCAAGTGTTATATTGTTCCCAATGGTTCTTTAATGAAGCTTGGTTTCTTTGTGGTCTTTCGGGTTCTCTATATGATACTAGAACGTGGGATCTTGTTATTACCCCACTGCTTACATTCCTAGGAGAAGAAAATAAGAAATAAAATTTTCCCATATACTACAATTAGCTTTATGAATAATTTTATTGTAACTTATAGGAAAAACTTATTTATTTTTTCCTTCTTATTATGTTAAATATAATTTAAAATATTTATTACATAAAATTAATAATCCTACTGTACTTAACAATATATAATTTGATAGTGTAAAAATAAATTATATAATCAATATATTTTAATTAGTTTTTTTGTGGTAATATGATTTATTTTGTGGTGTTAGTTTTTTCCCTTCTTGTGACAAGTAACTGATACATGTCTATCTAAATATCACTATGGACAATTTATTATACGTGGATTTGCATTGTAGTTATTTTAATTATGTGTTGAATTTAAATTATGTGGTTCTAGGTATAGAGGGAGAGAATTGAAATCTATTTAATTTACTGAATTTGTTAAATCTATTTGGAACTTGTTAAATATTTACTGAATCTATTCAAGGAAGATGTCGTGAGGTATATTATCATACTGCATACATTTATATTATTGACAAATCCAGAATTTCTCTTCGGTGGGAGAAAAAAATAGTCCAATATTTTTTTTTATAAAAATAATATAAACTTCATTAAAAGGATATGAGAGAAATTAAAAATAATAAAAATTAAAAGGATAAAGTGAGTAGCATTACTACTAATTTATTTTCTCTTTTTATCTTTTAAAACTTTTCACATTCATCTTTTAAAAAAATTATGTTATGGGATAAACATCTATTTTTTATGGGGAAAAAACATCTATTATTTAAAAAAATTATCTTTTAAAAAACATCTATACTCTTCATTATTAATTTGCTCCAAATATTGAAAATTATCATTCAGAAATGCACTGCAGTGTTTTCTGTGGCATATGGAGGCCAATGGTAGTAAGTACCCACCATAGCACATGGCATGCACTTTACTTTTATACAACTCTCTAGTTAACTAAAAATTCAGGTGACCACTGTTAAAATTTCTTACATTGATTTGGAAGAAAACTTGTTGACTTTAGTTCCTTTAGTTATGTTGCACCATTTAGCTCATACATTGTTGTCCTAATGTTATTTGTCTCAGTCATTTCCTCATTATCATTGGTGTATGCGTGGAACACAGGTTGTGGGATGTAGTGCAAGATGAAAAGAGTCTGTATCTAGTTTGTATCTCAGTTCCCAATCCCATTAACTTCCCTTCTCAATGTATCTATGTTTGACCATGTTCATGACTAAGTATTTCCTTGTTTTTTTATTGTGGTTTCAAAACAAGATGAGCTAATTCAAATTTTTAAATGATGCTTTCTGCAGATGTTCCTCTACCAAATTCTCTGTGGCATTGTATACTGTCATTCACAAAGAGATCTTCATCGAGACTTAAAACCACAGAATTTGTTGATACATCACAACACTAATGCCCTAAAACTTGCAGATTTTGGATTGGCTAAGGCTTTTGGAATTCCGGTTAGGACATTTACACATGAGGTTTGTGTGCTACTTTGTACTGGGTTCTCACCTTGGATATAATTAAACTTTACAATTAATGGGCTTATGTACTAGAGAAGAAATACTCATGCAGCATTTTGGTCATGTCAGAAGATGATAAATAATCTTAAAATGTGATTTGGTCATGTCAGAAGACTATAAAGGCTAACGTTGTTGCTTTATTAATATTGTTTGTTAATTCTAACTGTTTTTACAGGACATAACCCATGATAGTTATCTGAGTTGTAAGAAGTGGATTTTGGGAATTTTGTTAATTCTACACTATAAGCATTTGTTGAGTATATTTCCTTGGTAACTTTTTATTTCTAGTGCAAATGCATGTTTGCAAAATAACTTGATGCCTTCTGACCCAGAGGTCACAGATTCTAATCCTGGAAAGCAAATAGATCTAAAACCCTCAATTTTAAATTTTTTTTATAGAAAAAGACATTCTAAGACAGTTCTCTAGAAAACCGTCTTAGAAAGTTTACATTCTAAGACGTTTTTCAATTAAAACCATCTTAGAATTCTTAATTTTTGTAATTTTTTTATTTTAAAAAAGACATTCTAAGATGGTTTTTTCGAAAACCGTCTTAGAATGCTATTTCCTAAGACGATTTTCGAAAGAACCGTCTTAGTATATATATTTTCTAAAATGATTTTTCGAAAAAATTGTCTTCGAAAAACCTTTTTATTTTTAAAATAAAAACACCTTCTAAAACGGTTCTTACATAGAATCGTCTTAGAATGAGTAAGCTACGAAGACGATTTTAGAACCATCGTCAAAAGTATTGACTTTTGACGATGGCAACTACAAAGATGGCCATACAATGGACGTAAAAAGGGGCAAATAACCGTCATACAACACTACTTTTGTAGTAGTATCCATTTAGAATATATCATCGTTCTCAGACATAGTTTTTGCATATAATTAATAATTTAATATATGCAATAATAATTATAATAATTAATTATTTGTAACTTAATTTATGAATATTGTTGTTACCTGACCGTGAAGGAGAGAGGCAACTGTGAGATACCAAGCAGTGTAAGTGGTCAATACCCCCCAATGTCAAGTTTACGTCACTTCCTTTATGTGAAGGGGCACTGTACATGACCAATAACTAAGTAAAGACAATTATAAATAATAACAACAAAAGTAACTCTGATAGATTGGAGTAAAAGAAATCATATATATGAACAAAATCCCCTTCATTAAATCTCAGAACTGCAATTTCTACGCCACACTCACTCAATCGTCCATCCAATTTGCTTACCCAGTTTGCTTGTTTTTTTCTAACAACAGGTCATTCAAGAGCTTGACATCTTCGAGCTCTCCATTGTTAGTTGAGCCTAAGATTGCAGCAACACAAATACTGTTTTCATCAACCAGTTCAACAGCTTGCCATCTGCCTTGCGCTTGTTCAGCCACTTCTTGAATGCAAGCCCTGCCAACATTATGGCCTAAGATCAAAGATCACTTTGAAGGATATTTTTAATATTCAGGAGACTACTTCATATGGTTTCTTTTATTTCTAAAAATGGGTTTATCCCAAGTGAGTAGAGCTGTAATTCCACCAGTAGCTCCAAGAGCAAAGAAGAAAAACATACAAGCTAAAAGCTTGGGATGCAAATACTTGGCCTTAGCCTTTTCCTCCTGTAAAACATTAAAATTAAAATTAAAATCTATAATACCAACCTAACTAAGTAGTGGAATTGAGGGGAAAGGGATTAGACAGCATACCAGATTATCAGAATAACAAATGCGAAAACCCAGATAGGTACCCTAGCCACCCATGGCAAAGAGCACGATGGCCTGAAAGGGTCAAAAGAGCAATTCAGTTATTTGACAACTTTCTTTGTTTCTATAATGGATTTGGTTACTAAGTCTTTGTTGGTTTGCAATCAAAATCTTGTGATCCAAACCGTTCATCAAAGATAGATTAAGCTACCTAGCAAGTAGAGTTTCAAATCAATATCTAAAGTATTCAAAGGTCACAAAGGTCAGCATTCACATATAAAAACCAACAAAGAACCTCTCTGTGTGCATGTCGTGTGCACATGTCAATGATTGAGAACATACATCAAACAGTTTGCGATCTAAATCAAACAAACATAACCAATTTACACAGCAAACAAAATGACAAAGGGAATGTTGTTGTCAGAGGAGGGGGATTTCGTCCGGAGAGAAGAAAGGTCCCAAACGCAGAGGGTCTGATCGAGAGAGGCGGTGATGAGGAAGTTGTCGCGGGGATAGAAGGAGGCAGACATGACGTAGTGGTTTGATGGTCTGGTCGTCGTTGGCGGAGACGCTTCAGGGGCTCTGGTGGTGGAACTAGATGGTGTGGATGTGGTCGAGGTGGCCGAGGAGGTTGAAGAGGCGGCGGTGGAGCTTGTCGTTCCAGAGCTTGATCTTGTAGTCATCGCCACTGGAGATGAAGAGGGACTGGGAGTTGTGAAAGTAGAGGCTGTGGATGGAAGTGGGATTGGGGCTTAGGGTTAGGAGCATCGGAGGGAAGTGAGAACATTCGTGAAGAATGTGAGAGGGCACACTCTGAGAGACGCATGCGTTTTTGAAGAATGAAATGTTTTTTCAAAGACGGTTCTTCAAGAAACCAACGTAGTAATGCATTTTCAAAGACTGTTTTACCAAAACCGTCTTTAAAATATTACATTTATTTACAAAAATGTCACCACTCCTTTTTTAAAACGGTTTTTATATAACTGTTGTTGATCTGCAGTCGTAGAAGACGCTTTCTTTAGTAGTGATTGTTGGGTAAATTGCATGCATCTAACTTCCCTAGACTGAATCTTGTGCATTAGGTTGGGTCTTTGACTTTCTTTTGAGTAGGATTATTGGTTGATAACTTTGTGCTTTGTTCAAATTTGGAACTGAGTATATTATTTTTTAATTTTTATAAATAAAATGCATTATTTATGATTAGTAATAATTTGAACATCTGTTTGTTCCTTCGTGAGTAATGAAATTTGCACTGTCAAAATGCCCATGTATAATAAAGCTGGCTTCTTAGTTGATAGTAATATGCCTGATCATGTGATTCCATGCTCTATACTAGTTGATAACTGCTTTAAATTTTAATCCTTTTATGCTTACATTCAAGAAATGAAGAAGCTACTATAATTTAGACGATATAACATGCATGTTTTTGTTGTATAATTCTACCAAAAGGATATATGGTGAAATTCTTTCTCTTCATCATAGAGAAGTTATATGCTCTGATATATACAGAGTTTTATAAAATATGAGTACATAAGTATTAATTATTGTGCTATGTTAGGATGTCACAATGAGCTTGTCATTGTGTAGGTACTATTGTTATCTTGCAAAGTCAGTATTCTTGTCATTGGTTAGTGTTCCTTTTTGCCTTGACATGCAATCTGAACCCATGTTTTGTTGCTCAGAACTGGCTTTGAGGAGGACAAGAATTTCCATGTTGTTTTTAATTCCGTACTAGCTGAGCGCTATCATGTCACTGAATATCTAGGATCTGCTGCATTTAGCAAAGCTATACAACCTCTTGACCTACACACAGGCATGAGTTTAATTATGTTTGGAACTTATTTGAGTTTGTTTTATAAAAACCTTGTTATTTAATTATAAGATATGTTTTGGTAATGGTTCCAAATGTCAAGAATGAACTTGTGGAATTATGCTAGTTAATTTGTGTTGTGATTTTTTTATTTTTTTATTTTTTAAGGTATGATTTACTAAATTTTTTATGATTTTTTGATGTAGAAAGCTTTTTTTAATTTTTTAATAAATATCATGTCGTGTAGTTCAATTGATGATCTAGTGATTTAGATAGTGACCTAAGGACTCAGTATCCCAACTAAGTCATTGATTAGTTCAAATGTGATAACATTGGTCGTAATCACTAATTAGAGAAGAATGCGCCCTAATCTACAATTTCATGTGTATGTTATATATTTGAATAATTTCATAGATAAAAAAATGTATTGTCAATTTTTAAAAAAAAAGGCTAAATGTCACTTTTGATTCATTATATTTTAATATTTTTCACTTTGGTATATTAAATTTTAAAATTTTTATTTTGGTCTTTTATTTTTTGAAAGTTTCGTTTTAGTACATTAAGTTTTAAAAGTTTTATTTTAGTCTTTTATGTTTTTGAAAGTTTGATTTAGGTCATTTTGTCACTTTTCATTTTTGTTAAAATTATTAGTGCTCTGTCAATGTTTAAAATTTTCAAATAATTAACTATTTTGGCCATCATTATTTTAAATTAATTATTTTACTTATATTTAGTGTTTTGTCTTGGTGAGTCTTGACACAGCGGTAAAGTTGTGTCTTGGTGACTTGTTCATCATAGGTTCAAATTTCGAAACAGCCTCTTAACATATGCAAGGGTAAGGCTGCGTACAATAATATAGAAGGGGAAAATTAGGTCCAGAATGAGATGTTAGTTTTCACACGTGTGTCTAGTGGCCACCCCGATTTAGTCGCACATCCTTAGCTTTTATAGGACTCAACGTCATCAGCTTTTATGCTTCATAGGGCTCAATGTCAACTTCATTTAATGTGAATTTGGATTAACTTTAAAATTATGACTAAACATGTTGAGAGATGGGTCAAACTTGATTTTAATCAAATTTTACATATTTGATTATTTTAGTATAATTAATTTTAATAAAAAATTATCGTGAAGTTGATATAAGTAAAATACCTTCAAAGACTTGTCTTAGTTTGACTACAAATCAATAGAAAAGTTCTTAGAACCTATGGAAAATTATTTAACCGTGAGAGGGGGAAAAAAGAAAAGGATAAATACTGTTTGTCTTAAAACTTGAAAGAAAAATATTTTATAATTGAGTGAGTTATAAATATTTTGAATATTTATCCCAATGATACAAAACACTAGCAAGTAAGAAATCAATTTCCCGCAAACCAATTTCTCACTTGTGTTTTTTTTACAATACTTTAGAAATTGGTTCATGATTTCACAACATGTTAAAACAAAAGAATGAATTAAAATGAAAATTTCAAAAATATAAAAAACCAAAATGAAATTTTATAAAATTTAATGTATCAAAATAAAAATTTTAAAAATATATAGGATTAAAATAAAATTTTTAAAACTTAACAATCAAAATGAAAAAAAATACTAAAACATAATGAACTAAAAGTCAGGGAAAAAAAACACCAAACATAATCTGCCATGCATACTACAGGAACACTACCAAACAATCAATGATGTCAAAGTTCATAAAAAAGGAAAACTTGCCAAGCAAAATCTGGAAGTGCCACGCACCGAGGTGGATGTGGTCCAGGTGGATTCCAAACTTTGCATGTCGGACGTCGCAGTGGTTGCAATGTAGTCAAATCTTATGAGCTGTTTTCAATGTTGGCTGAACGTAACTTGGTATCTGTTCTTACCAAAATCTAGAAGTGCCACGCATTGAGGTGGATGTGATCCAAGTGGATTCCAGACTTTGCATGTCAGACGGTGAGTCAATTTTGTTAAGGAGGAGGACTTACAAAACAAAGGAAAAGAATCCGACATCAAGTAAGTACATCAATTATAGAGAGAAATGTCTAACTAAATGTAGTTTTCGAGGTGGTCTTAGAGTATGTTCACCGTGGGTGAATTTGCAGTAGGAGTGAATGTGTGTATAGGGTTAGATAGAACCTGTATTTATAGCGTGGAATGTGGACTTTGGGCCTTTGTTGATAATTAATGTATTGATAAGATAAATAGATAATAGCATGCTATTATATAATTCAAATTGTAAATAATGAATACCTTTTAGATAGTTTATTACTTGTAGATAAGTAACAGCTCATAAATAATGTCTTGTAGATAATGAGGTCTGTTAGGAGATAAAGTGGTTACACTTATTTGAATAAACAAGTGTAACAAATAATCTGTTGGTCAGGAAGACCCAGCTGCTGAGGGTTGACGTTCGGGCTTCTATAGTAGGGCTGACATGAAGGACCCCCACAGTAATGCCACGTGTACTTTTATTATTTTGTGCAGTACAGTATCATATGCTGCCATGATCACAGGTGTATTGTGATGCTCCACATGAGTTTCGGGACCTTTCTTGGTAGAATGCATTGATAGATGGTTATTTGAAGTTGGTTGAAGTGAACAAGCCATTGCGGGTTTTTGAAAGCATGATAGAGAGGGATGTTGTTTCTTGGAGTGCCATGATTGAAGGCTTGTGCAGAGATACATGGGAGGGTTGTTGTTACTAGGGCCTAGGGACCTGTTTGACTGGATGCCTCAAATAAATGTGGTTTCATTGAGTGCAACAATAGATGGGTAAATGGGGAAATGTTTCATTCAAGAGGTTTTTTTTTCTTAAATTACTCATTAGGTCCTCTAATTTATTTTCAATGTTCAATTAGGTTCTTTAATTATTAAGTGGTTCAATTGAGTTTTCTAATTATTTAAAATAATTTAATTGAGTCATTTCTGCTAATTAAGTATAAATGTCGTTAAAAATCCAATTTAGTCCTTTCTACGTGACAGTTGTTTGTTAGTAAAGTGTATTAACATTAGCAATGTGAATTAAGTATATCACGTCAGATTGCACTATTAATGTTAACACTTAATTGACAAAAATAATCCAATTCAATTATTTTAAATAATTAGATGACCCCATTGAACTATTTAATAATTAGATGACCTAATTAAACATTAAAAATAAATTAGAGAACCTAAATAATAATTTAACTTTTCTTTATGGATGAGGAGGAAAGGTCTAGTTGAAGTTAATAAATTCCACTACAATGATTATAATATGTATTTTGTCAAAACATAATTTTAAAAATTACTTTTTAGAACAACAAAAATCAATTCTTTTAATTCAAAATTCTTTCTGAAAAACCTATATCATAAGAGCCTTTCTCTCTTGATACATATAAGTTACTTTTTTTATTATTTTAGTTTTTTTTCTCTTTTAATTTTGGTACTCGTGCAACGAACTACAACATTGATTGTATCATTTTTCATCCTTATTTGTGGTGTGGATTACATTTGGTTGTATTGTCTTAAGTCTTGAACAATGTGAATTCTTTCTTTTGTTAAAATAAATAAATTCATTTCCTTTAATCTTAAAAAGGTATGAAATAAAAGTTATGTCATGGTAGATGGAACATGTACTTATAGAGTGGAACTTGGGTCTTGGGTCTTTGTAGATAATTAACTTGTAGATAAGTGTTAAAAGATAATTGTAGGTTATAGATAAGTAAAGTTACAAATAATGTGCACCTTGTAGATAATCTGATAACTTGTAGATAAGTAACAACTTGTAGAAAATAGCTAGTAGATAAGTTAAGGCTTGTAGATAAGTACCAGCTTGTAGATAATAGCTAGAGATAAGTTGAGGCTTATAGATCATCCTCTATGGATAATCAGGTGTATTATAGATAATCCAGTACTTATGGATGATTAGGTACTTGTTATTTGAAAAATGGTTGCAGCATTATCAATAATATTTGAATAAATAAGTTTAGAGAAAACATGATGGACGTAACAGCCCCGCTGCTAAGGGGAGTGCATTTGGGCTCCTGTAGTAGGATTGACATGGAGGGTTAATTGACACGTGTTTGGAAGGTCCCACATAAGTGGCCACATGTATTTTCCATATTCTAGACTATACATAAGCCCCCAGCCGGAGATGGGACCAGGAACTCGTCCGTTCTGGGTTTTGTCTAGGCTCACTAAGGGTGGACCTTGGGTTTCACAAGCCTCTGGAGATGCGACTACGAACTCGTTTGTGCTAGACGATGTAATTATGATAAGCCAGGGTCATCATGAGGGTTGACGATGTGTCGGGAATGTGACTCCCCTTGAGTATGCTCGTTCCCTATGAGAGGCGAGTGCTCATCACCTTGGGGCGTCTCCCTCTAGCTTCCAGCTGATCATGATCAACCTTCAACTTTCAGAGCTCTTCTTCATGGAATCGCTCCATCTCCACAATGTGGTTTTGGAGATGCTGAATAGTGTCTGCGTTGGTCATGGTTGTCTAGGGAGGATTGGAAGTATCAATGGAAGTGCGGCGCCTAAGACTGAAGCACACACTGACCATTGGTGTGAAGAGTATGATATGAAGAATGTGAGGCCACATACGGCCCACGGTGCGCACCAAATGTTCTTACCAAAATCTGGAAATAGAACGTGTGAGGATGGACATGGACTAGGTGAGTTCCAGACTCTGCACGTCGGATGATGTGTTGACCTTGTTAAGAGTGGGACCTGTAAAACAGAGGAAAGGACTCTGACGCTTAAGTAAGTACATAAAATTTAGAGAGAAAAGCATATGACTGAGTGTGTAAGTCAAGGTATATACGAGTGAATACTCGTGTAGAAGGGATGTATCTCGAGTGAGAATGAAATGAATGAAAGATTATATGGAACTTGTACTTATAGCGTGGAGTTTGGGGCTTGGGCCTTTGTAGATAATTAACCTGTAGATAAAGGCTAAAAGATAATTGTAGCTTATAGATAAGTAAGGTTACATATAATGAATGTGTACCTTGTAGATAATCTGAAAGCCTGTAGATAAGTACTAGTTTGTAGAAAATAGCTAGTAGATAAGCTGAGGCTTGTAGATAAGTACCAGCTTGTGGATAGTAACCAGAGATAATTAAGCTGAGGCTTATAGATAATCCTCTATGGATAATCGAGTGTATTATAGATAATCCAGTACTTATGGATAATTAGGTACAGTGCATCCGAGCTCTTATTGCAGGACTGACATGGAGGATTGACACGTGTACGGAATGTCCCACACAAGTGATCACATATATTTTCCATATTCTGGACATTATAATTATAAATATAATTTTTTATTTTATTTTCTTTAAAACCACAAAAAAAAAGATTTTTCACCTTATCTTATTTTAATTAAAAGGCACTAACTAAATTGTTTTAGTTATTAAAAATGTTGCACCATGAACTTAAAGGTAATTGTTTTAGAATAGGAGTATTAGGGGCTGATGTGAGATTTAGTTTTCACCCTTTGCATAAACTGAATCCCGGACCTATCATGCTTCCCTATATCAAATATTATTTTTAAAGGTTTTATCCAACATTTTTTAAATCAAATAAATGTTAGTGACAACTCTATCTCTTAAATAACATTTTTCACAATTTCGCCTCAATCTTTGTTAACACTAGGTTTGTATCTCAATGCACACCTATAGAGCAATTTTTTATTCACAAAATACATCAGTAATCTTCCTAAGGATGATCAAATCTCAAGAAGCATCAAAGAAAAAAAAAAATACAAGCACAAAGATAGGAAAACTAACTTCCACTAAACTTCCCAAATCAAGAATCCATTGACATAACCCCATCAAAAAGGGCTTTAGCTAGACATAGTAGAGTAAACTATTTCTTAAAAATGTTAAGTAAAAGATAATAAAACATAAAGAGAAAGAAAGAGAAAACTCCAATAATAAGCTTCCACCTTAATTGTCATCCTTGTGCCCATAAAACTACTAGAGGGAGAGGGAAAAAAAACACACTAGATAACGACTCCAAAGTAGAGAATTGAAAATTGAAAAGTGATCCCCTAACCCTCTCTTTTTCTTCCATTTGTGTTCATTTGTTGTGCCAGGTTCCTTCTGCTAAAGCAAAATGTCGTCGAAAGCTTTTTTCCAGTTTTGCTTTTAATTTATTTCCTAAAAATATAAGTAAGAGAAAAAAACACATAAGTTATACTAGAAATTTATATATTAGAAACAGATAACATTCTCCATTCTATTTTTCTAAAATTATTTATTTAAATACAAAATGAATTTTAAAAAAGTGAGTAAATACTCCTTAAAAGTGATAGGAAAGTTAGATAATCGAATAAAAATATCAGTAGATTATATGACACATGTTCGGGTAAATTTAAAGTGATATATGATTTTCCATATGAAAATTTTTTGTACATCTTAAGAAAGTTCTCACAAGATAAATCTCAATGAACTTGGCCAATTTTCACGAATTATTTGGTTGACTTAAATTTTGATTGAAAATAGCTACACGCATTATAGCAATAGTGGAGATAATTTGTGTTCTAAGAAAAATGGCATATTCAACCAAGTAATTAATTCATACACCAAAGGTGCATATGAAATGTAAGATATTGAGTTGATGAAGAAAATATTCCCTGAAACTTCTCCTATTAGAGTAATTCATCAATAGTTTAATTTGTATGGAAAACAAATTGTTTCATAATTTAATAAGAGGTTGTCAATTCATAAATGAAACAAATGTTTCACTTAAGTGGGAAAAAAACCCTCGCCTGTTTTACTTTTAAATTAAACACTCCCCCCGCTTCACTTCCTTCACTTGTTTCATTTGTTTTAAAACCACCCAGATCTCTCTCTTTCTCTGTGCCACATCTCCTCTCCATCATCTTTAACATTTTCTTCCTCTAACTTTTCCCACTTATTTCCTCAAAATCGTTGTTCCAAAACCCATCAAATTTCTTATACCCATTTCTTTAAAAGTTTATATTTGAAGTTTTAGGTAAACTTATAAAAAAGTTAGATGATTATTCTTATGACATAGATTAGTAATGGATTGTGTGAATTGTTACAAATTTAAATATTAGGATTTTTATGGATTCCTAAAAAATCTAGGCTTTATAAACTTGGGGATTTTTTTTATTATATTATTCTCTTATTCTTAATGCTTAGATTCTTTGAAAAATATAGTGACTGTTTCTCTCAATGACATTGAAACAGTTTGACTTAGTTCTCTTTAGTATTGAGCAACTAATTCACGTAATGACTTTAACATTGATATTTTTAGGAGAAACAGGTAAATTTTAAAATAAGTTTTCTTCACGGTTTTAGTTCCTATGAATACTTGAACAAAAGAAAAGGATAATATTTATTTTACTTGGTTGGACTTGATTATGTATTATTCTTAATAGTTTTGATAAGGTATTTTAAATGAGAAAATTGATTTCTCATCGTGGGATTTGTGATTGAACACGGTTTGCTACAATGAAGAGAAAATGTAGCCTATGGGTTGAATGCTCATATAGTTTATATGATTTTCCTTTGCTATAACAATAATGTATTCTATGGGTTGAATACCCATAGCTTATATAGTTTTTATATTCTATAACGAAGAGATAATGTAGTCTGGGAGTTGAATACCTATAGTTTATATAGTTTTAGTTTCTTACAACAAAAAGATAATGTAGCCTAGCCTATAGGTTGAATACTCATAGTGTATATAGTTGGTGTTCGCCACAACGAAGAGAGAATGCATCCTATGGGTATAATATTCATAGTTCCTATAATTATTGTTTTTGCAACAAAAAAATAATGTAACCTACGAGCTAAATGTCGTAGTTCTATAAATTATTCACCACAATGAAGAGATGATGTCGTTTGTGTGCACATAGTGTGATGACATAGAGTTAGAGAAAGTCCTAGATGTAGATGTATGAAATTCAATTTACTGGAATGATATTTTTGTTTGTCATTTTATATTGATATAGTTCTTCACGTGCAAGCCATTTTAAGTATGTGTTATGTAATTTCCTAGTAAAGTTTTATTTTTGTTTATGATTTTATTTATATTCTATTAATTCCCAAGAGAATAAGTATCAATTTTACAAAGTGAATTAAGTTGTATTTTACTTTTATTTAAATGTCATCATAACATCTTATTTAAATGTAAAAACTCGTGTTATGTGTTTGTTTTCTCCTTCTTGTCTACTCTGATTATTCTCACAAGTTTTTGTGACTTACCTTGTTCTTTCCTTTTCCCCCAAATTTATAAGTCATTGAATAGCAATTTTTTTGGGATTTGTTGACCTACCCAAAAATTTATGTATCTTTGTGGTAGGTCTCCATTGCATATGGTGGGAGGTATTTGTTGGTAATTAACTCTAATATAGTGCATTTATAGGGATAATGATAAGGATAAGGACAATCTCTTTATTTTGAGTTATAGGTGATCTTATCATATGAACATCATAGTCATGAAACTATGATGTTTTGAAAAGCTATGATAATTATTATGTATGATGTACGTGATTTTTGGCTGAAGTCTTTGGATATTTGTGTATAGTTTGTATGGTTTCATAGGTGGTTCAACACGTGTATTATCCCATTTTTGGGGAAACTCTATTGGATTTTTGGTAGTCTTTATTATTTGTTTTTTATTTATATTTTAGTGTGGTTTTATTCTTAGGCTAAGAAAATCTTAACATATGTATATGTTACGGTCCAAAAGTTAATGGTGAAGATTAAATTCAACATAACATTTAAAATGAAAACAAATAAAGAGAAACACAACCCATTTTAATCGTGGAGAAAGAAATCAAAAAGCTCAATGTGTGAATGATTAAAAGAATTCTCAAGACTATAAAAATCAAAGAACAAAATAATAGCCATACCTCATCAACCCTCTCCTCCATCAATAACAGAATTAGGCATCCGCATGAAGAATGGAAATCTTGTTCTGCCTTCTGGATACTCAACAATAAAAAAAATAGAGCATTAAATTCTTAACTGCAAAAGGTGGAGTAGGAATTGGAGTTGGGACCATGAAGTTTTGTTGATGAGTTCATTACCTTTTAATTTTAGTGAATTTGTTCTAATCGTAGTATTAAGGTCGCCATCCCAATGTTCTTTATATCTCCATCTCCATCCACATAGCACCTTCTTGAGCCTTGGTGTGGTTAATTTTCCATGACAGAAAGTCTCCATCATGGGACAGTAATCCAACATTACCATTTGTAGTGATTGAAAGTAGAAGTTGTAACTTTCCTGGCAAAAGCTTCTGAGCCTCGGTACCTTTCTCAATGTTAATCTCTCCAATTTCATGAAAGTAATTTCACACAATGGTGCACCATCCTCGTTCTTGCTTCCGTAAATTTCCTCTAGCTTTTCACAATCACTTATGCTTAAAATGCGGAGTTTTGGTAAACTTTTGGCCATTGATGGCGTTATAATACTTACGACTCCACCACAACCGAATACCTCCAATTCATCTAAAGCCTCAAATAGCACAAAGGATTGGACTATGGTATTCATATTATGACATCTCCTTACAAATAATTTTACAAGGTAAATATGTGTCATATCAGAACTATCACTTTTTTCAACAATATTCTTTATGGCACACCGGTTTATTCTCAGATCTTGGAGCTGCTGAAGCACCTTAGCCACAGAGATTGGAAAGACATGATCAAAGCCTTCACAACTTTCCAAGGTAAGTCTCTTCAGCTTGGAAAAGGAATTCGGAGCCAGTTGATAAGGCCATATTGACTTCAAATCATCCATGTCCTTGATATGCAGTGTGTCCAGGTTTGGAAATCCAACCTACAATATATATATATATATTCCAATTGCATACATAAATTTCATATCTAATTTAGAAGATAAACTACAACTATAGTTATAATATTCCATTGTGCAATGTTTATTTACCGGTACCTGTTCTTGTTCTTCTTGGACAAATATGTCCTTCAGCATAGAGCAATTATAAATGTGTAGACTTTGCAGTCCGGCCAGTGCTCTAGCCACTGAGGATGTGAACAAACTTGTTAATCTATGACAACCACCAACTGTCAAGCTGGTCAGGTTTTGAATGCAGGAATCAACTGGAAGTATATCATCCCATATCTTACATGTATTGATCTCAGACAACACCAATGTTTCAAGTTTAGGCATCACAACCTATGTAATACACAATACTGTCAAATAAATTGCAATGGCATACACTTGTAGAGATAGTAGGTATTTGCTAGGTGATCTTGAATTGGTATGATAGAAATTTATTCAAATGTATATTGTGTGATGAATACACAATAATTTGTTAAATCGAACACTATCAAGAAAACATGTAAGAGTTGAAATCAATATTTAAGTCGTAAATCATGAGTTTACCTTTTGATTAAACATTGCCTGCAGAGGAATGGGTTGATTATCTTCCTGGACTGTTTGTGGCAAGTAGAAACTCAGGAGCATAGGTAATCCTTTTAATGTAAGAGAATGCAATTCAGGGAGAAAAATCTCAGGAACTTCTTTCTCATCCAGTGCTATGATCTCTTTCATATTTTTGCATCCAGTAATTTCCATCTCATGAAGTTGAGAAAGGTTTTTTAAGAGAGAATACAAAAATAGATTCTTCAAACTACCACAACCTTCAACCTTTATAACTTGAAGTTTTACAAAAGAATGTTCTGGATATGGACCATAACATATTTCTTTCATATTTTGTAGATTAAGAAGAACCAGAGTCTCCAAATTAGGAAATGCAGAATAGAGAGTCGGCATCTCTTCTGAGTTAATGATGTGCACCAATTCATCACTTTCTTGGATATGCAAATGCTTTAATTGTGGAAAACCATCATTCAATTGATACACATCCTTAACATCCTTCAAATTAGCAAAGCTCAAATCCTCAACTGTAGTCAACGATATAATTGTCCACAGAGAGTCCGTGAGCTTAAGCATCCTCGAAGTTATACGAGCACCACCCGACCATTTTATAGACCATTTCCACATATCACCAATTAATATGTTGTATCTTTCGAGCTTTGAAAGGAATCGCAAGTCCTTTGGCAAAACCGAAGTATCTTGGATTGATATGTCCAAAGTTTTCAGATTATGCAAATTCCGTAGCTCACCTAAACTTGCATTGTTGCTTTCACTTTGGCTCCCAACAAGCTCCCATTTGATATGGCAATTCCCCATGTACAATTCTTCTAAGCATGTCAAACTTGATATAAGATTTCTAGGAATGACTCTTAGTTCAGAGCAGTTTGCTAAATTTAGCAACCGTAGCTGAGTTAGACTTGCTATTTCTTTTGGGAACTCCTCAATATTGGACCTTTCCAAGCTAAGAATTTCTAAATTTGTGAGTTTTCCAATCATCCTTATATCTCCTAAATTACTACTATGTATAATCAATGAACGAAGGTTGCCCAAGAGATGGAGCGAAGGAGGTAGGGAATGGGTAAAGTCCATTCCACTTAAATCCAAAGTCCCCACCTTTGTCATCCCAGAGAAAAAGTTGTCAGAAATTTTCAAACGGTCACCACTTTTTGCAAGTAAAAGTAGTTCCAACTCTGGACACTCCAACTTCTCAGGAATTTCATCAAAATAACACACAGGAATGATAATATAATGGCACTTTTGAAGCTGATCTGCCTTCGGCCACTCTATCATTTTAGTGAACCTCTGGACTGCATAAGTCGGATGACTCCTAGAAGCAACTGATTTAGCCACATCACGCACAACATCGTGCATTTTAACCCATTCCGGTTCATTGTCAGCTTCAAGCAATAAAGAAGAGGCCCTAAGGTCATTTATTAATTTGTAATGTCTATCTCTTGCCTCTGTCAGTGTGAGCTTCTGCTTATCATAAAAGCCCAACCCCCAACAACATGAAAATAATTCTCCAGTGTGGATATAATCGAGGCCAAATGAACCAATGAATAAAAATAGTGACTTCTGGTCACCCCCTAAAAAATTAAAACTCAACTCCAGAGTAGGAAAGACTTTATTTTGCAACTCTTCATGATCAAGGTCCTCTAGATGTTTTAGGGCATCCTTCCAAGCAGTGATATCCTTTTTTCTCAAACCCTTGGCGACAGTAACTATCAAAAGGGGCAAACCACCACAACATTTGGCCACTCTTTCTGCAATTGGTTTTATATTCACTTCTTTAACAACATCACCTGCCATTTTCTTGAACAAATCCCAAATGTCGTTCCCTTGTAAAGCTCTTAGATCAAATTCTTTCTGACTTCCCATCCTCTTCAGCTCATTAAGATATCTAGAAGTAACCAATAATTTGCAGCCCTTGTGATCATCACCAAAAGGAATCCCCACTTCTCTCAAATTAAGTTGACTGCTCCTCCAAATGTCATCTAGAATAATGAGAACACTCTTTTGCTGCTGTATCCTTTGGCGCAGTTGTGCTGCTCTTCCTCCTGACTCTTCTCCAAGTTTCTGACCTGATAACTGTTCAGCAATTCGGTCTTGAATCTTTTCCACATCTGGAGAATCGGTTACAAGGGCAATGGCTACAGCACCAAATGAGCCATCTTGGTCTACCTGCCAGGCTAACTCTTCCACAAGTTTTGTTTTACCCACACCACCCATCCCATGGACCCCAATCATATAGATTTTAGGATCTGTCAATGCTTTCTTAATCTCATTCAGCCTTGATATTCTGGAGTCCACTGCTACATAATCTCTAGCAATCGGTGTATCTATGAATTTTGGCGCAACACGGTAAGAAACTCTATCAAATTTTCCGTTGTCTATGACTTTAGAAATCTTTATTGTCATCTCTTCAAATTTCCTGCTCAGTCGGTTTCTTGTCCATAGATTGGGACATTGTCCCAGACAATATCCTACTTCCATGTTAATAAGGTTCTGTGCCTCATTAACAGTGTCTTCTGCTTCTAGCTTCCAGTTCTCTACAACATCTTCAATCTTGTCTGCCCTCCTTATGGCCTCTTCAACATCGTGTTGCACTTTGCCCTGGGTATCCTTCAGCCTTTGAACCTCACTTTCAAGCCCTTCAAGATTCTTCTCGTAGGACAGTATGTAACCAATTTCACTTGAAGTACATGGAAACACACATTTAACAATTGGAAAAGCAGCTGAGACAAGAAAATCCATCACGACCCCCTTGCGCACTAGCTGTGAATTGTAACCTAAAGCCACAAATATAATGAATAAATATTTAATTACGACTAGCTTGGAAACCCTCTTAGAGGGTGTGAATTAGTTGTTTTGGGTGGTGATTCATGGATTTTGGGGAGATAATGTTATTGATGGAAGCTCTCTTTGGTGAGCTCAAGCCCCTTTTTTATCTCCTCTCCTTGGGCACCTAAGCTTGGAAATCCTAAAGGTAAGACAAGCTCACTTTTTTCTTATTTTCTGATTCTTTAGGAGGTGTTGGAATTAGTTCTTTTGTATTTTGTTGCTAGTTTGTAGAGATATATGATTTTTTTATTTGAGTGTTGATATGAATGAATATGAATGAAATTTGATGTTTGGGAATACCTTATGTATGAATGAATTAGTTGTGGGGATGTTCATATAGTGTGGAATCGAGTTAGGTATGTTAAAATGAAGTTCTTGTGAGAAAATTCGTATTCCCAGCCACTTTGAATCATTTTAATCGTTTATATTATTCTACAATCGATTAAAATGAGCTCCAAGGGTTTGATTTTGGTATAGCACGAGCAGATAATCGATTATGTGACCTGGTAATTGATGAACTATTTTAAGTTCTAGGGTCTGTGTTTTAATCCAAGTGTGCAAATCAATTATTTATATCAACAATAGTCTCCTGCTACAATTCTGCTAAATTTTATCTATTTATAGTGAGTCATGATCGATTAAATAGGCCAAAAGTTAATCTTTGAGTGAGAATTAGGAAAATTGTTATGTATAACAGTTGTAGTCTTAGATGTTAGCTAACAAATGACTTTGCTCTCACCCAAAAAGAATGTCTACAACTTTAGATATGCTCAAATTAATGAGCAAAGATCAATTTATTGGGAATAAGAAAAAATTTCATATAGATCGTAACTAATTTAGACGTAGTACAATTCCTAACCTAGTTTTGGGGTAAACATAAAAATTGTAGATAGTCTTCTTAGTTTTCAAATGAGACAAAAGCCAACTTAATTAATTGAGTTAGTATAACTCTAGATATCATATTCTCAACCTATAAAGGTCATTGACATATAATAGAAAATGAAGGAGATAATAACCCAAAACTTAAGGGATGATACGATAACCATAAGCATTAAGTGGAAAGTTGTTATAATGGTAGAATGTTGCATAATTAATATACATTGATTGGTCTATATGATTTTATTGTTGCTAAACTATTATGTTGTTGTTTTGGATTGTCATCCTCTTCATGAAGTGATTTTAAGTTGTTGAGATGAATATATTATTGATGAGGTGATGATGTATGCGATGTGATTGTTGAGCTGAAAATGTTCCTATATATATATATTAACAGGAGTTGCCTTGTGTCCTTTTGGGAAGAATTTATAGAAAAATGGCTGCTTTGGGAAGATTAGTTCCATGTCAGGACTTGTAACACTATGATTCTCATAATGGTGAAAAATGTTTGATTTAAAATGCAAGAAATCAAGTTTAATTTTGAGAATTTAAAAACCTTAAGTGATAAAGTTTGTGAGTGATCTATGGGGTGGTTTAGGTTTATCCCAGTAACCTTTTGGGTTGTTTATCCTAGTGAGAGTTGAGTGATAGAGGAGAGATTCATCCCAGCCACACTGTTGCTTAGCGAGGGAAATCTCTAGCTAGATGAGGCTTAAGCACGAGTAAAATTAAAATTAAGCAAGAATGGTGCTTAAGCATGAATCCATCTAAGCTTAAGTGTGAGTGTCAAAGGGGATGAATTAAAATTTCGGAAGTGGCTCTTAAGCGAGGTTTGGATGGCACTTAAACAAGTGTACACATGGACAAATAGTAAATATAGAGAAAACTTGCTTTTTCCTCATTTTCTTCATTACTCCTTTCATGTTTCAGCTCTCTCATTTCTTTTCTCCTTTTTTCCTCTTCTTCCGTTTCCCATGGATTCCTTTGGAGCAAAGGCTTGAAGCCCTTTGTGGTATTTGTTCCTCCCTCTCTATTGAGCTTGGTTGAGCTTCTATGGAAGGTAAGTTTTCTCATACTCTCTTTCCTTCAAGTTGGTTTAACCCATAATGGGTTTTGGTAAGCAACCTTCTTAAGTGTTTCTTTTGGGTGTTATTCCATGGGTATGGTGTTAGAACTTGATGATCCATTCATCCCCTTTGGTTTTGATGAATAACAAAGATATAAATATGATTACTAATGATTTACATGTAAGAGTACCAGACACACATATGGAAGCATTATGGTAATAACTTCCTATACTTCAAGCTTCATTTATGACTATCTTCCACTCTACAATTCAGTACCTATTTTTAAAAATTAATGTCCAATGTCCAACGTACTACTAATAGAACAAACATTGAAAACTACTAGATCATCCACTATGCTTTTATCACGTGTCCAAAAGAATTCTTAAACACTTACATAAATATTTCTATCTTTTATAAGTGTAGTCCAATAACGAGTGGATTCGTTCATACTATAATTTGTCTGTCTTAGATTGCTCTTTAATACTTAATTTTAACTAATGTTTGAATCTTGTATGAGACAGATTTAGGAATGATATTAATAAAGACTAATCCATTATTGGAATCGTGAGGAGCTTGCCTTATTTTGAAAGATTCACACCTTCGGCTGTCAATGCGCAATGAATATTGGCAGTGATAAAATATTGAATACGTTGGTCCCAAAGAAGATCTTTTCTTCCAACAGTTATAAATGGCAACTCATTTCAACGTTCAAAAAAAGAAGAAAAGAGCGAAGGGAAAAACGAACAAGAAGTGAAAACTGACCAAGTCGAGAATTCAAAGAGAAACAAAAGGATATCATTTCAAGAGAAACACTAGTCTTAGAGAGTTTACTCTTTGCCTAGCCAATTTTTGTTAAGAGATTAAGATTTTCTTTGTAAACACACTTAGTGAGTGTCTGAATCTCTGACTCTATTTCAAATGGTTTTTGAGAAAACCAGAAGTGGCTTAGTGATAAAATAATTCTTGGGTGTTCTTAGATTCAAGAGGAGTCTAAGGATTGTATCGTTAGTGGCCTATGGAATACTTGTAAGTCAGAAGGGGATGGATATAATACTTATTGTAATCAAGTTTGATTAGTGGAACCATTTACTAACTTGACGTGCTCAAGTTGAGTAAATCAGTATAAAACTGAGTGTCTTTACTACTCTCTTTTTGTTTGTTATAGTATTTTTAAGGCATATTATTGACACATCTTTGCAAAAAACTTTTTTTAAACTATTGTCTAAAATTCACTGGATGACAATCCTTTACTAGTGAAAATCTTACTTCTCACTGGACGATAGTCCTTATGAACTATTTTGTACATAAATCACTTTCATTCTAAAAATGTCAAAAAAGGTTATCTAACACACTATTCAACCCCCATTCTAGTGTGATTTATTGTATTTCTTGTGGTGTGTTGGTGCTATTGATTTAAGAGAAACCATGGATAGAGCTCAAGATCCTCTTCTTCTCTTCTCTTCCTTAAAGACTTGGCTTGAGGGAAAGTTGTAAGATAAGGGAAGTTTGCCTCTATGATTTTTACTATGTGTATGTAATTAAGTGGAACCTTTAATAGTGTTAGTTTTGGTGTTGATTGTGTGAAATGCATTGTCATTGGGAATGCGATGGGTGCACATAAATACTATAATTGCCCTTGAGAATATGGTGGGTGCATAGAAATATTATCCAGTCATTGGGGATAAAGTGGGTGCACATAAACACTCATTTGCCATTGGTATACGATGGGTGCATAGTTTGTGTGCAAACATATGAGTAGGCACATAAGTTAAGGGTCTAGGGTGTTCCTTAACCTAATGATGGAGGTCTTCAGTCTTCATGGTGACTAACGAGAATGGGCCTATAGAATAAATGAGTGAAAAAATCCCTTTGAAATGTAAGGTCCTGCAAACCTACAGAAGTAAGCCACTGCACACATTAACATGTATTCAATAAAACAACACTTCCTTTGTAGGGTCAAGCCAAGACTCCCTGAATGGTTAGAGAGAATGATTATGTTATGGAATAAGGCTTTTGGGTAACTACTCATATTATGTTGAAACTCCATGGAGTATAATTAAGGTTGGTCTTGACATTTTATGGGCCCTACGTGAAATATAATAGATAAGTTCTAGTCGAGGTGGTGATTCCACATTTTTTTGTCTATCATGCGACTTTCCTCCAACATATAAAACATCCCTTTTGGCTTTTGCATGGCTCCCTTCATTTACTAACGTTGCTTCAGTCTTCTAGTTTGAAGCCTATTCTCCATCAACTAACTTTTTGTTGTGTTATTCAGGAACCGTTACCCTTTTTCCACTGTTGATCTGGATCTTTGTGTCCTAGCATAATTTACACCCCCTGATTCATTATTGTTATCTTTACAGGGGTAACACCTTCTCTAACATTGACCTTGGCTACCTGCATTTCATTAGGCGACCTCTTTTGCTCATTCCATAGCCCATTCCAAGGAAGATATCACATTCAAACAAATTCATGTTGCTTTGGTGATGGTAGCCTACGCGTCGGAACACAGATTTCTTGGATGGCTGAGGTTCCTCCTTCATTAATTCCCTTTGATTCTTTCTGGGGTCTCCACTGTTGACAAGGTTGCCCCCAAACATTTTTCCTGAATCTGGCAGTCGTCCTAGATGTTGGCATCATACTAATGTCAATCGATGGAAAATGGTTGACATTCACCTCCATCTCATTCCCCCTTTTTGGCTAACCTCAGTCATCCCTTCTTTAGGACTATTTGAATGGATTTTTTCAACACCAAACAATTAGCCATTGAATGAATGTAAGTATTATTCCATTTACAATATCTTTTGTTCCTCAATTCTTCTGAAGGAGGAATTCTCTGACGCTCAAGTAGCCAAATCTACTAATCTTTAACTAAATAGTCAAAGATCTGTTTTGCTTTGGAAATAAATACTCAAAGATCTTTAACTAAAGGTAAGACTCATTTCCCTTTAACCAACTTAGACACCATTTGATCAGTTGATGACTCATCATCAAAGTCTTCCTTGTCCACCTCCAAAACCATGGATATGGTCTAAGGATTTCTCTTGCTTCTATGAAATTTTCTCAGATCCCTTCCTATTTATAAATTTCTCAACCCCAACAACTTTAATGACTAACTATGCCAAATCCACACAGTCTTGTGTGAGCATTTGTCCTTACAGCTATGCAGTGATCTTTCCAACTATGATGGTTGCATACTCCAACTCCAAAATTTGCACATTACATTTATGTTAGGATAAACGTTTAAATAAATATTGTTTACGTAGTTTGAATTTTAAAAAGAGTAATATGTGAAAGATATGTGAAAAAATATAGGTAGAAAAGATATGATGAAAGATAAGATATGGAGAGAGATATTATAGAAAGATATTAGGAAAGATATTATTTCGATTTGAATTTGAATTGTTTAGGTTTAGGTTAATTTCGTTGCTTATAAATAGCATATTATGTAAAGGGATCAGTGGTGATTTTTGCAGACTATTATCAATAGAACGAGAGTTTTTCGTCCCCAGTAAATTTGTGTGTGTTTGTGTTTGTGTGAAGTGCACCAGTGTGTGTGAGAGAGAGGACCTGTGAGATATCAAATTAGTGATATCAAATTGTCAAATTGGTATCAGAGCTTGAGAGAATGGAGAGTGGTCCAAACAGTAGTCTGCCATTACCCCGCCTTACAAAGGCTAATTATGAGAACTGGAGTATCCAGATGAAATCTCTGTTGGGAGCTAATGATAGTTGGGAGGTTGTCCATGATGGTTTCGAAGAACCACCATCCACGACAGGATACATGGCGGCGCAGAACAAGACGTTGAAAGAGATGCGATTGAAAGACAAAGGAGCGTTATACATGATGTTACGAGCTGTTGATGATTTCGGATTTGAGAAGATTGTTGGCGCAACAACGTCAAAAGAGGCGTGGGACATTCTTGCAAATGTCTACAAGGGAGCTGGTCGAGTCAGGCAAGTCAGACTTCAAACTCTCCGTGGAGAGTTGGAAGGAATGAAGATGAAAGAAGGAGAAAGGGTATCCGATTTCATTACTCGGGTCCAGACCGTAGTGAATCAACTAAAGAGAAGTGGAGAGATGCTGCCCGATACCAGAGTGGTGGAGAAAATTCTAAGGTCTCTCATTGATGACTTCGAGAATGTTGTATGTGTGATTGAGGAGTCAAAGGACCTAGCAAAGTTCACCGTTGACGAACTTGCAGGTTCCTTGGAGGCGCATGAACAAAGAAAGAAAAAGAAGAAAGAAGAGTCACTGGAGCAAGCACTCCAGACAAAAGTTTCAGTCAAGGACGAGAAAACGCTCTACTCTCAAAATTTCCGAGGTAGAGGACGTGGCCGAGGTGGACGTGGATATGACCGAGGTGGTAGAGGACGTGGTCAAGAAGGATGGAATAAGGAGCAGGCTGAATCAAGTCAGCAGAATTGGCGAGGCCGAGGACGTGGAAGAGGCCGACATTCAAATGTAGAATGTTTCAAATGTGGGAAGTACGGACACTACTCAAGAGATTGCAACTCGGACAGATGTTACAACTGTGGTCGAGTAGGTCATTTTGTGAAGGATTGCCGAGGTGAAAGAAGAACGAATGAAACTGCAAATTATGCTACAGAATAAGTAAAAGATGGAGGAGTTCTGATGATGGCTAGAGGTGAAGTCAACCAGACATCCAAGATGGAATGGTTTATAGACTTTGGTGCAAACAATCATATGTGTGGGTACAAGCATTTTTTCAGTAGTCTGAAGCAAGGTCGGTGTAAAAGGCCGAGGTACGATTAGTTTCTTGCAGAAAGATGGACGAGTTGAACGTATTCAAGATGTGTATTATGTGCCTGAACTCAAAAGTAATATTCTTAGTGTGGGACAACTGATGGAGAAAGGTTACTCGGTTATCATGATAGACCAAGTTCTCCTCTTGAAGGAAAAACAAGGGCGACTGATAGCCCGAGTGCAGATGGAGAAGAATAGAATGTTCAAGTTAATTATGAGAAGTGTGGAGGTCAGCTGTTTGCAAGCCGAGATGAGTGATGAAGCATCCTTGTGGCATCGTCGGTTTGGGCACCTTCACTTTGGAGGCCTAGCCGAGATGGTGAATAAGAATATGGTGGATGGATTGCCAAGAATGAACTGTGAGAAGAGATTGTGTGAAGATTGTGTGCTGAGCAAACATGCGAGGAGTCCATTTCAGAGGTCGGCCAGATACCGAGCACGGCGACCACTAGAATTAATTCATACCGATGTGTGTGGACCTATTTCTCCTGGATCTTTCAGTGGAAAGAGGTATTTTGTTACATTCATAGATGATTTTAGTCATAAAACTTGGGCATATTTGCTGGAAGAAAAATCCAAGGTGTTTGAAGTATTCAAGAAGTTCAAAACGATGATTGAGAATGCAACTGGAAGGAGGATCAAGTCGATACGATCTGACCGAGGTGGATAGTACACATCGAATGCATTTAGAAGATATTGCGAGGAATATGGCATCAGAAGATTCTTGACTGCACCATACTCGCCACAACAAAATGGAGTAGCAGAGAGGAAGAATCGAACCATTCATGACATGGTGAGATCAATGTTGAAGACGAAGAGAATGCCAAAGGAGTTTTGGGGGGAGGTTGTTCTGTGTGCTGTATATGTACAGAACCGCTGTTCGCATTTCATATTGAATGGAAAGACCCCACAGGAATTATGGACGGGCCAAAAGCCATCGGTGGGCCATTTGAGAGTTTTCGGGAGTGTGGCCTATGCACACGTCCCTGATAAGCAAAGAACCAAGTTAGAAGACAAGAGCAGGAAGTTTATCTTCATTGGATATGACGAGAAGGCAAAGGGATACAAGCTGTTAGATCCTAGCACCAAGACAGCAATGATAAGCCGAGATGTGAAAGTGAATGAAGACGATGAATGGAATTGGAGTGTTCCATCCGAGATCAAATCAGATCCCGGAAAGATGGTTATACAAGACGAGAAGGAAGACGGATCACCGAGTTAGATCCCGGCAAGGAGCGAGACAGATGATGAAGATGAGATGAGACGACCCCGGATGAGGAGTTTGCAGGATTTGTACGAGTCAACTAACGAAGCCCATCTTGTTTGTTTGTTGACAAATTCTGAAGAAATAAGGTTTGAAGAAGCAATCCGAGATGAGAAATGGCAAAGTGCCATGGATGAAGAAATCAAAGCTATTGAACGGAATGATACTTGGGAGTTGGCTGAGCTGCCAAAAGGAAGTCAACCCATTGGAGTTAAATGGGTTTATAAGAAGAAAATGAATGTTGATGGAGAGATAGAGCGATATACAGCCCGGCTGGTAGCTAAGGGGTATTCGCAAAAGGCAGGAGTAGACTATGATGAGGTGTTCGCACCTGTTGCCAGAATGGAGACAATCAGATTGTTGATCTCGCAAGCAGCTTAGTTTGGGTGGCCAATTTATCAGATGGATGTCAAGTCGGCATTTCTGAATGGTGTACTTGAAGAAGAAGTGTATCTCGAACAACCACCGAGATACTTGAAGAAGAAAAGAAAGTGTTAAGATTGAAGAAAGCTTTGTATGGACTGAAACACGCACCGAGAGCCTGGAATACCTGCATTGATGCATATTTCAAGGAGGATGGTTTTGAACAGTGTCCCTATAAGCATGCCATATATGTTAAGAAAAAAGGTGATGATTTATTACTTGTAGCTTTATATGTTGACGACCTGATTTTCATGGGGAACAGTGAAGAGATGGCACGAGAGTTTAAGAAGAAGATGTCAAGAGAATTTGAGATGATTGATCTTGGTTTGATGAGATATTTCCTCGGTTTGGAAGTCAGACAGGACAAAGATGGAATTTTTGTCTCTCAGGAGAGTTATGCTAAGGGAATATTGAAGAGATTTAAGATGGCAGATTGTAACCCGATTTCAACACCTATGGAACCTGGTTCAAACTTTAAAAGTATGATGGAGGAGAATGTGTTGATCCGAGAAGCTATAGAAGCTTGGTGGGATGTTTAAGATACTTAACATGCACGAGGCCGGATTTGTGTTTAAGTGTTGGAATTATAAGTCGGTTTATGGAAGAGTCGAGCTACTCTCATTGGAAGGCGGCTAAAAGGATTCTAAGGTACATTCAAGGGACGATCACACAAGGACTTTTCTATTCAAAGTCGGAAAATTACAAGTTAAAGGGCTACTCGGACAGTGATTGGTGTGGAGACGTGGACGATAGGAAGAGCATGGCTGGCTATGTATTCTTCATGGGAAACACAGCTTTTGCCTGGATGTCAAAGAAGGAACCAATTGTGACTCTATCAACATGTGAAGCGAGTACATTGCAGCATCCTGGTGTGTCTGCCATGCAGTCTGGTTGAGGAATTTGTTGGAAAAGCTGGAGCAAGTTCAAGTCGGTACAACTAAGATTAAGGTAGATAACAAGTCGGCAAGCGAAGAACCCGGTTAATCACGAAAGAAGCAAGCATATTGATGTCAGGTTCCACTTCATTCGAGATCAAGTAAAAGAGACGAAGGTGGAGTTGAGTTATGTGACGAGCCGAGAACAAGTCGGATATATATTCACAAAGCCACTACCGACGCTGCTGTTGGAGAATTGCAAGAAGATGATGGGAATGAAAGATGGAAGAAGTATTTAAAGTTTATGGGGGGATTTTGTTAGGATAAACGTTTAAATAAATATTGTTTACGTAGTTTGAATTTTAAAAAGAGTAATATGTGAAAAGATATGGGTAGAAAAGATATGAGGAAAGATAAGATATGGAGAGAGATATTATAGAAAGATATTAGGAAAGATATTATTTAGATTTGAATTTGAATTGTTTAGGTTTAGGTTTAATTTCGTTGCTTATAAATAGCATATTATGTAAAGGGATCAGTGGTGGTTTTTTGCAGACTATTATCAATAGAACGAGAGTTTTTCGCCCCCAGTAAATTTGTGTGTGTTTGTGTTTGTGTGAAGTGCACCAGTGTGTGTGAGAGAGAGGACCTGTGAGATATCAAATTAGTGATATCAAATTTTCAATTTACTCCTCATTCACTTGAGTCATTCTAAGAAATCAGTGACCAACTCGTTAGCAGATTGTTTAGTATTCAGCAGATTGGCTACCAACATGTGTGGTTGAGATTTATAAAATCTATCATGGAAACACAGTTCCATGTTGGCCTAGCTATTAATTTAGCAGCAAACTTTAATACCAAGTGAATGTTGTGCCAGAGTGCGACAAAGGAAACAGTATCCGATAGTAATCATTCTGACTTGCTTCCTTGTTCGTTAAGCTGACTTCCACGTTCTCTAAAACGGTTTGCACATTATTCAAAGCATTTTTTCCAAGTCATTTTACATTGTACCCTACTTTAGGCACATCAACTGCCTCTATCGGCTTATCTGTATTAGTAGTTTTCAATTAGCGACTATTGTTTCAATGACTAACTTTTTAGGTATCAACAAGAATTAGTTAATAGTTTATCTATTTTCACCAAAAATAAAAATTATTTTGTTCCTTTCCTTGGATTTTGTTGTGTGGCCATTATATGTTATTAGGATCTTATTAACTAGTGTTCTTAGGGCATTGGTTAAGAAACTAAAAGAATAAAGTATTTTTTGTTAAAATCATACGACGAAAAGCGTAAAAAAAAAGTCATGAACAACATAATTTTATGCATCCTAGCAAAAACATTTCTCCTTTTAGTTCCTTAATTAATGTATTAAGTACACTAGTTAATATTTGCTTATGTTATTAAAGGGCTGCAACGATACTTGAAATTGATTGTGGCTTTCCGGTCTAGAATTTGTAGGTGATTAAGTGTTATACATTTTAGGGAATATTGTGTTTTAGAGATGCAAGTGGTATCATGTTATTGGATGGTTTTTTAATAAGTGGTTTTTGGGATCTAGATACATGGGTTGGGAGATTTCACTTCTTGTCATTTATCTTGCTCTTATTTTTATTAATTGAGTGTCTAAATTATGTACTTTTTGGATGTTTTTTGAGGTAATTATCTTGCTTTATCTTTATTTAGAGGGATATTTTAACTCAATTTAAAATATATAGGTATGAAATTACATATCTTAAAGTAATGACCTACGCATACCTTGCAATTGCAGCTTAAGATAAGTATTATTATTACAGAATTGAAGCACCTTCTCCTCTCTTCTAGAATTTACAAGCACCTAAAGGGAGAAAACAACTAGATTTAAGTCACAATGTTATAAATTAGTTACTAATAGGCTTGTTTAAGA